>BLBF01000010.1:38377491-38439942 GCA_015471245.1 Laticauda colubrina | reverse complement strand
GAAGGAAGGAAGGAAGGAAGGAAGGAAGGAAGGAAGGAAGGAAGGAAGGAAGGAAGGAAGAAGATTAATGAGAGTGAGGAGGGTCTCATTAGCACTTGGCCACTACAGGTGCTCCTGACACAAATTCCATGTCACACCTACCATGGCTATGCCCACCCAAGCCCACCCCCTGGCCTCCTGATGTCAAACACAATCCTGATGCAGCCGTCAATGAAATCGAGTTTAACATCCCTGATCTAAACCATATGGTAATGCTGTTGGAATATGAACCATATGGGGATGCTGATTGTCTCTTTTCCAGTCAAAGATGTTTGATTAGAGATAGGTTAGGAAATGAACTGAAGATCTGTCTTTTACACAAGAGTTTTTATGGGGTTTAAGTTGGTGATTTTTAAATGTGCATGTTTCCATCCAGATATAGCTATAAGCGAAAGCCATTTGAAAAAGAGTGGCATATCTATTTGAAATACCAATAAATAAATCATGCATAAGATCATATTTTGTAAGTCATTTCCATTAAATTCAAGATAATCCTATTTTTAAGGACAGTGACAAAGCTAAAGTTGTCTGGGGAAGTTTTAAAAATTAAATGATAGTTCTAACACTCAAGTCTTACAAGGCAGAGTTGAAAAAGATAAATGAGTTTAGCCTTCCAAAGAGTTGATTAACATTTCAAGAGAGGCAAGAAACAGCTTGAGGCATACCTATGGTTCTTGTTGTATATAAGTAGTATCTAGGGAGGGCAATCCATGGCTTTTTGTTGATTTCCAAAAGTAGACATTTATTTTTGCAGACTGTCAGTACATATATATAATATTTGCTTTATTCCATAAAAGTTTAATAAGTAGGAGCAGAGATAACTCCTCTGAGAGATAATCCTTGTATTTAAAGACAGTGACAAAGTTAGGGATGTCTGGAGAAGTTTAACTACAGCTATCATGTTATACTAGAAGTTTGTGTGACCTTCTGGAACAGATGTTAGAAAAGTATTGCAGTAGTAAAGGTTAATGATAAAAAATATGTCCCAGTCTCATAGGTTGGCAGAGGTAAACCTCTTGCTGAAAAGTTATTTTGTAAATATGAATGAATATGTAACCTGCAACTTTCACCTGCCACTAATTTTCAACAAATTTGTTAGCATTAAGCATAATATAAATCATTTATAAAGTGAAAGAGGAGGTTTAGTTAGGAAAAAAAAAGTTATGCAACTGGATGAAAATGAGCTTGTTGGATGAAAATGAGCTTGTTCCACTCAGACTACTCTCTTTTATATGTAGACCTTTTGTTTATATGAGGACCACATGTCCCACATGTCTCATTTTTGTATGTCAATCTGAGAAAAAATGGCTATCTGTGCTGCCCATTTGTGTGTATGTGTGTGTGTGTTTGTGTGCACATGCGTGCACATGTATGACTTATAGTCAGTGATGTAGTGTGTGTTTGGACAAGTTCCTGCAGTTTTCTTGGCAAAATTTCAATATTTACTGAACCTATTAATTCAGCCCAAGAAAGAAACTGTGCATATCTATCAAAAATAAATCCTGCAGACTTACATCAGTTGAATTGGGTGTTAAGGATAGGGATAGGGATAGGAATGAGCTTCATAAGCTTTGTGAAGAAAAGTTATTTTCATAAGATCTTAAACAGAAGAGAATTTTAGCAAATTTCTAAATGGAGTGTTTCTGGAGGTACTGATATAAGGCTACTCTATCATTACTTAGTTCCTCCAAGGGAGATGAATGGTTAAGAAATTAAATAAATAAATAAATAAATAAATAAATGAATGAATGAATGAATGAATGAATAAATAAATAAACTTTCCCATTTAGCCAGTTTTGTTTTTAGTTTTTTTGTGATACACTTTCTTTGTGATTGCCAAAGAAAGATAATACCTTTAGACTCTCCCTTCATAAAATTATCAATCAGGTCAGCTTTATTTCAGTCTTTAGCAAGCAGAACTATACAATTATATTAAAAAAAAAACCAAGTCCCACATGGAGAATTTTAAAACTGACAAAGTCAAGCTCCTACTCTACTTTACATTACAATTTATGTCGATACAATGTTTTTTTCAATGTAATGTTTTTCTCATTGATTTTTGTCCA
Source organism: Laticauda colubrina (assembly GCA_015471245.1). Classification (NCBI taxonomy): domain Eukaryota; kingdom Metazoa; phylum Chordata; class Lepidosauria; order Squamata; family Elapidae; genus Laticauda; species Laticauda colubrina. Next base: position 38,437,837 of record BLBF01000010.1, on the reverse strand, counting down.
TTAAAGTCCATTAAGTCATAGAACCAGAAGATACAATTCAGCTAGTGGTTAGAGAGACTTCCTGATAGCTACTTACAATAAACTTATTTCCTATCTTATTATTTTATATCAGCAGAAAGCCACTGGGAGAGATTATCTATTGTCTGGAATGGTAGCGTCATTATTTATGCGCTATGCTATGGAAGACTATCCTGTCAGCTACCAAAACATAAACCCAAGTAGGACAGAATGGTTTGACAGAATAGATTCCTGACTGGGTCTAGTTTTGTCTATGACTTAGTTCTCTCCTGGACATACACCTAATAGTGGATGGACAGCTGGAGTTTCTGGCCAATAGCAAATTTGCCCAATTTTAGTTAGGCAGACATAGCTTTATACAGATGAAATTGCAATGAAAGTCATATCTTCCTCCTAGTTAAACCAGATTATTGCAATGTGCTCTACTTAGAATGGTCTTTGAAAACCACTTGAAACTGAAATTATAGAAAATGCTGTGGCTCATTTGCTATCAAGTTTTAGCTACCAGGAGCCTGTTTTGTCTATGCTTAAAGCTGTCCACTGGCTGCCAATAGGTTCCTTGGTGCAAACCGCTGCTTCTAAGCTATAAAATCTTATATTACTTGCCTCCTGCAGGCTCACTTTTTTCAAGGCATTCATCACAGAAGATTTTTTTTTAGTTTTTATTGATTTTAAAACAAACATAAACAAACATAACATAGAAGAAATTTTTGATTGTCCCACATTTTCATGAGATGAAGGTAGATAACACCAGGAAAATATTTCAGTGCTTTTGCACCATTTTAGAACAGCTTTTTTATCACTGATGTTTTATTGTTTTACATATTATCATGTATTTCACTCAGTTTAATTGCCTTTTCTTCTACTCTGTCAGAAGCATGAGTAATTTCAGCAGTATACAAATTCAGTATCACAAAAATAAATTTAGTCCATTGCTTGGTGCATTTTCAATTAAAAAATATCACCTATAGATAACTGTGCAGCCTTAACTTAAACTTGTGCACTAAAAGAAAGCCCATCAGATCTCTGAATAATTAGCTTCACCATCAAACTGCTTCGGGAAAGCAGCTATCATCATTTACCAGATACCAGATTTAAGACCAGTCTTTGATATAGAAACTTATTTTGAGTGGTTTATTTATTCCTCTAAGCAACTTTTGATTTTTGATCTGCTAAACATTTGCACTTGTTCCACATATTTACGTAGAGTATCACAGACATGAACTTGGAGAAGGAATCAGAGACTATTAGCCAGGGGTGGGATTCAAATTTATTAACAACTGGTTCTGTGGGCATGGCCTAATTTGTGGCGTGGCTTGGTGGTCATGTGAGTGGCTGGGCGTGGCTTGTATGTAAATATTGTAAATATACAGTATATGTAAAGATTGAATTTTTTATTTTAAAAAAGAGCAACTTTTACCCAAAATCAGGCAAAGCAGGCAGGCAGATTGAGCCTCTTTGCAGAATTACAGCTTCACTCCCAGATCTACCTTTCTGCAATCTGCTGCCTGAGTCTGCACTGAAAAATAGAAATTTCAATCCTTAGGAAGGTTCAGTTCTGCACTCAGGCCATTTCTCCCTCTCACAACCCCTTGAATACCACCCCTGACTGGGTCTCAGGGAAGCCTTCTGGGTGGGGGTGGGTGGGGAGGGGAGGGGTGAGCCAGTGGTGTGATTTGCTGTTTCTCCGAACTGCACAGAATCATAACAACTGGTTCTATAGAACTGGTCTGAACTGGTAGAATCCCACCTACTATTAGCAAAACATGAGCTCAGCTCAAGAAACAGATAATAGTGTATATGTTTTCTACAATTCACAGGCAAGTAAATATGGAGCTCAGTGTCCTCTGTGCTATAATCTGACTTACTGGGGACAAGAGAACTTGCTTGCAAGACTCTCACCAGTCAACATCATGACTATTTCTGATTTTAGCAAAACATATGCAGGGGTAGGATTCTATCAGTTCGCACCTATTCACTAGAACCAGTTCTTAACATTCTAAGCAGATCAGAGAACCAGTTGTTAGAAGAAATTACTGGCCTAAACCTGTAAGGAAGGCAGGAAGGAAACATTCCGGTGTTGCTTACAGAAACTGCCTCTCTGTTAACCCTTATTACATTCTTGACAGGACTAGATTTCCTGTCTCAGGAACATCTCTGGAGTTTTTTTCCCCTCCTTTGCTGATACTTTGCTTGCGTGGAGTGGCCAATCAAAGTTACAATGGTACTGAAAAAAATTACTTATGACCATTTTTCACACTTACGATTGCTTCAGCATCCCCACAGTCATGAGAGGCCAGGCGAGGAGATGTGTGCCTCAGTGTGAATGATATTGAATTGGCCACACCCATCAACTAAGCCATGCCCACAGAACCAGTTGTTAAAAAAATTGAATATCACCCCTGAACATATGGATGGGTAACTCATGCCCCATATTACATGCTAAAAGAACCCTGAAATACTGGTAGGAAATAAAACCAGCAAGCCCAGATGCTGAAGTTATTAAGAAGCCTTTAGGAGGCCACTGATCAGATTTGCAGACTGCAAGTTGAGGTTTCTCTGTCAAGATAAGCTTTTTACTAGACTTTTTGAGGACTCTGGGGTTGATGAATTTTACAGCCAAAAGCAATGGCAAACTGGGCTAGACCATGCAATATTTCTTAAACTAAGGGTAAGACCAACTTTCAAGATAACACTGTGTATCTCTCTGATACACTGTGGGTTATTTAAAAGTGCCCCCTTAAATATTGTACATTAATGACATCATTAGTGGCACATTTGATAATGAGCTAAGGTTCTTATGTGATCCACCTCTTGGGGTAATTGCAATCCAAGATGGCAAAGTCTTGCAGCCTGAATCAAGGATACCTTGTAAGGCAGTCAGTAAGCATTACAGCATAGGAGATATGCAATTTATGACATGAAAAAGTGACATCATGATGATATGAAAAGGTGACATCTCTCTAAAGCCCATGTCACACTGAACCAACGGATGCAAAGAGGATGTAAAATGGACAAAAAACCTTGCCATCCGTTCGAAAACGCGATGTACTTGCTGACTCCGTTTGGCTTCCTCTCTATCCGTCCAGCATCCTTTTATGGACGTTTCATCCGCTCCAAAAGTTTTGGGCTGCCCAAAATTTTTGCGCGGAAAATGTATCCAGTTCATCCGTTCTGCATCCGCTACGCATCCGCTAGGCATCTGTTACGCATCTGCTATATCCGCTAGGCGTCCGCTATGCATCCGCGGAACTCCATCCGCCCGGACGCAGGGAGGAAGCGGAACAGATGCAGAACGGATGCAGAATGGATGCCTAGCGGATGCAGAATGGAAACAAAGCATTTAAAATGGAAAAAACATTCGCAGAGGGGACCTATCTCAGATATTAAGGATGTCTAAAGGATGCCTAGAGGATGCCTAGAGGATGCCTAGCGGAAAACCTATACTGCCTATAAAAAGGGGGAGCAACTCGCCTGCATCTCACTTTCAGAACAGCAGCCCAGCGGTGCAGACCTCTGCAGCCTTCATCTGCCTCTTCCTCTTCCACAGCATCCAGTCATGTCCACCGTGGATTGTAACAAAGTCCTTTCGGCAGCCACCATCGTTCTGCAACAGTGCGAAGCCATCTGCAGGCTCTGTGAACTCTACTGCAAGAAGAAAAGGAGCCAACCAAAAAGTGTCTGGATCCGAAGATGGTTGACCAGAACAGCAGAGGACGGACTGTACAACAAGCTGATGGTGGAGCTCAGGAATGAAGACACTTGTGCATTCCAAAACTTCATGAAGATGCCTCCAGCCATGTTTGACGAAGTTGTGCAGCGCCTGACACCCAGGTTGACCAAGGCAAACACCAGCTTTTGGCCCAGCCTGGAACCTGGGCTCAAGGTTGCACTCACTCTGCGCCACCTGGCCTCAGGGACCTCCTATAGGAGCATGCAGTACAGCTGTAGGGTGCCATCCAACACCATCAGCATTGTGGTCAGAGAAGTGGTGCAGGCCATCATCGAAGAATACCTGGAGGAGCTCCTCCAGTTCCCCTCCACTGAAGAAGGATGGAAGAAAGTTGCAGAGCAGTGGTATCAGAAGTGGAACTTCCCCCAAACCGTTGGAGCCATAGATGGCAAGCACGTGGCCTGCAAATCTCCAGCCAAGTGGGGTCCACTTATTTCAACTCCAAGGGCTTCTTCAGCATCATCCTCTTCACCATGGTTGATGCTGACTACAAGTTCATGTACATCGATGCTTCAGGCAACGGCTCATCTTCAAATGCCCAGGTATACAACGCCAGTCACCTCAAGGAGGAGCTGGAAGGCAACCTCATCGTGGCCTTCCCAGATCCAGAACCCCTGCCCAACGACACACAAGATGTGCCCTTTTATATCATGGGGGGTGATGCCTTCTCCCTCACAACCTACCTCATGAAGCCCTACACCTCCAGACTCCTCACCCGTGAAGAGAGGATCTTCAACTACAGGCTGTCCAGGGCAAGGCGGGTGGTGGAGAATGCCTTTGGCATCCTGGCCAACAGGTTCCAGATACTTCTCACCACCATGCAGCTTCACCCAGAGACCGTGAGGAGGATCATGGAAGCTTGCTGCATCCTGCACAATCTCATGTGCACCCGCTACCCAGTCTTGCAGAACAGGCTCGTGGACCTCCAGCAAGGCAATGGGGACATGGAGCCTGGGGAATGGAGGCAAGGGCGAAACCTGATAGACACTGAGGATGTGCAAGGCCACAACAGAGCCTCACATGAAGCGAAGAAGCAGCGCAACCTCCTGAGACAATGGTGCAACTCCCCAGCTGGAGCGGTAGAGTGGCAAGACAGGATGGTAGATGCTTAATGGATGCTTCCTTCAGCCTGTCTCATCACACGGATGAGATTGGGCCATGTATGTTTAGTTAGCCTACAATGAACAGGGAGTTTAATAAAGAGTTATGTTTATGTTGACATGTGTGGATAATTATTACATTATTATTGATAATAAAGGGCCATAGGTGTGGCACCTGGGAGGGTGGACCATACAGTCCCACTCTGCTTGCACTGGAGGTTTATCTATCCCACAGCTATTACCCATCCCAAAGGTATCCCTGCCCATCCCAATGCTATCTCAACACATCCCACTGCTATCTTAACCCATCCCACAAGCATGCAAACGCTTAAACCATTTCTAAAAGTTTCCAGCAAGACTTTATTAAAAAAAAGAAATGAACCAAGTGTGTGAATCAAAACTAGACTTTATTAATAACAAGCTATAAAACAAAAATGAGTCTCTGGCACTCCTCTTGGTCGCTCAGTCTCATGGGTGAAGGGTCCAGGTTCTGTGGAGGTGGCTGGTGCTGGAGTGCTTGTCATCAGCTCCTCCAGAAGCAGAAGCAGCAGAAGCCCCAGCCCCAGAAGAGCGAGCCCATGCTGCAGAAGCCCCAGCAGAACCAGAGTGAGGGCCAGGGGGCGGGATGGTAGCCCTGTCCCTCTTGCAAGGGCTGGCAGCAGATGGCTGAGGCTTGCTGTGCTTCCACATGGTTGTGCGGTTGCTGGCTGGCAGGGAGGCTGGCAGGAACCAAGGCTGGCAGGAAGGCTTGCAGGGAGGCAGGCACCAAGGCTGGCAGGCACCAAGGCTGGCAGGTAGACATGAACCAAGGCTGACAAGCAGGCAGGCACCAAGGCTGGCAGGAAGGCTGGCACCAAGGCTGGCAGGAAGGCTGGCAGGGAGGTAGGCACCAAGGCAGGCACCAAGGCTTGCAGGGAGGCAGGCAGCAAGGCTGGCAGGAAGGCTGGCAGGCAGGCAGGCACCAAGGCTGGCAGGCAGACATGAACCAAGGCTGGCAGGAAGGCAGGCAGCAAGGCTGGCAGGCAGTCTGGCTGGCAGCAAGGCTGGCAGGCAGGCAGGCAGCAAGGCTGGCAGCAAGGCTGGCAGCAAGGCTGGCAGGAAGGCTGGCAGCAAGGCTGGTAGTGAGGCTGGCAGCAAGGCTGGCAGGCAGACATGCAGGCAGGTCAGGCAAGGCAGCCAATCCATCCGGCAGCAGGTCTTTCCTCTGAATGGCGAACTGCTTCCGAGCTGCTTCCGTTATATCCATGGGGCTGATGCAATGCATCCCCCCCGCATGCGCAATTAACACCAGGCATCCGTTAGGCTTCCGCTGTGCATCCGCTCTGCATCCGCTTCTTCCGCTGTGCATCCGCTCTGCATCCGCTGTATCCGTTCCGCTGTATCAGTTCTGCTGTATCCGTTCTGCGTCCGCTTCGCTGAGGCCCCCCAGAAGCCCTGCGGATGTGCCATCCACTCCCATCCACTTCCATCCGCTAGGCTTCCGTTCCTCATCCGCTTTGCATCTGCCCTGCGTCCTCCCCGCGTCTGTGTTATCCGCTCCAGTTATGCAAATTTTTACCCCTTTTGAGAGCGGATAACAACGGATGGAACATTTTGCTCGTCCGCTGTGTCCTGTTTGCATCCGTTGGGCAGTGTGACATGGGCTTTAATTAGAATTAGAAGAACTTTATTATCATTGTACAAGTACAGTGAAACTGTGGATGCAACCCAGCAATTATTCACAATAGAATAAAACCAAAGCACTTAAAAATGAAGATAAGAAAAATAGAGTACCCATGTATTTGCAATTTGAGAGTACAATATCTACGAATATACACAAAATATACATACAACACTGACTGTAACGCTTTGCCGAGTATAATACACAAAAGATGGATTGTACTGTAATATGTTATTATACATCTGAATGGAATATTGAGATTACACATCTTTTCACATCTTAATAAGGTAATGACTTTGTGTTTATTTGCAGTTTGGATGGCCCAGGGAAAGAAACTACAGTATTTGTTAGTCTAGTGGTGTTTTATTGACCCAAAATGCCATCCAGACAATAGCAGATCAAAAAGATAATTGCCAGGGTGTCAGAGGCCTTCTATAATGGCCTTGATTCTGCTTTGGCAGCAGGACCTGGCTAAGTCTTCCAGGGAGGGCAGAGGGCAACCAATGATCTTTTGAGCTGTGTTTATCACCCTTTGTACAGTTTTCCTATCCTCAACTGTGAATTCTGCATACCACATACCCAGACAATATATCAGAGTGCTCTCCACAGAGACTTTATTGAAAGCCAGCAAAAGCTTCTTATCCAGATTGTTCTTCCTGAGAACCCACAGGAAGTGCAGACACTGCTGAGCCTTCTTCACTATGGCCTTGGTATTAGGGGACCAGGACATATGAGCTGAAATATGGATACCAAGGAATCTGATCATAGGGACAATTTCCACTCATTCTCCATTGAAAATGAGTGGAGCGTGATCCTGTCCATGTTTCCTGAAGTCCATAATCAGTTCTTTAGTTTTATGGACTTTCAGTGACAGATTGTTCTGTGAACTCCAGATAGACATGTTCTCTACTTCTGCCCTATATGCCGTCTCATCCTCTCTGGAGATGAGACCAATCACGGTCATGTCGTCCACAAACTTTATGATGGTGTTTGTTGATGAGCAGTCAAAGGTGTACAAGGCATATAGCAGAGGGCTCAAGCCACAACCCTGGGGGGAACCAGTACTGAGTGTAATAGTGGAAGAAAGGTTGGGGCCAAGTCTAACAGACTTTGGTCTGTTTATCAAAAAGTTCTTAATCCAGGAGCACGTGGGGGTGGGGACCTGCAGATTATATAGTTTGGTTACTAGTATATCTGTGATGATAGTGTTAAACGCAGAGCTGTAGTCCACAAACAGCATCCTCACATAGCTCTGTTTGTTCTCCAGATGACTCAGCACTCCATGAAGTATGATGGCCACAGCATCCTCTGAAGATTGGTTTGCTCTATAAGCAAACTGATGTTGATCAAAGGAGGGCAGGAGGTAGTCTCTGATGTGCTGTGAAACTAGTTGCTCAAAAACCTTCATAATGAAGCTTGTTAAGGCTATTAGTCATCCTATAGTCATTGAGAGTGTTTATATTTATTTTTTTGGAAATGGAAATGGTGGTTGCAGCCTTCAGGTATTTTGGGATGATGGCATGTGTTAAAGATAGATTGACCAGCTCTGTATTTCTGCCAACTGGTCAGCACACACTTTAACTACTGTACCAGGAATGCCATCAGGCCCAGCAGTTTTCCTCGGATTTACTTCTCTCAGTGTTTTTCTCACCTCATGCATCTGAAGAGAAAGAGGTGCAGCATTGTAGTCCTCGTGAGGCAGTATGTCCAGGTTCTTGGTGGTCTCAAAGCATGTGAAAAAGTTGTTTAGCTCCTCTGCCAGAGTGCAACTGCTGCCACTGTTTGTAGGGCCCTGGCCTTTGTAGTTGATCAGGGCCTGTATCCCCCTCCACATCTGCTGTGGGACACTGTCAGTAAAGTGGCCCTTGACCTTCCTCCTATACATCTCCTTAGCATGTTTGATGCTCCTTCTCAGCTCAGCTCTGGCAGTGTTGTTCTGTGAGTTGTCACCTGCTCTGAAAGCCAGATCACAGGCCATGATTAGAGTCTGGACTTTGCTAGTCATCCAGGGTTTCCTGTTTGGGAAAGTCCATATGTGTTTGTCCACAATGACATTTTCTACACTCATCTTCATGTAGAAAAGCAAAGTCTGTATAACTTGAAGTCCTGTTGTTTGAGATGCTCCAATCTGTGTGGGCAAAACAGTCCTGAGGCTGGGAGAGGGCATTTTCAGGCAAGCATTAAAAGTTTGACTGCTAGGTTTAGTTCTCTTCCTAAGGGGAGTGTAGGCTGGTAGTAAAAGCAGGGTGAGATGGTCTGATTGTCCTAAGTGGGGAAGAAGTTTTGCTCTATAAGCATGCTTAATATTTGAATACACATCAAGTGTATTTTTTCCCCTGGTTGGGCACTTAATATGTTGGTAAAGTTTGGGGAGCACAGTTTTTAGGCATGCTCTGTTGAAATCCCCAGCAATGATGTGAATGCCCTCAGGATGAGCTTTCTTTTGCGTGGTAATTATGTCTTGAAAGTGACTGAAAGTCATGCTAACATTAACATCGGGAGGTAAATATACAGCAGTGATGGTAACTACTGTTAGCTCCCATGGCAGATAAAATGGTCTAATTCAGGGTCCCTCAAGAGTTGTCACCTCTTGATGCTCCCTGAGATAACTGACTAGGAAGAAGTCATGCAGTTAGTAAACCCCTGTCACACAGCACCAATGGATGGAAACAGGATGTAAAACAGAGAGAAAAACTTGCCATCCGTTGGTTAACGCGATGCATCCGTTCTGTACTCACTGCGTCCGTTTTTCATACTCTCTATCCGTCCAGCATCCGTCTATTGACATTTCATCCACTCAGAAAGTTTTGAGCTGCACAAAACTTTTTGAGCGAAAAATGTATCCAACGCGTCCGTTATACATCTGCGACGCATATGGGGAACATCCGTTATACGTCCGTCGTCACCCATTACATGTCCGCTATATCCGCTAGGTATCTGCTGTGCATCCGCGCAACTCGCATCCGCTCCAGTGGAAAACAGACACAGGGAGGAAGTGAAAGAGATGCGGAATGGACACGCAGCGTTAGTAGCATGGACGTAAAAAGGATGAAAGCAGATGCAGCTCGCATACAAAGCATTAAAATGGAAAAAAAGTTTGTATAGGGGACGTATCTTGAATATTTAGGATGTCTGCAGGATGCCTAGAGGATGCAAAAGGACACCTAGTGGAAAAGCTATATTTCCTATAAAAAGGGGGAGAAATCACCTGGATCTCACTTTCAGAACAGCAGCCCTGCTGTGCAGACCTCTTCAGCCTTCATCTGGCTCTTGCTCTTCCTCAGCATCCAGTCATCTCCACCATGGATCATCACACACTCCTTTTGGTAGCCACCATCATGCTACAACAGTGTGAAGCCATCTACAGGCTCTTTCACCTGTTCTACGTGAAGAAAAGGAGGCGTCCAAGAAGTTTCTGGGTCTGAAGATGGATCACGAGAAGAGCAGAGTATGGACTGTATAACAAGCTGATGGTGGAGCTGAGGAACGAAGACCCTAGTGCATTCCAGAACTTCATGAGGATGCCGCCAGCCATGTTTGACGAAGTTGTGGAGCGGCTGAGACCCAGGTTGACCAAGAAGAGCACCAACTTCTGGCTCAGCCTGGACCCTGGACTCAAGGTGGCACTGACTCTGCACCACCTCCAGGACCACGTAAAGGAACATGCAGTACGGCTGGAGGGTGCCACACAACACCATCAGCATTGTGGTCAGAGAAGTGGTGCAGGCCATCATCAAAGAATACCTGGAGGAGCTCCTCCAGTGCCCCTCCACTGAAGAAGGCTGGAAGAAAGTTGAATAGCAGTGGTATCAGAAGTGGAACTTTCCCCAAACCGTTGGAGCCATAGATGGCAAGCACGTGGCCTGCAAAGCTCCAGCCAAGTCAGGGTCCACTTATCACAACTACAAGGGCTTCTTCAGCATCATCCTCTTCGCCATGGTCGATGCTAACTACAAGTTCATGTATATCAATGCTTCAGGCAATGGGTCATCTTCAGATGCCCAGGTATACAACACCAGTCACCTCAAGGAGGGGCTGGAATGCAACCTCATCATGGCCTTCCCAGATCCAGACCCCCTGTCCAACGACACACAAGATGTGCCCTACTTCCTCATGGGGGATGACGCCTTCTCCCTCAGAACCTACCTCATGAAGCCCTACACTTCTAGATGCCTCACCCATGAAGAGAGGATCTTCAACTACAGGCTGTCCAGGGCAAGGCGGGTGGTGGGGAATCCCTTTGGCATCCTGGCCAACAGGTTCCAGGTACTTCTCACCACCATGCAGCATCGCCCAAGACCGTGAGGAACATCATGGAAGCTTGCTGAATCCTGCACAATCTCATGTGCACCCACTACCCAGTGTTGCAGAACAGGCTTGTGGACCTCCAACAAAGCAATGGGGACATGGAGACTGATGAATGTAGGCAAGGGCGAAACCTGGTAGATACTGTGGATGTGCAAGGCCCCAACAGAGCCTCACGTGAAGGGAAGAAGAAGCGCAACCTCCTGAATCACTGGTGCAACTCCCCAGCTGGAGCAGTGGAGTGACAAGACAGGATGGTAGATGCTTAATGGATGCTTCTTCAGCCTGTCTCATCACGCTGATGAGATTGTGCCATGTATGTTGAGTGACCCTACAATGAACAGGGCATTTAATAAAGAGTTGGGTTTATGTTGAAATGTGTTGATAAATGATTAAATTGTTATTGATAATAAAGGGCCATAGGTGTGGCACCTGGGAGGGTGGACCATAGAGTCCCACTATGGTTGCACTGGAGGTTTATCTATCCCACAGCTATTACCCATCCCACAGGTATCCCTGCCCATCCCACAGCTATTACCCATCTCACAGGTATCCCTGCCCATCCCACAGGTATCCTAACCCATTCAACAGCTATTACCCCTCCCAAGGTATCCCTGCCCATCCCACTGCTATCCTTACCCATCCCACTTGCATGCAAAGGCTTAAACCATTTCTAAAAGTTTCCAAGACTTTATTGACTAAAAGAACTGAACCAAGTGTGTGAAGCAAAGATAATCTTGATTAATAACAAATTGTAAAAGAAAATGACCCAAGTGTCCCAAGCAAAGATAAAGTCAACAGGTAGCAACCCAGTCTCTGGCACTCTTCTCAGTTACTCTGAGGCATGCCCATAGTCTCAGGGGTGAAGGGTCCAGGTGCTGTGGAGGTGGATGCTGCTGGAGTGCTGGTCTGAGGCGCCATTGGGGTGCCTGGCCCCGAGAGGACAACAGGAGATGGTGTGTGGAGGAAGCTCTTAGAGAACTGGCTCAGTCCCGTGATGTTGAGAGCCCCTTCCTCCAGGACATGGGGTTTCAGTCCCAAGACAGATGACAGATGTTCTGAGGCTGGACTTGGCTGTGGGGTGGAGGAAGGAGGAGTATAGTGGGGATGTCTGGTCTGCAGGTGAGGGTTGTAAGGCATGGGTGGCATCTGTGGCATGGGTGGCATCTGTGCCATGGGTGGCATCTGTGCCATGGGTGGCATCTGTGGTGTGGGTGGCATCTGTGGCATGGGTGGCATCGGTGGCGTCAGTGGCGTCAGTGGCATCAGTGGCATCAGTGGAACCAGTGGTATACGATGAACCTGTGCCTGGACTGGGAAGGGCTGCCTGTGCTGCTGGAACTCCTGGTAGCCGTAGCCTTAGTAGGTGAGGGCCTGTGGAAAGCCTTAGAAGGGCTGTGACATCACCTGGGGTGGAGGAGCAGATCTGGACTGGGTCGGAGCAGGTTCATCTGGGCCTGGAGAGTTGTGAAGAAGACCGGTGATTCTGTCCTTGATCTCCTGGTACTGTGATTCGGACATGTCCAGGACGGTATGGTTGACGTAGATGAGGAAGGGCTTGCGGTTGGAGGATGGTATGTCAGTGTGTACCAGCTGAGAGAGGAGATCTACGCTGCTTCTGATGGTGTCCCTGATCTCCAGCAGGACAGTGTGGCTCTCCCCCTCCGGTCTGGCTCTCTGCCTGCTTTCTGTGGAGGTGGAGCTGGGGGTGGATGTGGTTGGTCTCTGGTGGAAGTGCCCTCTCCTTGCTCCCACTGCATCAGGGGGTCCTCCACATGCTCCGCCATGGGGAATGCAGCTGTCGGTGGGGTCTCCACCATGGGATGCTCCACAGATACCTGCCTGGACACAGGAGCTGACTCTTGGCCAGAAGAGGACTGGCTCTCTGCAGGCTGCCTGAGAGAGTGGGTTGTCAGAGAGGCTGCTCCTCGGTGGCAGATCTCACCCTCCAAGAATCTGCACTTGGCCATCACATAGGTCTCCTGGTCCGTCAGCTTGACCGTGGCCTGGCCAGATTTCTTGAGGTGCAGCTTCCCATACCAGGTGTGCATATGCTTCCACTAGCCGAGGAGGACCTCCAAAGTGTAGCCCAGGCTCTCCACCTTCTCTCTCCAAGCAGCCTGCTTCCTTTTGGTGTCTCGATAGAGCCTGTGTCCCTTCCGACATAGATACTCATTCTCCCTCAGCCATTCCAGCACCTCATCCTCATGTTCCTCTTTGATGGAGTATTGCCTCCTCTCCCATTCTCATTCTCAAGTATGCCTCTTCCTCCCTCTGGCAGGGCCATCTTGGCCCTCATCAGAGGGGCTTCGTGGTTCTAGGGGCTGCTCCACCACACCACCAGCAGCAGCAGCAGTAACAACAACAGTAGCAGCAAAAGCAGGACCAGCACCATCAGCAGGACTAGCAGGACCAGCAGGAACAGCAGCACCAGCAGGACCAGCAGCACCAGGATCAGCAGCAGGACCAGCAGGACCAGCAGGACCAGCAGGACCAGCAGGACCAGCAGGGCTAGGAGCACCAGCAGCACCAGCAGCACCAGGAGAAGCGCCAGCAGAGTAAGCACCAGCAGAAGCACCTGCACCAGGAGCAGTGCCAGCAGAGTAAGCACCAGCAGAAGCCCCAGCACCAGGAGCAGCACCAGCAGAAGCCCTAGCACCACAAAAGTCAGCTCGAACAGGAGAAGCCCCAGCAGAAGCAGAGTTATGGGCAGGGGGTGGGAGGGTGGTCCTGTCCTTCTTGCCAGGGCTGGCAGCAGATGGCACAGGCTTCCTCTTCTTCCCCATGGTTGTTGGCTGGCTGGAGCTGTGTCTGGCAGCAGGTCTTTCCTCTGAATGGTGACCTGCTTGCAAGCTGCATCCTTTTATATCCGCGGGGCTGACGCAATGCATCCTCCCCGCATGCGCAGTGAATGTTTTGCATCCGCTTTGCATCCGGTAGGCATTCACTAGGCTTCCGCTCTGCATCCATGTCATCCGCTCGGCATCCGCTCTGCATCTGTTCCTTCCGTTGCACATCCCCTTCGCTGTGCTCCCCCAGAAGCCCTGTGGATGTGCCATCCTCTTCCATCCACTAGGCTTCTGTGGATCATCCACTTAACATCCTGGCTACATCCTCCCCCCGTCCATTCCTTTCCATTGTTTTCTGCTCTCTTTATGCAAATTTGGGGCACTTTTGAGAGAGGATAGCAACGGATGGAACATTTTCTTGTCCGCTGTGTCCTTTTTAAATACGTTTTGTATCCGTCGGCCTATGTGACAGGCCGTTAAGGAAGCTAGCAAAATATCATATTTGGGGTTCTGCTGAACCAAAATATTGTTTCAGTAAAAGCCAATAGTATAGTGTCCCAAATTTCTCGAAATCTGAAGTGTCACGTGCCTTTTTGTTTCTTCTCTTCCTTATCTGCCTTTCATACTGTGCAAGATTTAATGAATCTTGCACAGTATTCAGCATAATTTACAGTGTTATTGAACAAAACCATGTTCTAAAAAGCAACCTAAATGAGATATCAATTGTATTTCCATAATTGTTGATATTCAAAAAACTCTTGCACTGACTTAATTCAGAGTTTTTAGACAGAAAGATTACTTTCTGTGAAACTACAAGGTTTCATGTGTAAATATTAACTGAAGTAGAATTCAATTAAAATGAATAGTATTGAATTAAAATTAAATTTGGCTTGCATTTATGCTCACTTCATGATTATTGGCTAACTAAGCAATATATTTTGCTGGGCTTTATTTTAATTTAGCCTGAATTTCATTATTTTTTATAAAATGCTTTTCTCATTAGAAATCTGATGCCAGAGAGACTTCCGGTGGGAGGCAAGGATGAGTAAAGAGGCTGAGATCCTCTCCTGATTTCAGTCAATCTTTTTCTACGTTTGGTGTGACCCTTTGAGGTGCTTGAACCCCGCAGAGGTTCGTGTTGGTGTTGGGAGTACTTTAGCTGCTGTGTGGGGAAGGCAACCCCCAGCAGCGAAGAGAAGCCCTCCAGAGCCCAACGATCAAGAGATGGCCTCCTATTAATGGAGGCTCCGAAATCCGGACTGTCACCGATACTAAAAGCGAGTAAGTGACAACTTGTGAGATCGTATGAAAGACATATGGCTGAGGGAGTAGAACGGTGGAGAGGTGAAGAGATAAGATTTCCAACTGACAATTGATTAAATAAGTGACTTTTGAAAGCCTGAAAGAAAGCGGCTGGAAAGTGGTGAAGAGGAGCGTGGGCAAAATCATTTGTTGAACTAAAGTGAAAGTGTGGATTGCGAAGAAAGAAGATGTGTTACTGCATTAGAAAACTTTAAGATCGGAAGTTATATGGAACTTTTCATCTAACAACTAAGTTGATATTTTCTTTTGAAAAAACTGTCTTGAAATAGTGAAGAGATCTGGGGCAACTGAAGGGGACAGATTGGTGCCGGATGAAATGAGACTCCTGGAAGCCTCGGAGACTCAGTAACATTATATTTACACTTAATTAATAGACTTAATTAATAGAATTTTGATAGATTCCTGGGGAAATTTGCCTTATCTGAAGAGATGTTGTCAAGAAGAAGAAATTAAAATTGATCCTAAAACGCTTTAAAAAGGGGGAGATAGGTGGACTGGAAGATTAAGAAGACTGACTGATTGTAGTCATTATTCAGCATTTTCCTTCTCCCCACTTCCGGCGCATTTGAAGGAGGAAAATAATAACAGTAATATTCTTTTTTTTTCTTTTTTTCCAGAGATAAAGAATAAAGACAGACTTTGGGATTTTTTTTTTCCTTCTCTCCCCCTTTTCTTATTGCTTTTTTCTCTCTTATAAATTTGCTAATTCCTTTTTTTTTTTTCCTTCTGGTCTCTCTCATTATTTACATTTGGGTGTTATCTTTTCCTGCTCCTATTACTTCTTCTATATAATGATTGTAAATTTATTTATTGAGATAAGAAATATAGAATAATAGTCTAGATTGTTGATAATTGACCTGATTAATTTTTTGAGAATTGGGATAATCATATTTTGACTAGATATACAAATTATAATAATAAAAAAAAGAGAATATATAGTAAGAACATAAGGAATACTGTAAAGTAACTATCAATAATTATAGGATTTAATATTCAATATTGAGTATACTAAAAGTTATATGTATGGTGTATTTATAGGTATTATATAGATTGTAAAATAATGTGGCATAGTGATATATAGAAATTGAATACAAACTCATAAAATTTACTTACTTGATTTAGATTTAAGACTTGGAAAAATATAGTTTAATAGATAAATTAATTCTGCATAGATTAACTGTAATATTGAGGCTATAATATTGAATGGTAATTTGGGATAATATAATTAATTTAATTCAACAACAGAAACAAATATTAAAAGAAATGACTTTGACAACTACCACAGCCCTGAAAACTGGCAGGAAAACTACTCCAACTTTAACAACTATATTGGCAACAGCTTCACCTATGGCCCAAAAAACTATATAAGAAACATTACCAGTAGAAAAACAACCCAATAATACAAATGTTAATATTCAATCAATTTTACTAACACTCCAAGAATCGATGGAGAAATTACAAGAAACAATGATAAAAAATCACAATGAAAAAAGAGCAGACATTAACAAATTAAGGGAGGAGATGGGAAAAATGAAATTAGAAATGAAAACAGATATTTCTAAAGTAGAAAATAAAATTGGAATACTCCAACAGGCCTTGGAGAAAAATGAAGCACCAATAAAAGAAGTAGAGAAAAGGACTGAACGAACTGAAAGGAAATTGGAAAGGGTAGATGAGGAATTAAAAAATGTAACCAAAGAAATGGAAGACTCGTTGGTTTATTTAGAGATAGACAAGGCAGCTACATACCTAAGATTCCAGAATGCAGAGGAGTCCAGGGATGAAGATCTAGAACAGTTGATGGCAAAAATACTGGCTGGAGTATTAGATAAAGAAAAGGACGACATTTTAAAAGAGTTTGATGAAGTTTATAGGGTCAGTACTAGCTATGCGAGGCTCCATAAATGCCCAAGAGAAGTTCACATACACTTTACGAGAAGGAGTATCCGAGATATTATTTTTAAGAGATCTAGAGATGTAACAATTGTATATAAAGGCAAAGAAATTTTGATCCTTAAACAAGTCCCGAGAAGAATAAGAGAAACAAGACAAGATTACAAATTTTTGGCTGCTTATTTAAACCAAAAAAAAATTGTATTCAAATGGTTAATTCCAGAAGGGATGCTTTTTACATGGAAAGAAAGGAAAATTAAAATTGATACTATAGAAAGATCCCAAGAATACTATGAGCAATTAGTAAGTTCAGAAGATTCGAGTAGTAGGGAGGAATTGGAAATAAACCCACAAGAAGATCAAAACTATCACAGAAATAAAAAAGAAGGAACTTTAAGCCAGCAAACATTAGGAGAGACCGGAGTTATTACAAGACAAAGAGTGAAACAGAATTAAGTAAATGGAAGAAGAAAAGAAACTTCTTTCAATTAACATAAATGGTCTAAATTTGACCTTAAAAAGAAAAAGGATATTTACGAAACTAATTAAACATGATGCTGATATAATATGTTTACAAGAAACCCACATAAGAAAAGAAGATGAAAGATTTTTAAATTGCTCGAAACTAGGGAAGCTATTTACTGCGCCAGCAGATATAGGAAAAAAGAAAGGAATTGCAGTATCATATAAAAGAGGATTTGAAAGCAGAAGTCGTTTGGTCAGACCCGGAAGGAAGAACTTTGGTTTTGCAAATCTGGATTAATGATATCCCAATTTTATTAGTGGTAATCTATGCCCCAAATGAAAACCAGAAAGAATTTTTTAAATATTTATACCGAAAAATAATAGGATTTGAACAAAGGAATATTTGCATTATAGGAGATTTTAACTCTATTCCCGATTATCATAAAGATCACAGCAGAGGGGGAAAGAATAAAAAAGGGAAAAGAGAGTTCTCTAAGATATGTAAGGAAATGATGAGAGAATTAAATTTGGTTGATTTATGGAGGAAATTATACCCAGAAAAAAAACAATTTACATTTTATTCAGATCCACATCAAACGTGGACACGAATTGATATGGCATGGATGAATGGGGAAAAAGCAAAGGAAATAAAAGAAATTGAAATACTACCGAATGAATGGGCAGATCACAATCCAATTCAGATAATATGGAAAGGTAGGAAGAAACCAAAGAAAAGATGGACTTTAAATACCCAATTATTAAGAGAAAAGGATTATACTGATAAACTTAACAAGGAATTAAATTATTTTTTAAAAGAGAATAATAATGGCGTAACTACGAAACAAAACATCTGGGATACAATGAAGGCGGTAATAAGAGGCATAACAATTTCTTATAATTCTAAGAGGAATAAAGAAAAATATGCCCAACAAAATAAACTACAACAACAAATTAAGGAAATAGAAATGCTACGACAGAAGACCCCAAAAAATCCAACCTTACAAAACCAGATAATAATAACAAAACACAAATTGAACTTAATCGAACAAGAGAAACTGATTATAAATTTGAAGATGACAAAGCAAACTTACTTTGTGAATGCCAATAAGCCAGGAAAATGGTTAGCTTACAAATTAAAAAAGAAAGAAAGAAAAGAGATTAATATATCAATTAATAGACGGTAACGGTGATATACAACAAGAGATAGGGAAAAAAAAGAAATTGTACATAAATACTACGAAGAGTTATATAAAAAGGAAGAAATAAATGAGGATAGAATAACAAAATTATTTAGATGAAATTAAAGATAAAGAAATTGAAGAAGAAATGATAGAAACACTTAATAAAGATATATTGTGGTCTGAACTGAAATCGGCAATAGAGAACCAAAAAAACAACAAAGCCCCAGGTCCTGACGGAATCCCAGGAGAGTTATATAAAATAATTGCAGAACAGATTGGACCATTTATGTTGGAAATTTTTAATGAAGTATTATTGACAGCTAAGATGCCGGACTCATGGAGGGGAGCATTGATTTCGTTGATCCCGAAGGAGGATTCTGAACCCAGATATATTAACAATTATAGACCAATGTCACTATTAAATACCGATTATAAAATATTTGGCTCCATTATAGCTAATAGACTTAAAAGAATATTAAGCTTATATATACATGAAGATCAAAATGGATTTCTTCCAACTAAACAGATTAACAATAACTCAAGAACAATATTAGATATTTTAAAATTTTATGAAGCCCACCCCGAGAAACAGATTGCACATATGTTTTTAGACACTGAAAAGGCCTTTGATAATTTAAATTGGCAATTTTCAATACAAAAAATATATAATATGAAATTAGGCACCAAATTTGAAAATATTATAACAACTATTTATGACACACAACAGGCCAATATTATAGTAAATGGGGAATATACTAGTCCAATAAAAATAGAAAAAGGAGTTAGACAAGGCTGCCCTCTCTCGCCCCGCTCTTCATATTCGCATTAGAAACATTACTAATTAAGATTAGACAAAATTCAGAGATAAAAGGACTAAAGATTAAATCAGAAGAATACAAATTACAAGCATTTGCTGATGATTTGATTTTTTTCATTGAAGATCCAATTGAAAGAGGACAAAAATTGATTAAAGAAATAGAACAATTTGGAGCAGTAGCAGGACTTAAAATTAATAGGAAAAAAACAAAATTAATGACTAAAAACTTAACAGAAAAGCAGAAAAAAGAACTAGAAGAAATTATGGGAATACAAGTGACAAAGAAAGTTAAATATTTAGGAATATGGTTGACAGACATTGTAAGGTGCTTCAAGAAAACAACTATGAGAAATTGATGCTTCAGGTAAGGAAGGATTTAGAATTATGGGGCAAATTACAACTTTCACTATTGGGAAAGATTGCTACCATTAAAATGAATATCCTCCCAATTTTTTTATATCTATTTCAGATGATTCCAATTAAATTACATAAGAAATTTTTCAAAGAACTCAATAAAATTATTGCTAAATTTATTTGGCAAGGGAAAAAACCCAGAATAAATTTAAAAGCAATGCAGGATATGAGGAGCAGGGGAGGGTTTGCACTTCCAAATTGGGAATTGTATTACACAGCTGCCACCCTAGTATGGTTAAAAGATTGGGTAAACTTAAATAATAAGATAATCTTATTTTTAGAGAGCCACAACTTACAAAGGGGGTGGCATGTTTTTTTATGGGATGTAGGAAAAATTACCCAGAAATACTTTCACAGACACTTAATTAGAGACTCATTGGTAACTAATTGGAAAAAAATACGTAAAAAACACCATTTAAAAGTACTGATTTGGTTATCAACAATGGAGGCAATGATTCACCCAAACAATTTGGATATTTCTAGAATGATCAAATATAAAGATTTATTAGACGTACAAGGAAATTTGAAATCCCATCAAGAACTTCAAGAACGGGGATTTAAAATAGAACAACGGGCATATTTACAAATTCATAGTAGATATAACCAGGATAGAAAAGAATTCGGAATTAGTAATAAACCCCAGCAGCTAGATAAAATTTTAATGGGATCAGGAAAAAAGAATATAACTAGATTTTACAATTGTTTACTTGAAGTAGAATTAGAAGAAGAAATAGTAAAAGGAAATATGATTGCTTGGAGTAGGAATGTAGGACGTAATATCACCTTAAATGAATGGGAAAAAGTCTGGGGAAGTAATAATAAGATTACAAAATCGGCAGCATACAAAGAAAATGCATATAAACTGTTTTATAGATGGCACCTTCCTCCTTTGAGATTGGCGAAAATGTGCCCCAAAATGAGTCCAAAATATTGGAAATGTAAAAAGAAAGAGGGAACCTTTTTCCACATGTGGTGGTCATGCATAGAAGCCCAAAAATATTGGAAGATAATAAGAAATTGGCTAGAAGATATTACTAAAGAACAGATTGAATATAAACCAGAGTCTTTTCTACTATGGATTTTTGACAAACAAATATCAAAAAAGACAAAATATATTACAATACATATATTAACAGCAGCTAGGTTGGCTTTTGCTCAGTGTTGGAAGCATCCACAGATACCTACAAAGGAGATGATTATCCAAAAAATTTCAAACTGAGCAGAAATGGACTAATTAACATTAGCTCTAAAGAACAAAGAAACTTCAATAAATTATAAAAGCTGGAATTATTGGTATAAGTGGTTAGAACAAAGATGAATTTTATATTCTATGACATCTTGGCAAGAGAATAATCCTTGAGCTGCTTTGGCACAGACAGGAGCTTGGTTCGTCCCAAAGAAGTCCAAGATCCAACATTTCAATTAGAACTTAAAAGCCCACAGCTTAAGTTGCCAGATGCCATTAAGTCCCACTTGCAGTACTAGTCTGTAAACAAATTGCAGTATAAACAGAGTTAGACTTCCTGATACTACACACTTATCCCAACAAAGCACTAATGCCTTTAAAGGTAGTATAATAAGCAGAAATTAAGCAAATATATTTTTTATTAGTTAGGATAAATATTTTAAAACATCTCATTCTATCTGACATGCAATTCTTGAAGGCACATGAAATAAAGTATCTTCATATTAAATTATAAGGTGCTATTATTCTTATTTTTCTCCTTGAACTTTGGACATTGTCATGAGAATAATGTTACAATTTAATCAGATAAATAAAAAATTCAAAAAATGGCATAGTCTTCTACATGAAAGTATTCAGCTGTGATTTCCATAGACTGTAGAACTATCAATATAAGACCATAGGTTTTGCTATGTAAAGGCCCGGTCCCACTGTACTTACAGATGCAAAGAGGATGTAAAATGTTTTAAAAAGCGTGCCATCCGTTTGAAAATGCTATGCATCAGTTGTGTACTCACTGCATACGTGTTTCATATGCTCTATCCATCGAGCATCCATCTAAAGCGATTTCATCCGCGCAAAAAGTTTTCAGCTGCACAAAACTTGATGAACGGATGAACTTCCACCATGTACAATGTACAACCATGACATATACGGGAAAAAATGTTCTATGTCCGTTATCATCCGTTAAACGTCCGCTGTATCCTCTTGGCATTCTCTGGCCATCCCATCAATTCACATCCGCTGCAGCTGAAAATGGAAAGAGGGAGGAACCAAAAGGTACACGGAATATCTGCACAGCGTTAGTAACACAGAAATGGAAAGAATGTAAGCTTATGCATCTTGAATATAAAGTATTCAAAATGGACAAAACGTTTGTATCTGGGATGTATCTCCCATATTTAGGATGTCTGGAGTATGTCTCGAGTATGTAGAAGGACACCTGGCGGACAACCAATATTTTCTATAAAAAGGGGGAGGAAATCATCTGGATCTCAGTATGAGTCCAGCAGCCGTGGTGTACAGACCTCTTCAGCCTTGCTCTTGGTCTTCCACATCATCAATTGTTCTCCATCATGGATCATGACACAGTCCGTATGATAGCTGCGATCATTCATCACCAGAACCAAACCCTGTTCAGACTGTTTCACCTTTTATACGGAAGGAGAAGAAGGAGATGTCCAAGAGCTGTGTAGGTCCGAGGATGGATCGTGGGAAGAATGGAGTTTGGACTGTATGACCAGTTGATGGTGGAGCTGAGGAATGAAGACCCTCGTGCATTCAAACACTTCATGAGGATGCCACCAGCCATGTTTGATGAACTTGTAGAGCATCTGAGACCCAGATTGACCAAGCCTAGCACCAACTTCCATCCCAACCTGGACCCTGGACTGAAGGTAGCACTGACTCTGCACCACCTGGCCTCTGGAACCACATACAGAAACATACAGTATGCATGGAGGGTGCCACACAACAGCATCAGCAAAGTGGTCAGAGAAGTGGTACAGGCCATCATGGAAGAATACATGGAGGAGCTCCTCAAGTGCCCCACCACTGAACAAGGCTGGAGAAAACCTGCAGAATAATGGTATCAGAGGTGGAACTTATCCCACACCTTTGGAGCCATAGATGGGAAGCACGTGGCCTGCAAAGCTCCAGCCAACTCAGGGTCCACTTATTAAAACTACAAGGGCTTCTTCAGTATCATCCTCTTTGCCATGGTTGATGCTGACGACAAATTCATGTACATCGATGCTTCTGGCAACGGGTCAGCTTCAGATGGGCAGGTATACAACGCAAGTGACCTCAAGGATGGGCTGGAACGCAACCTCATCATGGGTTTTCCAAATCAAGACCCCCTTCCCAATGACACACAAGATATGCCCTACTTCATCATTGGTGATGAGTGTTCTCCCTCAGAACCTACCTCATGAAGCCATACAGTTCAAGATATCTCACCAGTGAAGCGAGGATCTTCAACTACAGGCTGTCCAGGGCAAGACGGGTGGTGGAGAACAACTTTGGCATCCTGGCCAACAGGTTCCACATACTACTCACCACCATGTAGCATGAGCCACAGACTGTGAGGAGTACCGTGGAAGCTTGCTGCATCCTGCACAAACTCATGCGCACCTGCTACCCAGTGTTGCAGAACAGACTTGTGGACCATCAACAAGGGAATGGGAACATGGAGCCTGGTGCAAGGACGTAATCTGATAGACACTGTGGATGTAAAAGGCCCCAACAAAGCTTCACGTGAAGGGAAGAAGCAGCGCAACCTACTGAGACACTGGTGCAACTCTCCAGCTGGAGCAGTGGAGTGGCAAGACAGGATGATAGATGATTAATGGATGCTTCCTTGAAGCTGTCACATAACACTGATGAGATTGTGCCATGTATGTTGAGTGGTCCTACAATGAATAGGGCATTAATAAAGATCTTTGTTTATTTTGAAATGTGTTGATCAATGAATAAATTGCTATTGATAAAAAAGGTCCATATGTGTGGCAGCTGGGATGGTGGACCATACAGTCCCACGATGGTTGCACTGGAGGTTTATCTTCCCCAGAACTATCCTTATCTATCCCAAAAGCATGCAAAGGCTTAACCATTTTTTCAAAGTTTTCACCAACACTTTATTAAGTAAAAAAAACGAACCAAGTAAACTAAGTGTCTAAAGCAAAGATAACCTTTATTAACTTTCTTAGGTAAACTTTATGACTTTATTAAATAAGCAAAATGAATCAAGTAAAATGTCTTAAGCAAAGATAAACTTAACAAGTAAACAACTCAGTCTCTGACACTATTCTCAGTCACTCTGAGTCCATGGTCTCAGCTGTTAAGCGGGCAGGGACTGTGGAGGTGGCTGTGGCTTGAGTGCTGGTCTGAGGCACCATTGGGGTGCTTCACCCCGAGGGTACAACAGGGAATGGTGTGTTCAGGAAGCTATCCCAGAGCTGACTCAGTCCCGTGAGGTTGAGAGGCCCTTGATCAAGGACTTGAGATGTCAAGCCGAATACTGATGACAGATTGTCCATTGACGGGCTTGGCTGTGGGGTGGAGGAAGGAGGAGTGTTGTGGGGCTGCCTGGTCTGCAGCTGGGTGAGGAGTGGCATCTGTGGCATGCGATGAACCTGGGCCTGGACTGGGAAGGTCTGCTTGTGCTGTGTGAACTCCTGGTAGTCATAGCCTTGGCAGGTGAGGGGCTGTTGAAAGCCTGGAAGGGCGGTGACATTGCCTGGGGTGGAGGAGCAGACCTGGAGTGGGTTGGAACATCTTCAGTTGGGCCTTGAGGGTTCTGCAGAAGTGCTGTGTGATCTTTGGCTCCATCACCTGGTACTGGGCCTTGGGCAGGTCCCTCAGGATCTGGCTCACATAGGTGATGAAGGTGTTCCGGCCCGAGGATGCTCTGTCCAAGTGGACCAGCTGAGAGAGAAGTTCTGTGCTGGTTTTCATTGTGTCCCTGATATCTAACAGCACACTCTGGTCCTGGCCCTCCAGTCTGCCTCTCTGCCTGCATCCTCTGGAGCTGGAGGGGATGGGGGGTGGGGGTGGGTTGGCCTCTGGTGGCTGCTACTTCTTCCTCCATTTGTGACAGCAGGGTGTCATCCTCCATGGGATGCTCCAAGTCTGCCGGCATGGGGTGTGCAGCTGTCGGGGGGGGGGGTTTCTGGCATGGGGCCCTCTGAAGACATCTGCCTGGACAGGGTAGCTGTCTCCTGGCTGGAAGAGGACTGGCTATCTGTGGGCTGTCCGAGGGAGAGGGTTGTCAGAGGGGCTGCTTCTCAGTGGTGGACCTCACCCTCCAGGAAACTGCACTTGGCCATGATGTACATCTCCTGGTCAGTGAGCTTGACAGCGGCCTGCCTGGATTTCTTGAGGTGTAGCTTGCCATACTAGGTGTGCATGTGCTTCCATCATCCCAGGAGTACTTCTGCAGTGTACCCCAGGCTCTCTGCCATGTCTCTCCAAGCTTCCTGCTTCTTCTAGGTGTCCCGAAACAGTCTGTGGCCCTTTCTCCAGAGGTACTTGTTTTCCCTCAGCCATTCCAGCAACTCATCCTCATGCTCCTTGGAAATGGTGTACTGTTTCCTCTCTCCCTTCTCCTTCGCTTGCCTCTTCCTCCCTCTGGCACGGGCTTCAGCAGGGCCTTCAGGGACTTGAGCAGCAGGGCCTTCAGGGGCTTGAGCAGCAGGGCCTTCAGCAACAGGGCTTTGAGGGCCTTGGGGCTGGTCCACCAGAGCAGTAGCAGCAGCAGCGGCAGCTTCAGAGTCAGCGCCAGGGGGTGGGATGCTGGCGCTGGCATTCTTCACCTTTCAAGGGCTTGAACAAGTAGGCATGGGCTTCCTCTTCTTGCCTGACTGACGAACAATGGTGTTCCTGCAAGATGTATGTGGCAGCACATCTTTCCCCTGTATGCTGACTGTGTGCGTGCTGCATCCTTTTATATCTGCAGAGCTGATGCAATTCATACTCTCCGCATGCACAGTGAATGCTTTGCATCCGATATACATCCGCATGGCATCCCCTTAGTTTCCTTTAGACATCCGTGATGCATCTGCTTCATCCACTATGTATCCGCTCCTTCCGCTATGCGTCCGCTTTGAAATTCTCACCCGGAACCCCTTCGGAGGTGTCATCCACTTCCATCTGCTTTCATCCGCTAGGCTTCCGATGAACATCCACTTAACATCCCCGCTACATACTACACACGTCCGTTCTTTTCCATTCATTTCCATTCTGTTTATGCAAATTTTTGCAACTTTTTGGAGCAGATGACAATGGATGGAGCCACCCCTGAAATTGTACTCGCCTGCTGTGTCCTTTATGCATACGTTTTGTGTCCGTCGGCCAGTGGGACCGGGCCTTAAGGACCTTACAAGAACCTACTAAGGTTTCTGATTTTAGGTCAATGAGCATTCCCACATTAGACCTCTTCCTGTTCTGAATCAATTCTGGGCCTAATTTTGCAATCTAAACCCATGTCCCACTGCACCAACGGATGCAAAGAGGATGTAAAATGGACAAAAAAGCTTGCCATCCATTGGAAAATGTGATGCATCCATAGTGTACTCACTGCGTACGTGTTTCATGCACACTATTCGTCAAACATCCATATACTGCTATTTCATCCATGCAAGAAGTTTTGAGCTGCAAAAAACTTTTTGAGCGGATGAACTTTCCGCCGCATACGATGTACATCCATGACACAAAGGGGCAACAAATGTTCTACATCCGTTGTCATCCGTTACACGTCCACTGTATCCTCTTGGCATCCTATGGACATCCTCAAAACTCACATCCGCTGCAGCTGAAAATGGAAAGAGGGAGGAAGCAAAAGGTACATGGAACATCCACACAGCGTTAGTAGCACGGAAATAGAAAGGATGTAAGCCGATGCATCTCGTATATAAAGGATTAAAACGGACAAAACGTTTGTATAAGGGATGTATCTCGGATATTTAGGATGTCTGGAGTATGCCTAGAGTATGTGGAAGGACACCTAGCAGAAAACCGATATTTCCTATAAAAAGGCGGAGGAAATCACCTGGATCTCAGTATGAGTCCAGCAGCCGTGGTGTACAGACCTCTTCAGCCTTGCTCTTGCTCTTCCACATCATCCATTGATCTCCACCATGGATCATCACACACTCCTTATGGTAGCTGCGATCATTCAACACCAGAACCAAACCCTGTTCAGACTGTTTCACCTCTTCTACGCAAGGAGAAGAAGGAGATGTCCAAGAACTGTGTGGGTCTGACGATGGATCGGGAGAAGAGTGGAGTTTGGACTGTATGACAAGCTGATGGTGGAGCTGAGGAATGAAGACCCTCGTGCATTCAAACACTTCATGAGGATGCCACCAGCTATGTTTGATGAAATTGTAGAGCATCTGAGACCCAGGTTGACCAAGCCTAGAACCAACTTCTGTCCCAGCCTGGACCCTGGACTGGAGGTGGCACTGACTCTGCACCACCTGGCCTCTGGAACCACATACAGAAACATGCAGTATGCATGGAGGATGCCACACAACAGCATCAGCAAAGTAGTCAGAGAAGTGGTCCAGGCCATCATGGAAGAATACGTGGAGGAGCTCCTCCAGTGCCCCACCACTAAAAAAGGCTGGAGGAAAGTTGCAAAAGAGTGGTATCAGAGGTGAAACTTTTCCCACACCATTGGAGCCATAGATGGGAAGGACGTGGCCTGCAAAGCTCCAGCCAACTCAGGGTCCTCTTATTACAACTGCAAGGGCTTCTTCAGTATCATCCTCTTTGCCATGGTTGATGCTGACTACAAGTTCATGTACATCGATGCTTCAGGCAATGGGTCAGCTTCAGATAGCCGGGTATACAATGCAAGTGACCTCAAGGATGGGCTAGAACGCAACCTCATCATGGGTTTTCCAAATCAAGACCCCCTTCCCAATGACACACAAGATATGCCCTACTTCATCATGAGTAATGACGCCTTCTCCCTCATAACCTACCTCATGAAGCCGTACAGTTCCAGAAACCTCACCCATGAAGAGAGGATCTTCAACTACAGGCTGTCCAGAGCAAGACGGGTGGTAGAGAATGCCTTTGGCATCATGGCCAGCAGGTTCCAGGTACTTCTCACCACCATGCAGCATCACCCACAGACTGTGAGGAGCATCGTGGAAGCTTGCTGCATCCTGCACAATCTCATGCGCACCCACTACCCAGTGTTGCAGAACAGGCTTGTGGACAGTCAACAAAGGAATGGGGACATGGAGCCTGGGGAATGGAGGCAAGGGCGAAACCTGATAGACAGAGCTTCACACAAAGGGAAGAAGCAGCACAACCTACTGAGACACTGGTGCAACTCCCCAGCTGGAGCAGGGGAGTGGCAAGACAGGATGGTAGATGCTTAATGGATGCTTCCCTTTGCCTGTCTCATAAGACTGATGAGATTGTGCCATGTATGTTAAGTGGCCCTACAATGAATAGGGCATTAATAAAGAGCTTTGTTTATTTTGAAATGTGTTGATCAATGAATAAATTGTTATTGATAAAAAAAGGGCCATAAGTGTTGCAGCTGGAAGGGTGGACCATACAATCCCACTATGCTTGCACTGGAGGTTTATCTATCCCACAGCTATCCTTACCTATCCCACAACTATCCTTACCCATCCCACAACTATCCTTACCCATCCTACAGCTATCCATCCCATAGCTATCCTTACCAATCCCACAAGCATGCAAAGGCTTAACCCTTTTTTCAAAGTTTTCACCAACACTTTATTAAGTAAATAAAATGAACCAAGTGTGTGAAGCTAAGATAACCTTTATTAATAACTGTCTGAAGTAAACCTAATGACTTTATTAAAAAAGCAAAATGAACCAAGTAAAGTGTCCTAAGCAAACATAAATTGAACAGGTCACAACTCATTCTCTGGCACTATTCTCAGTCACTCTGAGGCATGTCTATAGTCTCAGCTGTCGATTGCCCAGGGACTGTGGAGGTGGCTGTGGCTGGAGTACTGGTCTGAGGCGCCATTGGGGTGCTTGGCCCTGAGAGAACAACAGGGCATGGTGTGTTCAGGAAGCTCTCAGAGAGCTGACTCAATCCTGTGAGGTTGAGGGGCCCTTCCTCAGGGACCTGGGATATCAGGCACAATACTGATGACAGATTTTCTGTTGAGGGGCTTGGCTGTGGGGTGGAGGAAGGAGGAGTGTAGTGGGGCTTTCTGGTCTGCAGCTGGGTGAGGTGAGGCGTCTGTGGAGTGCGATGTACCTGGGCCTGGACTGGGAAGGGCTGCCTCTGCTATGGGAAGTCCAGGTAGTCGTAGCTTTGGTAGGTGAGGGGCTGTTGAAAGACGTGGAAGGGCTGTGACATCGCCTGGGGTGGAGGAGCAGTCCTGGAGTGGGTCGGAGCAGCTTCAGCTGGGCCTTGAGGGTGGTGCATCAGTGCTGTTATCTTCTCCTTCATCACCTGGTACTGGGCTTCGGGCAGGTCCATGAGGGTCTGGCTCACGTACGTGATGAAAGGCTTGCGGTTCGAGGATGGTATGTTGCTGTGGACCAGCTGAGAGAGGAGATCTACGCTGCTTCTGATGGTGTCCCTGATCTCCAGCAGGACAGTGTGGCTCTGGCCCTCCAGACTGCCTCTCTGCCTGCTATCTGTGGAGCTGGGTGTGGGTGTGGGTTGGTCTCTGGCTTCTGCTTCTTCTTGCTCCATTTGAGACAGGGGATCCTCCACGTCCTCTGGCCTGGGGAGTGCAGCTGTCGGGGGGGTCTCTGCCATGGGGCCCTCCAAAGACACCTGCCTGGACACGGTAGCTGTCTCCTGGCTGGAAGAGGATTGGCTGTTTGTGGGCTGTCTGAGGGAGAAGGTTGTCAGAGGGGCTCCTCCTTGATGGCTGACCTCACCCTGCAGGAAGCTGCACTTGGCCATGATGTACATTTCCCGGTCAGTGAGCTTAACAGCGGCCTGGCCCTTTTCTTCAGGTGCAGTTTGCCATATCAGGTGTGCATGTGCTTCCACCATCCCAGGAGTACAT
The DNA here is from genome assembly GCA_015471245.1 of Laticauda colubrina. Taxonomy (NCBI): domain Eukaryota; kingdom Metazoa; phylum Chordata; class Lepidosauria; order Squamata; family Elapidae; genus Laticauda; species Laticauda colubrina. The sequence continues at coordinate 38,408,155 of BLBF01000010.1, read as the reverse complement.
CTGCAGTGTAGCCCAGGCTCTCTGCCTTGTCTCTTCACGCTGCCTGCTTTCTCTTGGTGTCACGATAGAGTCTGTGGCCCTTTCTCCACAAGTACTCGTTCTCCCTCAGCCATTCCAGCACCTCTTCCCCATGGTCCTCGGAAATGGAGTACTGTTTCCTCTCTCCCTTCTCCTTCCCTTGCCTCTTCCTCCCTCTGGCAGGGGCTTCAGGGCCTTCAGCAGCAGGGCTTTGAGGGCCTTGGGGCTGGTCCACTACAGCAGCAGCAGTAGCAGTAGCAGCAGCACCAGGAGCAGCAGTAGCACCAGCAGCAGCAGGAGAAGCACCAGCAGCAGCAACACCAGCAGCCGGAGAAGCACCAGCAGCAGCAACACCAGCAGGAGAAGCACCAGCAGCACCAGCAGCACCAGCAACACCAGCAGCAGCAGCAGCAGCAGAAGCACTAGCAGCTTCAGAGTCAGCGCCAGGGGGTGGGATGGTGGTTCTGTCCTTCTTGCCAGGGCTGGCAGGAGGAGGCACAGGCTTCCTTTTCTTCCCTGACTGATGAACCATGGTGTTCTTTCAAGATGTCTCTGGCAGCAGGTCTTTCCTCTGAATGCTGACTGCTTGCGAGCTGCATCCTTTTATATCCGCGGAGCTGATGCAATTCATCCTCCCCGCATGCGCAGTGAACGCTTTGCATCTGCTATGCATCCGCTATGCATCCTATAGGTATCCGTGATGCATCCGTGTCATCTGCTATGCATCCGCTCCTTCTGCTACGCATCGGCTTTGCTATTCTCCCCCGGAAGCCCTGCAGATGTGTCATCCGCTTCCATCCACTTCCATCTTCTGGGCTTCCTACGAACATCCGCAGACCATCCTCGCTACATACTACCCCCGTCCGTTCCTTTCTGTTGTTTTCCGTTCTGTTTACGCAAATTTTTGCCACTTTTGAGAGCGGATAACAACGGATGGAGCCACCCCTGAAATTTTGCTCATCCGCTGTGTCCTTTTTTCATACGTTTTGCATCCGTTGGCCAGTGTGACCTAGCCTTTAGGTTATTAACTGGGTGATTTATTTCTTATTCAGCTGTAGTATAATTGAAAATTCAGGAAAGATTTTCTTTAAAATGCTGTAGCTTTGTGGAACATTTGTTGAGTGGTCCATTTCCTCTGTTATCTTACCTTATCCTGCCTTCCAGCTCCTGGATTTCTTTTAGCAGACTTTTCAAAGATGAGGATTGCTGGGTAGCTTTCCAAATCTCACACAGAGGAATACTTTTATACAATATATACTGTGCACAGAAACACACACAACATGGGGAGGATATGAATGGGAGCCACAAGTGACCAATGTGTTTTTGGTTGCATATAATGGGGGTAGAGTAATTTGTTTCTACAAGACACATTTTAGATTTTGTGTTCTCAGCATCATGCAGCTGGCAAAAGAGAAAATGATTATGGTTGTCTTAAAAGTGTTTTTGAGGGATTAAAGAATGGGAATAATAGAGGTGCAAAAATAGTCAACATTACCCCATTTGTTACCCCTAATAGATTTAGGAGACTTGTGATCTCTATTTAAGATGATTTGAGAAAAAAGATAATAGTACATTTCTTAAGAAATTACTTTGCTAGTATGTGCTCTGCAAGATCATAACTACAGAGATTTAAAAAAAAAAATGTTGCTAGTCACAATGTACCTTATTTCTAAATGATGCATATACTTTAAAAGGTTGGATGCATCAAGCATAAAGAAATTATTTTAATGACCTGAATAGGTGCAACTATAAATGTATGAAACCAAATATATAACACAATTACAATCTTATCAAATGTATTCTGTTCTTTCTTAAATAGACCATAGACATCAAGCATCTAAACTGTGAAATGAAGCATAAAAACAAGTTCAGAAAATAAGCACTTCAATGGATTGTTTACCTTTTACTGAAATGGATGTTGTGATTTCTATATGGAAGAGAAAATTAAAACATTTGTCATAATTTAATGTCTAAATGAATACAAGTTTTATTATCAGGCTCAAATGATGCATACAATTCTAAGCAAGAATCTCTTTCGAAGATTGTATCACAGTTCCCTTTTTTGTATTACCTAATCTTTCTGATTATCAAAACTATGAGTCACAAAATCAGTTTCGTTTTTGTGCAAAAAAGTCCATAGGGGTGTCCAGTCAATGATGAATGCTAATAATGATCTTTCTTTAATCAATGAAGTTAGTTTGGCCAGCTCAGCAAGTTCGGTCAATTTCACCAACCATTCTTCCATGGTGGATGATGTGAAAACCATTTTTTCCAGTTTTTTTCCCCTTTCTCTATTGGCAGCCACATCACTTTGATGACTAATAATTAATTTATAACCAATTTACTGTGCCAAGCTTTTTTTCACAGGAATTTTTACTAAGCTAAATCCTCTCCTACCATATACCAGAGCATTTCAGGACTATTTCCTAAGTGAACATTTTTGATCTTGTCCCTTTGAATTCCATTTGGTTATGAATCTTTATCATCATGCTTGTTGTGTTTCAGCATTTTACTAAGAGTGACTTATTTTTTATATGAACCTGCTTGCAGGTGAAAGAGATTGTATTAGAAAAGAATAAACTGTAACATTTCAATGCCTTCCACAAATTCAGCCTGAAGATCTATTATTCTAACCTGCCAAACAGAGTAATCACAATCATGGGGAAAAGGTCCATAATATATGCACATCCGTTGACAAAATATCACAGAGAAAGAAATAAAGTATAATAATTTCATTCCAAATGATCTCTAATGCATTATCCTGGAACCAGTGAAATCAATTTATTTCAGTTAGGGGGAAAATAATAAAATAAACCTGTATACATTTGGATATGAAATTACATTTTTCTTAGCATCATTTAAGACATTATCCAGATTTTATTTCAGAAATATTTCCTTAGAGAAAGTTTAAAAAGAGCTATAGAATACAAAGAGTTCCATGTGTCTGCTTTTTCTTGAACAAAAACATATTAATGACAATGAACAAAATTATCTTTTAAGTATGCTAAAGGCATTATTTGAAAGAGGAAAGCAGCAAATACTTCAAAGAAAGAAAACTCAGAAACATAATTAGAGAGGCTTAAATTATTTTAACAAGAGAAGACTGAGAAAACTGCTTACATTTTATATTATACATATGGTTCTCTTAAATCTTTGGATGGGGAGTTTTTCAGTTACTTTGAAAGAAAGCAAAATATGGCTAATGTTATTCTAATGTTACCCTTGTTTTCTGAATTGTATAGTAGATATAAGAATAATGGACTAGGAAACCTTGCACATGGTGACTCATGCCTTAGTCACTTCCCATTTGAATTATAGCTCTATTTGGGGCTACCTACTAGTCCAGAATGCAGCAGCACAGACAATTTTTGGTATTTCCTATTATGATGACATAAATCATCACTGTTCTGTATAAAATGGTTTACTCCAAATGTCTCAAATGTGATTGGCCAGAAAGGCCTGCATGGGATTGGTTCACTAAGAACCAATCCAGGAGAACCGCCAAAAGGGGCAAAGTCAAGTAATTGTCATTGGCTACAAGCCAGCAGGCAAGCCGTATATAAAGGCTGCTGCGGCTTGAGCCAAAGTGTTCCGTTTGCTGTAAATAATAAAATTAATACATTTGCTGTTGGAACCCAGTCTACCTCGCATTTTTCTGGACGGAACACTGGCGACGAGGATGGGATCATCCTAAAACGTGAGACTGTGCACGCGGCAAATCGAAATCCAAGCTAGAAGCGATGGCCAGAAATAATGCACCGCCCGCACCCTTCAGTCCCAATGAAGAGGATTGGGAATCCTACATAGACCGTTTTCAAATGTATTTAGAAAGCAACGAGATGGAGGAGATCTCAGACAGCGTAAGAGGGCTGTCTTCCTAACGCATTGTGGACCAACTGTGTTCAAGATGGCCAAAGCATTGGCGAAGCCCAGAGACGTAAAACAAATGACCTGGCCTGAACTCCAGCAGATGCTAAAAGCCCACTATGCACCAGTAGTGTCAAATCTCATCAAATGGCATGAGTTCTGCCGAAGGGACCAAAAAGAAGGCGAGACCATCGCTGAGTTTGTGGCAGCCCTCCAACAACTGGGGGGAGCATGCAAGTTCCTGAACTTAGATGAAGCCATGCGAGATCGAGTGGTACTAGGCCTAAAAGACTCTAATTTACAAAGTAAATTGCTAAATAAACCCAATATAACAGTGGCTGAAGCAATCGCAGAAGCCACAGCCACAGAAGCCATGAAAAAGTCAGCGGCCACTGTGAAGCAAATGAATGCAAATAACGATGAAATAATCCTAGCCAGAGGAAAGAAGCAAGTTCCCACCACCACACATCATGAAGATTTTGACGAAACATCAGAATCCGAAGATGATGACGATGAGGTCCACCGCCTGTACGCCAACAAAAAAAGGCGCGAAAAAAGAAACTGGTGGGAATGCGCCGGCTGCGGAGGAAATCACTTCGAGCCAATTGTAGATTCCTTGATGCCATCTGCCGAGCTTGCAAGAAAAGGGGACACATCAAGAAAGTCTGTAGGAATCGCAAAAATAACAGCCCTAACAGACGCAGTAACTCTCCACCACAAGCTGAATCGAAGCAAGCCGAGAGAAAGTGAGAGCGCAACAAACGATCCAGTAACCGAGAAAAGGCCCATCAAACTGTCACTATCGGAAGCGCTCAGAGGGAAAGCAGGAGAAAAGTCAAAATCATCGTACAAATTGAAGGTAGCCCCTGTGAGATGGAAGTCAATTTAGGATCTTTCCTGTCAATGGTGTCTTGGGACACAATCAGACAACTGGTCCCAAATATCAAATTAAAAGAACTCCAGAAACAAAAATTAACTCTGAAGGACTACCAAGGGAATCGAATCTCTGTGGTAGGTCTAGGACATTTCGGAGTCGCCTACAAGCAGCACGTCAAAGTCCTGCCTCTAACAATAGTCGACCGAGACCGACCCAGCCTCCTGGGCATTGAATGGTTCACACCACTGGGTATCGGAATGACCGGAGTGGACCGAGTAGCCGCAACTGATTGGGAAGAAAGCCTGATTCACGAGTTCCAGGACGTTTTCAATGGCACCCTAGGCAGGTACCGGGGGACCCCAATTTCCTTTAGTTTAGACCCCCAGGTGGCCCCTAGAAGATTAAAGGCCAGACGAGTTCCCTTTGCGTTAAAAGCAAAAATAGAGGAACAATTGAATAAATTAATTGACCAAGGGGTCTTGGAACCTATTGACCATGCTAGATGGGAGACACCAATAGTAACACCGGTTAAACCTGATGGGTCGGTACACATCTGTGGAGACTACAAGGCTACTCTGAACCATGCACTACAACAAAGCGCATACCCTGTGCCAGTCGTACAACATTTGTTACACTCACTCGGGGGAGGAAATTTTTTTGCCAAACTAGATTTAGTCCAAGCATACCAACAGCTTCCAGTAGACCCATTAACGGCCGACGCACAGACAATAGTAACTCACAAAGAGGCATTCAAGTGTAACAGACTTCAATTTGGAGTAAGCGTTGCCCCAGGCATTTTCCAAAGCCTTATGGAACGCCTATTAAATGGAATAAAAGGGGTCGTACCATATTTTGATGACGTCCTAATTTCGGCTAAAGATATTACCCAACTAGAAAAAAGACTAAGAGAAGTGCTAACAATATTTAGAGAATCCGGCCTGAAAGTTAAAAAAGAAAAATGCTGCTTAATGACTGATCGCGTCGAATTTCTGGGCTACTTAATTGACGGAGAGGGTATACACCCTACAGAGAAAAAGGTCAAGGCTATTAAAGACGCACCACAACCAAAAAACAAAACGGAATTGCAGGCATTTTTGGGTCTAATAAATTTCTATAACATATTCCTCCCCCACAAAGCAATGATAGCAGAACCATGACACCGTTTGCTGGATAAGAAAACTAATTGGACTTGGGGTCATAGAGAACAAAAGGCATTCCAGAGAATAAAAAATTTATTAACCTCAAACACCGTTCTTATCCAATTTAGTAACACACTTCCATTGACGGTCACCTGCGACACCTCACCATTTGGAGTCGGTGCCATCCTGAGCCACCAATTGCCAGATGGGAGAGAGGCACCCATTGCTTATTACTCAAAGACTCTTTCTAAAACAGAATGTAACTATAGTCAACTAGACAGAGAAGCCCTGGCAATTGTCGCCGGAGTGAAACGTTTTCATGAATACCTCTATGGAAGAACATTTTCAACCGTAACAGACCATAAACCGTTACTAGGAATTCGGGCAGGAAACAAACCTACACCAAACATTTTATCCCCGCGGATGACTAGATGGTCAGAATTCCTAGCAGCATACACTTACACATTGACACATCGACCCGGGAAGCAAATCTCCCATGCAGATGCATTAATCCGAACACCGTTGCCGACGACAGAGGAAGACCCGGCGCCAACAATGACCACCCTGCAAATAGAAACATGCCCCGAACTGCCAATATCTGCAAACGATGTCGCCAGAGCCACCGCAAAGGACCCAGTGACTGCCCGCATATTAAACTGGGTAGGTAAAGGCTGGCCGGAAAACCAAAAAACTGAAAACTTTAAACCTTTCTGGACCAGACAGACTGAACTTTCAATTCAAAAAGGCTGTTTACTGTGGGGTGATCAGGTGGTAATTCCTGCTAGACGACAGACTAGAGTGTTGGGCATGCTTCACGAGGGCCACTCTGGTATTGTAAAAATGAAAAGCCTAGCTAGAAGCTATGTCTGGGGCCCTGGTCTAGATAAAGATATTGAATACTGGGTTGCTACTTGCACTAAATGCCAGAAAACCAGACCTTCCCCACCACAAGCACCCATAAGGGATTGGGAAACCCCACGAGGCCCCTGGTCTCGGATCCACATTGACTCCGTGGGTCCTACTAAGGGGCATACCTTTTTGATTGTCGTACATGCATAATCAAATTGGTTGGAAGTTGTAGTAATGTCATCTACGACAACCGATGCGGTCATTAAACAACTCAACAAACTCTTCTCAATCCATGGATTGCCAGACGTCCTAGTGTCTGACAACAGGCCTCAATTAACCAACATACAATTTGAGCAGTACCTAGCCTCCCTAGGTATACATCATGCACTAACCCCGCCGGCCCACCCGGCAGCAAATGGTAGGGCCGAGAGAATGGTCAGGTTTACTAAAGAGGGTTTTGAAAAAATGGACTTTGGGGATGTCCAGGATAAAATCAACCATCTACTCACCCTCCAACATATCACACCCAGCACTGTAATTAACAAAAGCCCAGTGGAATTGTTAATGGGGAGAAAACTTAGGTCACAATTAGATAGGCTACATCCAAATTACACTTTGGAAAGACCTCCCGATTCCTCCAGCCATTCCCGCATGTTTGAAATCGGCAACCTAGTCTACGCAAAAAATTTCACCAGGGACCCTATATGGCTTCCAGCCACAACCACACAAATAACAGGCTCCCGGTCCTACCTCCTAACCGTAGACGATGGCAGGGAATGGAAGCGGCATAGAGACCAGCTTCGTTCCCAAATTATTGAACGAAATACAAACACACAGCCCCAAATAATAAAAATCGATGAAAACAAAACCAAAAGGGGGGGGGAATACAAGAAAAGAATAATAAAGAACTTTTTAAAATAAATCCAGAACATCTAGCCAATCAAAAAGAGCAAAAAGAAAACTTACGGTTAGATGAGACTTGCGGAAAAAATCCAGACGAAGGGAAACCCGTCCTGGAAGGGGCCAGCCGAGCCAGCTCGACCTGCTCAGGAAAGCCAGGAGGGATCGGCAAAACCACCGGCCTGAGCAGCTCAAGCGGTAGCAAAATGGCTGACTCATCCTTCCAGGCGGTACCATGGAGAAGAGCTGGAGAGACAGCAACCCCATCCGAACCGGTTGAAGTCTCCAGCGAAAATGAACCGCGCAAGTCCAGTAGAGTCAGAAGAAGCCCCACCTACCTGCGCGACTACATCACCCACGTAGGACTAAACTAAGGGGGGAGGGGTGTTCTGTATAAAATGGTTTACTCCAAATGTCTCAAATGTGATTGGCCAGAAAGGCCTGCATGGGATTGGTTCACTAAGAACCAATCCAGAAGAACCGCCAAAAGGCGGCAAAGTCAAGTAATTGTCATTGGCTACAAGCTGGCAAGCAAGCCGTATATAAAGGCTGCCACGGCTTGAGCCAAAGTGTTCCGTTTGCTGTAAATAGTGAAATAAATACATTTGCTGTTGGAACCCGGTCTACCTCGCGTTTTTCCGGACGGAACAATTACTGTTCTGTAGGCTGCCATTGCTCATCATGTGTTTTCAGGTGCTATTCAAGATGCTGGTCATTATCTTTAAAGCCCCCTTCCCCCTTAGCACAGGTCCAGGATACCAGTAAGGCTGCCTTTCTCTTACTGTTTCTACCAATCCCAACAAATCTAATGAAGAGGCCTTGGAGTTTTGACCTGCCCATCTTACTTTAGTTTCTTCAAAGACTTGGAATATTGCTGTCACCTGATGGCTTGCTTAATAGATGATCATATTTCAATTTCAATTTTATTACTTCTGAAATTTTAGATATTTAGATAGATAGACAGGTGGTCAGACAAACAAACAAGCCACTTTGTGATAGTGGTGAAGGCACCACTTTAGAAACCAGGAAGCTAGATAGATGGAGGATACTTTCCTGTTTTGATATTATTTGTCTTTCTGTCTGTTCTGTCTGTTCTCATCGATCATCTGATTTACCACTGGTCTTTAACAAGCACATGAAGTGATTTTTAAAAAATCAAAATATAAAAAATGCTAAATGTATTACACTATTTCTGAAAAGATGTATCTTTAAATTTCAAAAGTAAATGCTAAATAAAACTATCTCGGAATTTATATTGTGAAAAGTCACAGGAAAGAAAGACACAGCTACACCTAGATATAATTAAAATCAAAGACTTAGGAGGGAACAGATATCTACTGATGCTTGTTAATGACATGTCCAGTTATATATCACTTAGTTGACTGGATAGAAAAATCAATGCTAGAGAAATTCACAGCATATCTCAATGGTCAGAAAGAAGTTTGTAAGAACATCTTAGATTCTGTGTTCAGAACATCAAATCCATACTAAACGATGCAGCAAAATACTTAAACATAGATGACAAGGAACATCTTACAATATCATGTATCCTCTTCAGAATAGAGAAGCAGAAAGGAATAGTGTGTTTCTTTTTAATGGGAAAATGTGTTGTACCAAGGGTGCATTCTATCTATTATTAACTTAGTCAAATGCCTTGTCATTGTTGTATGTAGCCCACTGTAATAACATAGCCAAAAAGACGTTAAGAGTTGTCAACCTAATCTTACATAGCTTTTTCTCTGGTAATATTACACTACTAACTTGAGCATACAAAACATTTGCTAGACCAATACTTGAAAAAGCTCATCAGTCTGGAACCCACATTACGTATTTGATATTAACACAGTTGAGAAAGTCCAGAAATATTTCACAAAAAGAGTTCTCCACTCCTCTACTCGTTGCAGAATACCTTATGCCACCAGACTTGAAATTCTAGAGCTAGAAAACTAGAACTATGCTGCCTTCAGTCTAATCTAAGTATAGTATATAAAATCATACATTACAATGTCTTACCTGTCAAAGAATATTTCAGCTTCAACTATAACAATACAGGAGCAAACAATAGATACAACTCAAGGTTAATCGTACCAAACTTGATTGCAGGAAATATGACTTCAGCAACAGATAGTCAATATCTGAGATACTCTACCTGACTCTGTGGTTTCTTCCCCAAACCCCAAAAACTTTAAGCTTAGACTGTCTACTATTGACCTCACCCCTTTCCTAAGAGGTCTGTAGGGGGCATGCATAAGTGCACCAATGTGCCTACCATCCCTGTCCTATTGTTTCTTTTGTTTGTTTGTTTTTCTTATATGTATCCATGTATTCATAACTATGTTTTTCTTATACCTATTATCTTGTAGGCAATTGACAAACCAAATAAATAAATAAAATAAAATAAAATGTTATTAACCATCCCTTCTAGGATGGAGTCCTACCTGGTTACCTGGGAATGGTTTGAACCTATTAGACCTGAGAAATTAGACAGGGTCCTTAAGACCATGAGCATGCTTTTTAGACTCTTGTGAAAACATCCATGGGAGGGATTGTTGTGTTAGTGTGTCCTAGCAGTGGTTAATTCTTCTTTGAATTAGAGAGGTGTTCCTTTACTTCTTCAAAAGGCTTTGGTTCGCCTCCCTCCTCAAAAAGCCATCATTGCAGCCCCATACTGGGCAATCTCTGCCCAGGATCCAACCTCCCCTTTGGGGGGGGGAAAGTGGTCAATAAAGTAGTTGCATAACAATTGAGTTTTTTGAAGTCCCTCAAAATTTTGTTGTGCCAAGGACCCCAGGGGATGGATTAACTTGTGAGGTAGTTTCATTATCATTGATATCCCTCCATCTACTGTACTTTTTTTCTTTTGTTGTTTAGTTTTTCTTTTATAATTTTAATGTTTTTAAATACTTAAATATAGTGGTTTTAGGTGACTATTTTTTTATTGGATTGTTATATGCCACCCATATCATCACTTTTTGTGAAATGAGCAACCACATAAATTTGGTAAAAAAAAATACATGAATTTTATCCCTACAATATTTTTAAATATTTGGATCATCTTATGTCACTTTTGTCACTGTTTCAAAATTATATTATGTTAACTTCAAACCAAACCTGGCAGCAGACATCTTTCTGTTTCTCAATTGCCACACAGATGGGTAAGGGGGAAGGAAGTTGGAATGCATTACTGGACACAACTGAGAGCCTTCTCATGAGAACAAAGGTACTGGCAACAGATAAGGTTGGGGAAGGAGTGCCTGAAGAGCCTGCCAATTAACCCAATTTGCCAATGTGACCTATGACACATGGAGATGGAGTTATTTCCTAGTTTAATTATACTGAAACTGAAGGAAAGATTTAGAATTGGTTTTCCTTTGAAGCTGTGCTGATATGATTATTCAATAAAGAAAACCCTTGAGAAGGATCCCAGTCTCAGAAATCTGATTTGCTTGGGTTCATTAGTCAGAGCCTTGACATATCATTATATCACATTTGATTATATAACATTGTCTTACATTGAAGTAAAATTTAATAAATTTATGTTCTTGGCAAAAACTTAATTCAATATTATCCTCTATCAATTGTAGCAATACAGAACATGAGGATTGAAAGAAAACAGCTTTCCCTGGTCTTGAAATCAAAATGAGATGTAAATGATCAGAACTTATGTTATGATAGTATTAGAAAAGTAATTTTTAAATTTGTGGACCCAGCACTATTTGTTTAAGCTTAGAAACAGGGAGAAATATACTTGAAAATATAGCACTTTTAGATTAAAATGATTGAAAAAATGACTGCTTATATTTTGGGAATAAATCTGGAATGGCAAAGTTTATTTAGTAAGAATAGACTATAAATAGGCAATATCTCTTAAATAATAACAGTAGCAGTAGCACTTAGACTTATATACCACTTCACAGTACTTTATAGCACTCTCTAAACAGTTTACAAAGTCAGCATATTGCCCCCAACAATCTGGATCCTTGTTTTACTGACCTTGAAAGGATGGAAGAGTCAACCTTGGGTCAGCCTTGAGTCAACCAAGTCAATGAACTCCTGGCAGTCAGCAGAATTAGCCTGCAATATAGCATTCTAACTACTATCGCCACCACAGCTCTACATCTCATAAATGTGGTACATTTATGCAGAATCTCCAAACTCCCTCTGGAATTGTGGATAAGTTATTGCCTATAGCCCCTTTCACTCCTTACACAAATGGTTTATGTGGAGTACAGAAAAGCCTTTACCCTGATACGAGTTGGTGCTAGAAGTAGACATAAATGTTCCCTACTCAGAACAATTCTGCCTTTATGGGATGGAAAATTAGAAACAATTGAGCATTGTTATTAATATTGTTTTGCCAAGATTATAGCCAATGCCATATATACAGTGCGGTATCTGCTATCCCGCATTAGATGGGCGTCTCATGATAGGGAGTGAAGGAGAAAGAAACGACAGGAGACGAAGTTCCTCAGGATGAGTGCGCCCAGAATGTCTGGGTACACACTCTTTTATTATGCTCATTCAAAAGGGGGTGATTGTTTATTCAGAGCCTAGGTCAAGCCTAGGTCAGACGGAATATACAGGATTAACAATGGTTCAAACAAAGCAAGATACCAGGTCAGACAGGATGGCAAGATTTATAATTTGATCAGGATATTCCTTCTTCACAAAGCTGCATGCCAGACAATGTAATCACAAAGTGAATAAACTATTTCTGCAAATGTTTGACTCCTTGTCTCTGTACGTGCCCTGTAAAAGGTCACTGAGAAGACAGAAGCTCAATGATTACACGTGAATGATACAATGTTGCAAATGCCTGAATGATACATAGTTGCAATGATACACAGTTGCAAACACATAAATGATACATAGTTACAACAATACAGCACCTATTATGCATCCTTGCAAATAGATTTTCCAGGTTGCCTCAGGCATTTCTATGCATTGCTTCAATTGTCTGATAGGACTCTTACTTAACATACAACATGACAAAATTGTGTGTGATAACTTTAAATGCTGGAACTTGCGGGTGCTTGCCACAAGCAAAATAGTTTTTCTCCTCAGTTTTTGACTCTTCATTTCCTGAACTATTTGCTTCCTTCCAGTTTTGGCACCTGCTTATAGATTATTTGCTTCATGTATTTATATTTATACTGATTTGTTTTATGAATTATTTTTCAATTTAAATAAGGAGTTTTTGTAAAATAAAAATTTTAACCACATTTGAATCATACTTTTAGTAAATCCAGTATTCTCTCTGGTGGGTTATGTGTGCCTGTTTCCCCTCCAATGTGTCATCCTTTATTTGGCAAATAATAGTTTTATATTTCTATATATTTCTTTATATTTCTATATAAAATTGTATTGTATTATGCTGGTCTTTAGCTGTAAGAGTTGGTGGTTGTTGGGGTTTTTTTATTTTTTTTTACTTTACATAAATAGCAAGCTCTGGAACATCCCACTGGTAAATAACAAAAGGCAATAGTCAGATTTATTTTTTATATAATAGTCAGATTTATCTTTAGTAAGATACGTTTTTTCTGTTTTGTAACAATGTCTTGACTTTTGGGGTATCTATCTGGTAGATACGTGGGGCAAAAAACAAGTCTAACTATTCTGCATATGAATAAGATGTTTTCCAGTTATAGGAGAAAGGGATCCAATATAAATATTGATACTGGGATCCTATTTGGAATTAACTGTATTAAATTCAACTTTGCTGACATCTGGTGGGAGTCATAGTAGCTGTTGGATTTAAATTTTAAAAAAATCATGAGTGCAATTAAATTACTAATATTAATAAGAACTGTGAATTCTTTGAAATTATTTCTGATATGCCTAAATTTAGTACAGCAACAATAGTTCGTGTTTGTTTTTTCTTTGTTCTCTGCTCCTTTTCTCTTTCCTCGAAATAGACCAGAGAAATCTTTATGCAAATTAAGTCAAATTCATAATGACATTGCAGTTTGATAGGGGCTTGTTTGTCTGTTTAAGCCAAACTTGGCAATATGCTCATTAAGACATCAAAGAGAAAGCATAATTTGAGAATCATTTGGCCTTGGCAAAGGCTGTTCCTCTGGAAATTAAGTCTAAGATTTTTGAGAATGCATTTGCTAATCCAGCCTCTTTCTCCTACTGTTGAAAAGAAAGGTTAACTAGGTTTTTCAAAGTCTGTCACAGTGACCAGTAATTAAAATCTAGGAGTGGCCTATTGTTTCCTTTTGGCTTTTAAATCTGACTTCAATGCAGTTAGGGAGGAAATTTGTAAATTACCAAGGAGGAGTTAGGAGTAATGAAGAAAAATAATGGGATACTGCTAAATAAGCAGTGATTAGAAAATTACAATGTATAATTCAAAAAGTCTGTATGTGATGTACGGTAACACAATAATATAGAATCATTACTACTAGAAGAAGAAAATTATATTCCAGATCTGGAAGAAGCTGTTATATTTATAGCATTAGATGGTGGTTAATGAACAGAATGATAAAATGGCATAGAGGACAAGGAATACTATAAAATAATTGAAGAAAGTTAATGAAAAGGGACAAAGGACAGGCAATGTCAGATAAGAAGTTTTTAAGAAAGGCAATTTTTAAAAAAGATGAATTGTAGAAAAAAAGCACAGGAAGTACAAAAGGAAGGATTGGGTTAAGGAATTATGACAGATAAGAACTTTCATTTGAAAGATGATCAAATCAGCTAAAAATGACTACATTGCCATTAAAAGATTGGCCATTACCTAATGGGTACAGTGTACTTCATATTACTGTTTGATTGATTAATGGATCAAATTTATATGGCTGCTCATTTCTCAGGAAATACAAAATTAAATAAAACAAATATATAAAAATCATACAAATATTGTTAAAAATTTTGTTAAAATTAAAATATATACAAACCATGAGGCACGGACAAGTAAATATAATAACTGCAGTAGTGGAGCCATCTTATAACATATCCATTTCCTGTGACCAAAGTCAAGTGACATAACTACATTTTGAGGACTTTTGACATTAATGAGTAGGAGAAGGAGTTGACAGAAATTTTGAGGACTTTTGACATTAATGCGGTAGGAGAAGGAGTTGACAGAACCTGAGGCAGAATCAGAAGAGGAATCAGCCTAGAATCCCTATATAGCCACAAACATTTTAAATCCAAGGCCTCTTTAAGAAGAATAAAAACCTCATTTCAAAAAGAATTAACCAATGACAGAATGACTCACATACCACCACAATCCCATCATTTTAAAAATCCAGGAGGATCATGGGTCTAAAGAGCAGGTAGCTATGGTCAGAATCTTAAGAGCCTTGATATGATGGATTGTGTCTATGAAGGAGTTGGTGTAATGGACTGCAATGAAACAGCAGTTTCCCACTAAGAAAGGAACACATTCCAAACAGAGGAGCAAGATAAGAGGCAGCACTGGAGCTGGACCAGAGAAAGAAATTTAGGATAGCTATTCCCTAGAATTTCCCAGGATATATCAGTTAGGGTTGGAGTAGTATAGGTTTAATGTGGCAAGGCCATATGGTATGAACAAATTAAAAAAACCTGAACATTAGTTGGATTGTTCTGTGTTGTTCTTGGACTGTCCATTTCCTCAGGCCCAACAGTTACAAAATATTTTCAAATAATTGTGCAAGACTCTTCCCCATGCATCTCCTCTGAATTTGCAATAAAGCCAGCATATAACTGCAAGCAAATCAGATATTAGATTGTGTGGCAGACCAACAGGAACAAAGCCTCCGCAGAAGCCTCAGCAGCAAAACTGCCTCTACCAGAATCTACTTCCACCAAAAGCAACTAACAGCAGTGTCCAGCAGCAACATCACACAGCATCCTACAACAGCTTGCTTCTCAACTCACTAGCAGGGTCAATCTTAACATCTAGCAGCAGCCCATTCCTCTGGAAAAAAAGAAGTCAATATCAGGTCCAAAAGTAGTCCAAAAGCCAGTAGTCTGTCCAAAGAACTTACTGCCAAGTTCAAAGCTGGTGCAGCCAGCCAAAATGGCTTGAAATGGGTGGCCAGTAAAATATCAAAGATGCTGAGAAATGCCATAAAATGACAAGCAAGAAAAATAGTAAAGTCAACTGTTTTCTGTCCTCTCTTCTCTGACATGCGGCACTCTGGTCCAGTTGGCCATTCCTCCAACCTCCAAACGTTCATCTGAACAGTCCACACCATCCAAGTAAATGCATGTGTATGTGTTTGTGTGTGTTTGTGTATCCACAGCCATGATACACAAACCACATAAACAATCATGAGGATAGCCCATCAGCTCTCTCTCTCTGCCTATGCACAAGATAAAGAGAAGAAGGAAGTTGTGGTAAAGAAAATCCAGCAGAAGAGATGGTGAAATTGCAGTTCCATCCAATTGCCACCAAGATTCATTGAGACATGATGACAGTTGTAAATCAATGCACTCTTATGGATTGATCCACAAACTGATGAAATACAATGTTGAATATGCAGCACCAGGAACTTTCATTCTTTGTTTCTTTTATCTAGCAATCCTTAGAAATGGAAAAAGCAAACAAGGGATTATCTTTTAGCTCCTATTTTAGTGTTCCAGCCAGGAAAAAAAAAATAAGAAAACACTCTCAGATTTTCAATTTTCCCCTGGTTTTTTTTTTTTTTTACTGAAATAATATAATTCTTTTTTCTTCCTATCAACAGAAAACTCCAGAAGTCTACAGAAATGTAGTCTATGTATCAGAAAATGTAATATTTTTAATAAGCTTATATTGTCCTTTTAGATTTTAAACATGTTGCTTTGGATACTCATAGTAGGGTGTGTAGGTATGCATCTATGTATACATAGTATGTATATATGTATTTCCCAAGGTCTGTGCAATCCTAACCTTGGTGTCCTTCAAAAAACCTAAAAAGTTCTGGATTTCCAGCAGGTGCTCAGTAATGGGGTTACCATTATTTTGATTTTGCTTGAATTGTTATTTGTTATTAGTTATTCTTAATGCTATATTTTGGGTTTAAAGTGTCACGTGTGAGTCATTTTGATTATTATGTGGCCATATAAATCGAATGAATGAATGAATGAATGAATGAATGAATGAATGAATGAACAAAAGAATGAATAGCAAGCAATGTGAAATATGAACCTTCATGAATGAAGTTCAGGATTCCAATAGGGAAGCTTTATTTATATATGCTAGGATATCCTACCTTCCACAATTTCAGAGAATCATTGGAATCTTGCAGGTGAATCAGTTGATGAATTGGTTGCCCATTCTTCTGAAGCTAGTACCAGCCATCAGCCACTCACTACATGTTGTAGAAAATGATCTGTCCATGGCAATTGATTCACAAATGGTTCTCCACCATCAAAAATACACCTTGTTGCTATATACGTTGAAGCTATTTTAATAATAAACATAAGAATGTTGTCACTTTTATATATTAAGATCTTACTATGCAAAGTAGAGGGCAGATCATATTGGTTGCTTTGGAGATAATGTTTATTTTTTTAATTATAAAAGTTTATATATGAATTAGATAGAGAGTTAATTAACTGTGCTAAGACAGTCCTGGAAATGATAATGTTGATAGAATTTTGATCCTCATTAAACTTGGAAATCACAAATGTAAAATGATATTTAATCAAAACCATCTTTATTAATGCTGATTTTGTACTTTGAATGAAAAAATCAATCAATAAATATAGATTTGTCTTCTTTATTTAGACTGCATTAAAAAGTTCATTTTAAACTGGTTTTATTATGAGAGATTATGATAATCTAGTAAAGTCACAGTGCTATTCATTTTATGTTTGGAAAGAAGTACATGTTGACTTATAATAAAACATCAAGCTCAGATGAATAAGGTACAAACTTTTGCGCCATCTTGGGATGAGCTATTTTATAGGAATTTGTAGGTATTCTTGGAAAATGTTCTGTGAAACTCCAGATTTAATCTCAGTTTGGAAAATCTTGAACAGTTGATGTATGATGCTTGCCTACTGCTTACTCAAGATTCAGAATGATTTTATTTTCAATCTCCCCTCCCATCAAGTTATCACTCATTATCCAAAATTATAAATGTAGCAAAAATGAAAGCCTACATAGTTAATGAGTTATCCTGACATGATCAAACAGTTGGGTCTTCATTCATTAGGCAAGTTCAATAGGGTGCTAAATTAGAAAGAATCAGGAAGTAGGGTAAAACAGCATTGATAATAACTGAAGTGCAGGGATGCTAAAATGAATACTAATTTTCTTCTGCTCAGACTGCAGCATTAACATCTTTGATAGAACTGTCTCATCCATTCCCATGATGCCTTGTTTCAGCTCAAGCTAGACTTTTGGTTATAATTGCCTTCTTTGAAACTTCCTCACCAGACATTTTCAAAATCAGATTTACTTATATTTAAACATAGTTTCTCTTTGTCACATAACTATGTGACAAGATGTCATCAACTTTTCTGCTAGTGCAGTTTCTGGAGCAGACGTACAATATGGGCATACCAAGATGCACCCACAATTTCTTGTACCACTGCCTTCTGGACCAGCTACTATTTCTGGATAATTTTGAAAGGCAGTGTTAGGGATAACATTGTTCACCCTAACTGTTTTAGGTGAAATACTAACTATGAATCATAGTTAGTGTATGCAGCTTTAAATGTAAAATGGAAATTGTGGGTGTGGTTATGAAAACCATATAAAAGTAGCAAGGCTACTGCTTGCTCTCTCTCTCTCTGGCTTTGATGATCCCTGATTACTGCTTGGAAGCAAGACTGCATTGCTCGAACGGGAGAGACAACAACGGACTGATTTATGTGAACTGACAATAGGATATTCTACATGGACTTTGCTAACTGAATATCCCTGAATGGACTGACTACATGGTAAATGAATATTGGACTGTTTTTGACTATGCTATAAACTTATACTGGAATAAAATATATTCTTGATAGCACAAGCGTATCTGTTATTTTTACTGTGTGTTAATAAACATACAAGCTTAGCTCACTCATTTATCTGTGTGCCTATCTGACTAACGCTGCACATTCTGTTTAGCTTGTCTACCTAACCCTGGTTGGGGAACCCAGGCTTAACAGGCAGCCCCTTCCAGAAGTCATTGCATTAATCCACTGGGCAGATGACTAAGGTCAGTGTCTCCTGATCCAGGAAGGGACCAATTAGAATATAAAATCAAATGGTGCAAAATTCTTCTGGCCATGGCTCCCACCTGCTTTTCAAACAGGAATTATGAGTCCAGAAAAATCTTTAAATTTTATACCAGTTTTGTTTGGGATAGTTCAATCCCATCCAGAACTAAAGATGGAAGAACCCAGAACCAGGAGACCCTAAAAACCACAACCAGGGTTTAAGGCTTAGCTGAAACCTGTTTTTCTCCATTTCACTGAAAACCTTTACAGCATCACTAGATTATCCCAGGAGAGAGATTAGAATTGAGTATTATCAACATATTCATGATACTGTCCCCTATGTCATCAGATAATCTCACCCAGAGGCTTCATGTAGATATTAAACAGGAATTGGGAGCTTGTCAAACTGCAAGGAGCCTCACAGAAAAGAAACCATGAACTAGACCTCCCCAATTAACAGGGGATAGCAGGGTTTGAACAAGAGAGGAGAACCAATGTAGAACTGTACCTTCCATTTCTAATCCCAAAAACTAATCCAGAAGGATGATGTGATCAATAGTATCAAATACTGATAAAAGATTCAGAGCTAGGATGGATGTACTGCCTTTTTACTGTTTTCATCAGAGTTCATTCACAAGGTGCAATCAATGCACCATCCAACGACATATCATCTATCAACATATCAAACCTTAAGCCCCTGTCACACTGCACCAACGGATGCAAAGAGGATGTAAAACGGACAAAAAAGCTTGCCATCCATTGGTTAACGCGATGTATCCGTTCTGTATTCACTGCCTCTGTTTTGCTTCCTCTCTATCTGTCCAGCATCCGTCTACTGACATTTCATCCGCTCAGAAAGTTTTGAGCTGCTCAAAAACTTTGCGTGGAAAATGTATCCAATTTGTCCATTTTGTATTTGCTACGCAGCCGCTAGGCATCCTTTCTGCATCCATTACGCATCCGCTATATCTACTAGGCATCCATTACGCATCCGTGCAACTCGCATCTGCTCGGACGCAGGGAGGAAGCGGAACGGATGCAGAACGGATGCAGAACGGATGCCTAGTGGATGCAGCATGGAAACAAAGCATTTAAAACAGAAAAAACGTTCGCAGAGGGGACCTATCTCGGATATTAAGGATGTCTAGAGGATGCCTAGAGGATGCCTAGAGGATGCAAAGGGACACCTATACTGCCTATAAAAAGGGGGAGGAACTCACCTGCATCTCACTTTCAGACCAGCAGCCGAGCTGTGCAGACCTCTGCAGCCTTCATCTGACTCTTGCTCTTCCGCAGAATCCAGTCATGTCCACCGTGGATCATAACACAGTCCTTTTGGCAGCCACCATCCTTCTGCAACAGTGCAAAGCCATCTACAGGCTCTGTGAACTCTACTACAAGAAGAAAAAGAGGTGGCCAAGAAGTGTCTAGGTCAGAAGATGGACTGCCAGAAGAGCAGAGTACGGACTGTACAACAAGTTGATGGTGGAGCTCAGGAACGAAGACACTGGGGCATTCCAGAACTTCATGAGGATGCCTCCAGCCATGTTTGACGAAGTTGTGCAGCGGCTGACACCCAGGTTGACCAAGGCAAACACCACCTTCCGGCCCAGCCTGGAACCTGGGCTCAAGGTGGGACTCACTCTGCGCCACCTGGCCTCAGGGACCACCTACAGGAGCATGCAGTACGACTGGAGGGTGCTACCCAACACCATCAGCATTGTGGTCAGAGAAGTGGTGCAGGCCATCATCGAAGAATACCTGGAGGAGCTCCTCCAGTGCACCTCCATTGAAGAAGGATGGAAGAAAGTTGCAGAGCAGTGGTATCAGAGGTGGAACTTCCCACTCACCATTGGAGCCATTGATGGCAAGCACATGGCCTGCAAAGCACCAGCCCAGTCGGGGTCCACTAATTTCAACTACAAAGGCTTCTTCAGCATCGTCCTCTTTGTCATGGTCGATGCTGACTACAAGTTCATGTACATCGATGCTTCAGGCAACGGCTCATGTTCAGATGCCCAGGGATACAACGCCAGTGACCTCCAGGAGGGGCTGGAAGGCAACCTCATCATGGGCTTCCCAGATCCAGACCCCCTGCCCAACGACACACAAGATGTGCCCTACTTCATCATGGGGGATGATGCCTTCTCCCTCAGAACCTACCTCATGAAGCCCTACATTTCCAGACTCCTCACCCATGAAGAGAGGATCTTCAACTACAGGCTGTCCAGGGCAAGGCGGGTGGTGGAGAACGCCTTTGGTATCCTGGCCAACAGGTTCCAGGTACTTCTCACCACCATGAAGCATCGCCCACAGACCGTGAGGAGGATCATGGAAGCTTGCTGCATCCTGCACAATCTCATGTGCACCCGCTACCCAGTCTTGCAGAATAGGCTCGTGGACCTCCAACAAGGCAATGGGGACATGGAGCCTGGGGAATGGAGGCAAGGGCAAAACCTGATTGACACTGAGGATGTGCAAGGCCCCAACAGAGCCTCACATGAAGGGAAGAAGCAGCGCAACCTCCTGAAACACTGGTGCAACTCCCCAGCTGGAGCAGTGGAGTGGCAAGACAGGATGATAGATGATTAATGGGTTCTTCCTTCAGCCTGTCTCATCACACAGATGAGATTGGGCCATGTATGTTAGATGGGCCTACAATGAACAGGGCATTTAATAAAGAGTTGTGTTTGTGTTGACATGTGTGGATGAGTATTACTTTATTATTGATAATAAAGGGCCATAGGTGTGGCACCTGGGAGGGTGGACCCTACAGTCCCACTATGCTTGCACTGGAGGTTTATCTATCCCACAGCTATTACCCATTCCAAAGGTATCCCTGCCCATCCCACAGGTATCCCTGCCCATCCCACAGGTATCCCTGCCCACCCCACTGCTATCTTAACCCATTCCTCAAGCATGCAAAGGCTTAAACCAATTCTAAAAGTTTCCACCAAGATTTATTAAAAAAAATAAATGAAGCAAATGTGTGAATCAAAGATAAACTTTATTGAACAACAAGCTGTAACAGAAAAATGACCCAAGTCAAGTGTCCAAATAAAGTCCACACCCAGTTTCTGGCAGTCATCACGGTCACTCGGAGGTGTGCCCAGTCTCAGGGGTGAAGGGTCCAGTTGCTGTGGAGGTGGGTGCTGCTGCAGTGCTGGTCTGAGGTGTCATTGGGGTGCCTGGCCCCGAGAGGACAACAGGTGATGCTGTGTTGAGAAAGGTCTCGGACAGCTGGCTCAGCCCCGTGATGCTGAGAGGTCCTTCCTCCATGCCATGTGGTGTCAGCCCCAGTACTGATGACAGATGTACTGAGGCCGGGCTTGGTTGTGGGGTGGAGGAAGGAGTAGTGTAGTGGGGCTGTCTGGTCTGCAGCTGGGTGAGGACTGGCGTGGGTGGAATCGGTGGCGTGGGTGGCATCGCTGTCATCTGTGGCATCATTGGCGTGGGTGGCATCAGTGGCATCAGTGGCATCAGTGGAACCGGTGGCAACGGTGTCGCCCGATGACTCTGTGCCTGGACTGGGAAGGGCTGCTGTCTGTGCTGCTGGACCTTCTGGTAGCCGTAGCCCTGGTAGGTGAGGGGCTATGGGAAACCTTGAATGGGAGGGACATCACCTGGGGTGGAGGAGCAGACCTGGACTGGGTGGGAGAAGGTTCCTCTGGATCTGGAGGGTTGTGAAGCAGTTCGGTGATCCGGTCCTTCACCACCTGGTACTGGGGTTCCTCAATGTTCCTGAGGGTCTGGTTGACATAGGTGAGGAGGTGCTTGCGGTTGGAGGATGAGGAGTCAGTGTTGACCAGCTGAGAGAGGAGATCTATGCTGGTGTGGATGGTGTCCCTGATCTCCAGCAGGACAGTGTGGCTCTGCCCCTCCTGCTGTCTGGCTCCCTGCCTTTCTGTGGAGGTGGAGCTGGGGTGGTGGTGGATGCGGCTATGGCTGTGGTGGACGCGACGTCTCCTTTCTCCCACCGCACCAGGGAGTCCTCCACGCGCTCCACCACGGTTACAACACCTGTCCATGGGTTCTCTGCTGTGGCACGCTCCAGGGACTGACTCTCGGCCGGAAGAGGACTGGCTCTCAGCAGGCTGCCGGAGAGAGAGGGTAGTGAGAGGGGCTCCTGGTGTTCCTTGGTGGCGGATCTCACCCTCCAGAAAGCTGCACCTGGCCATGATGTAGGTCTCTCTGTCCATCAGCTTAACAGTGGCCTGGCCAGATTTCTTCAGGTGCAGCTTCCTGTACCAGGTGTGCATGTGCTTCCACAAGCTGAGGAGCACCTCCGAAGTGTAACCCATACTCTCTGCCCTCTCTCTCCAAGCAGCCTGCTTCTGTTTGGTGTCCCTGTAGAGACGGTGTCCCTTCCGCCACAGATAGTCGTTCTCTCTCAGCCACTCCAGCACCTCATCCTTGTGTTCCTCCTCATTGAAGCATTGCCTCCTCTCCCGTCCCCGCATACGCCTCTTCCTCCCTTTGGCAGGACCAGATGGGCCCTCATCAGAGGGGCTCCCAGGTAGTAGGGGCTGCTCCTCCACACCACCACCAGCAGCAGCAGCAGCAGCAGGATCATCATCATCATCATCATCATCATCATCATCATCATCACCAGCAGGATCATAATCATCATCATCATCATTATCAGCAGCAGCAGCAGCAGCAGGATCATCATCATCAGCAGCAGCAGCACCAGCAGAAGCAGCACCAGCACCACCAGCAGAAGATTCAGCAGCAGCAGCAGCAGCACCAGCAGCAGCACCAGCAGGACCAGGAGCACGAGCAGGACGAGCAGGACGAGCAGGACCAGGAGCTGCTTCAGCAGAGTACGCACCAGCAGAAGCACCACCACCAGGAGCAGAAGCAGCAGAACCTCCAGCACCAGAAAAGCGAGCCCCAGCAGCAGAAGCCCCAGCAGAAGCAGAGTCAGGGACAGGGGGCGGGAGAGTGGCCCTGTCCCTCTTGCCAGGGATGGCGGCAGGTTGCTGAGGCTTTCACTTCTTCCCCATGGTTGTGGGGTTGCTGGTTGGCAGGGAGGCTGGCAGGTACCAAGGCTGGCAGGAAGGCTGGCACCAAGGCTGGCAGGAAAGGCTGGCACCAAGGCTAGCAGGAAGCCTGGCACCAAGGCTGGCAGGAAGCCTGGCACCAAGGCTGGCAGGAAGCCTGGCACCAAGGCTGGCAGGAAGCCTGGCTGGAAGGCTGGCAGAAGGGAGGCACCAATGCTGGCAGGCAGACTGGTAGGCAGGGAGGCTGGCAGGCAGGCTGGCAGCAAGGCTGGCAGGGAGGCTGGCCAAGAGGCTGGGAGGCAGGCTTGGAGGCAGGCTTGGAGGCAGGCTGGCAGCAAGGCTTGCAGGCAGGCATGCAGGCAGGGCAGGCAAGGACTCGATGTATCCGGCAGCAGGTCTTTCCTCTGAATTCTGGCCAAGTGTGAGCTGCTTCCCTTTATATCCATGGGGCTGACACAATAAATCCCTCCCGCATGCGCAATTAATGCAAGGCATCCGCTAGGCTTCCGCTGTGCATCCGCTAGGCTTCTGCTCTGCATCCGCTTCATCCGCTGTGCATCCGCTGTGCATCCGCTGTATCCGTTCCGCGTCTGCTTTGCTGAGGTCCCCCAGAAGCCTAGCGGATGTGCCATCCGCTCCCATCTGCTTCCATCCACTGGCCTTCCATTCTGCATCCGCTTTCCATCTGCCCTTCTTCCTCCCCGTGTCCGTTCCTTTCCGTGTTATCCACTCCGGTTATGCAAAGTTTTGCCCCTTTTGAGAGCGGATAACAATGGATGGAACATTTTTCTCGTCTGTTGTGTCCTTTTTACATACGTTTTGCATCCGTTGGGCAGTGTGACAGGGCCTTTAGCAAGCCAGAAGGGACGGGTTCAACACAGAGGTAGCTGAGTTAACAGTTTCAACAACCCTGTCCACTTCCTGAGGATCTACAAGATCAAGCTCATTCGAAATAACCAGGCCTGACTGCATCTATGTAGTGTTAGGTATAAATGGATTTTAAATTTTTCCATAAATTTTATGAGCAAAGAAATTGGCAGATGTTTCTCTGAATTTTTCCAGTCTCTGGGGACTTCTTCTATAACTCCTCAGGCGAAGGCCCTCTCTTTTTTTTGGCAATGTTATAATGTCTTTCTGAAAACATTCAGTGGAAAGAATTTTCTTAAGATGTCTTCCTTTGGGAATTAACTCTAGTGTGAGAAGTAAGCTAAAGAAATGGTTATATAATGCCAGATGACAGTCTCAAATATCCCTAGCCACCTGAAACATAAATAGGTACAGAGCTCACACATTCCACTCATGGTGATATCTCTGCAATCTTTTTTTAAAAAAAAATAATTTCTAATGTAGACTTACTTTCATCAGATGTGAAAATGTCTCTGTCAGATCTAAAATTAAATCAATTCACTTTATAAATGTGAATTAAACTAGGTTCTCTGGCATCCCATCTACCCAATTACCTTGCATTGATGTCCTTACTACTGAAAGAAAATTTACAGCAAGCATCAGGCAATTCAACTATGGTATATAATTGGCTTATGGTTCACATGAATTATATTCAGAGAAATTAGTTTCTGAGGGAGCTTTGTGGATTCATTTCTCTTCTTCAATATAAGTAGCAGAAGCTAATACAAAGCTTTATTATTAGGTACCTGTTTTTGCTCATCTAATGGTTAAGATGAAGGTGCCTTTAATTTTGACTTTGCCTAGGGAAAGCTTTTCATGGATTAATCAACTAAAGTTGTAGATGATTGATTCCTTCCTCTATTAGCTCTAATTAGTATTAAAAAGGAAGATTTGAGACAACTTCTGTCCCATTGGGTCATCATTTCAGAGATACTTCTTTATCTAAACAGATAAACAGAATTGACCACTGATGGACAAGAAAACAGTGGGAAAGGAGCAATTTCTAACATTCTGCCAGCTTTCCTATTGAGATTTCCTGTGGGAAACTGGCAGGAAGTATCAGAAATCCTTCCCTCCCTCCCTCCCTTCCTTCCTAGTAGGTGAGGGAATGAGAGATTACAAAACTGTCTGGAAAACTGTCACATAATGTTGAAAATAAAGAACTTATGACTGCAACAGCAGCATAGCAGTACCCATTACCTCTGAAGCAGTCACAACTTTTCCAAATTTTATCCTTTCAGGAGTCATGGGTTCCTCATTTGGATACATTTTATAAATTAGCCTGTTGGTTCAAATATGATTTCCTTTTGATGCACCGTTTTGCCCAGTTAACATGACAATGAATGTTTTAGTAATAGTTTTAGATGTTACTAAAATAGATGTTTTAGTAACAGTAGATGTATTGGGGAAGGGGAGAAGCCTTAAGAGGTCCTCCCTGTTGCCAGTCATGGAATGCCCTGTATGAGCACTAAAAGTGCCAAAAGAACTGGCAACATAATAGTGACATTTTGCATGTTTGTACAAGGCACATTATAGTAACAGCTGCTTAGACAGATTTCTGATTTTTTTTACACAACAACTTCCCAATGTATTTCTATCCTTGGCATTCCCTTTCAAAATTAGAAAATACCAGCTGTTCCTTCTGGCTACCAAGGCTAAAAACAGCATATCTCTCTTCTCTCACCAAATAAATAACTTATTGACACATGCTGCAAATGCTCAGCTTTGCAATGGATTCCCTTTCCAACGAAAAGATAACAACAATAAAAAAGACAGTAGACTATTCCCTGCCTCCAGCAGAAAGCTGTCGATCTCCTGCAGACATGAGAAAGCAAAGTTTAAAGGCTACAAACAGTGATATAACATTGCTTGGTGACTGCTGAACTCAGTGGTTTCAATAAGATGAAACAAAAAATGCTCACAAAATTGATGTTTTTAGCTTTCAGGAATATCTCTGTCAAAATTCGAATCCCTATATTTATTCTTCTTTCAAGGGTTTTCTGCTTTGGGTAAGTTAACAGGAATTAATCCTGTCTTGACAAAAAGGGATCACTGATGTAGGTTGTGCTTTCTGGAGAAGGCATCTTAGCTCAGTAAAACTCTGGATAAATAAGGTTAAAATCACTGGGATCTGTTTATAATCACTGTTATCAGGATGAACTACTTTCTTCCAAATAGCATTTCTTAGATCAACTGTATTATAATTATTGTAATTCCTAGCCAATATGGCATAGTAGAGATATTGTTGCTGGACCTCTGATTTGAGCAAAAGTGGTATACACCAGATTAATTAGATTGATAGATGCTCATTCATGGGAAAGGGCAGTTTCTTAATCAGAATGGAGCTAGAAACAACCTTGGAAGTTGTCTAGTCTAACGCCATACTCAAGCAGGAGACCCTACACCATTTCAGGTAGGAGGCTATCCAGTCTCTTCTTAAAAACCTCCATAACTTCTGAAGGCATTAATTTTGGTTAATTTTTCTCACTGTTAGTAAGTTTCTTTTTAATTCCAGGTTGTTTCTGTCATTGATTAGTTTCCATCCATCGTTTCTTGCCCTGCCTCCTGGTGATCTTTTTTGTGACAGCCCCTCAAATACTGGGACATTGTTGTCATGTCACGCCAGTCCTTCTTTTCTCTAAAATGGCCAGACCCAATTCCTGCAACATTCTTCATATGTTTTAATCTCCAGGCCTTTAATAATCTTAGTTTCAGGAATAATCCTTTTATTTTGTCTTTAAATTTATTAGGACCTTGTTCTTTTTCTCTTTCACTGACATGGATGGGGATTATTTTCCATCAATAGTATGACTGAAGTCAAGTAGATATTGACTAATGTTACAGATCTCTTTCCATATAATTCCATCTGATTTGATTATCATAAAAGATTTCCGTAGAAAAACAAAACTAATCATTTGTCCCTAGAATTCATCTTGCAGAAGGAGAAGAGGAAAAAATCAGAATTAGTGAAGCAAACCATGGACTAATTTCATTTTACTAGGAAAGCACTATAAACTGGACTTATTTCTAAATTATACCCAAGTAATTGTATCAATTTGTTTCATTTTGTCACTTAATGTAATACCTGAGGAGTTTGACATGTACTTCCTGCGTCAAGGTGATTCACTATGATGAAATTCAGAAATACCCATTCAGATAGTTCCCTGTATAAACAGTATATATTAGGTTATTACAAATTTTTTAAAAAATATATTTATAATATTTACTTTTATTTTTTTTCTCATCATGTTTCCAGGCTACCAATTCAATTTAGCATAGATCACATTTCACATGCCCAATTTGTTGCCTGATTATTTGCAATCAATAGCATTCTAGGTACTGGAGTCATTGCAGTTACAAACATTAAGTGAATTAGAAAAATAAATGCACTTGGTATATTTTAATATTTTCTTGCACAATTGGAGAACATTATATATTCTTTATTTCTCTTCTTCCCTATATTTCTATGTACGTACATATGTACAATATATGCATATATATTTTTTATTTTTATGTGTATATCTAATAGATATAATTATATATATAAAATCTTAAATGTGCCAAATATTCCAAGCCTCATCAAAATCTGTTTATCCATGCAGACTCAGTAACCTATTTGCTCTAGCTTGTCTGTACTGCTGGGATTAGAAAATGGTCCTTAAACTAAAACATATCAAAATTAGAATTTCAACTTCAGCTCTTCATGCTTGAATAAATAATTCTTGTCCTCTTGCTTGCATTCAATTATTAAGAGGCTTTGGAGTTCAAACTTCATTCTGCCCTTTTGCCTTTTGAAATTGTGGCTTCCCCTTTCCCTTCCCCTTCCACTCCCCTCCCCCCTTCTCCTCCCTTCTCTCCCATCTTCTCTTATCTCTCTTCCCTTGTTTTCTCTCTCTTTCTCTTCAACCCGTAGTTGCCAAATTTTGTTTCCTTCTTTTTGTGGTTGAATAATGTATAAAGAACAATATTTAGCATATTCTGTGTATTAGACAGGCATTTTTACAACATTTATTTGACATTAATACAACATTATATAAACACACAGATTCAAAAGCAAATACACACATAAACACAGCATTATGTATATGATAGTATTACACCATTCCCCATGAAATATCTATTGGCAATATCCCAGCAATATGATCATGGGCAAAAGGACTTAGCACAA
Organism: Laticauda colubrina; assembly: GCA_015471245.1. Taxonomy (NCBI): domain Eukaryota; kingdom Metazoa; phylum Chordata; class Lepidosauria; order Squamata; family Elapidae; genus Laticauda; species Laticauda colubrina. The sequence continues at coordinate 38,379,298 of BLBF01000010.1, read as the reverse complement.
AAAAAACACTTTACATCATTTTAGAACCAGCAACCAGATAGCACTTGGATATCAATATATAAACATTGAGAATGTGTGGAATTGTGAACTTGCTTCACAGTGCTTTTTAAATTAATCTAAAGGGTATATATCGTGGAAAAGTATGTAAAAATCCTTCTACTAAGACATGTCCTGTGACAGGACATGTCTTAGTAGAAAGGAAGCATGTAGCTAATCAGTGCCATGTGCAGGAAGGCAACTGAAGACAGTCCACTAGAGTCAACATAATAATGAATTTATTTCTATGGAGTCCAATGAATTCTCAGGGTTTAGGCTTTCAGCCAAATGCATCCTCCCTTTTGTAGTTTCAGATTTCTAAACAATTAATCAAATTATAATTCCAATAAAAGAAACATGTCAACATTAGCAGTACAATATAGCTCAGCATCCTTTGATCTTCCCCTTCCTGAATAATGCATTCAGTTGCAGACGTTTAGGCAACCCCTTTATATTCCTAAAGGCATGTTTTTACGGAATGATGCACATCAGGATTTCCTGAAATCCCACAACTCATCTGTGAGAATGACAGCAGCTACAAATAATTCCCTCCCCCATCTCTCCTGGTCCCTTGTTTTTTTGTATTATGTACATGACACAAATGAAAAAGAAAGCTAGTGGAAGGAAGCTGTCCTTCCTTCCATAAAAATCATAAACAAGTCACCCATTCAGTATTTTGTTCACCATTTTTTTCAGCTTCTATTCTTTTTACTTCACCTCAGATTTCCTTTCCACCCAGTTGTGGAACAGTAACCCAATGAATACACAAATCAGAAGAAAAGCAAAAGGGTAGAGATTTTTATGCAGATTTCCCCCAAAGCCAATGTGTAATCATTAAGAAACTAAGAGAAACTAAAATTGACATATTTTTCTATTCTTGAGATAGTTTGAAAGGAATTACAATATTTTATATGAGTACACTGCCATGGACAAGTGTTGCATCTGAAAACAATAACCTCTCAATGTCTCAGACTATTCTGACCCTTATAAAGGTCTATTGGATTTCATAATTGGTTCAGCTATTAATCTTCCTAAATGGAGGGTATAAAATTTGAAAACCTAACAGCACTTTTTTTTTGCTTTTTAATTTTCTTTTTCTTATCTGAAACCTGGAACTCCTCCCATATCTATGTATGTATTTAATTTATAGAATATCTAATATGGCCCTCTAAATTCCTGGCAAATACTATATATGGGGAAGAAATGGAGGAAGTGACAGATTTTATCACTGCAAAACCACAGATGGGGAGTACAGCCAAGAAATTAAGAGACACTTGCTCCTGGGAAGAACCTATGGCAAATCTAGACAGCATACTAAAAAGCAGAGACATCACCCTGCCAACAAAAGTGTGTATAGCCAAGGCTGTGATTTTCCCAGTTGTAATGTATGGCTGTGAAAGTTGGACCATAAGGAAGGCTGAGCGCCAAAGCATTGAGGCCCTTAAACTATAGTGCTAGAGAAGGCTCCTGCAAGTCCCTTGGACTACAAGGTGATCAAACCAGTGAGTCCTACAGGAGATCAACTCTGATTGCTATTTAGAAGGCCAGATCCTGAAGATGAAACTCAAATACTTTGGCCATCCAATGAAAAGGAAGGACTCATTGGAGAAGAACCTAATGCTGGGAATTATTTTTTTTTAAAAAATTTTTTTATTAATTTTCTACAAACAGACAAACGTACAAAACATTAAAAACATCTACTCTCATATATACTTCCGGTGTATCGGTTGGTTCATCAGTTTTGTGCATTCATTTTATAGTGTCAATTACA
>BLBF01000010.1:38339361-38362491 GCA_015471245.1 Laticauda colubrina | reverse complement strand
GGCTTTTGGTTGGGGTTTCTTTTTGGATTAGGTGGGTAATCTTCTTTTTTTGGAATCCATTGGCTGTAAGTACATTTTGATGTCTTGGTATACAAAAAATCCAATGGCTCCCGAGGACACACCATCTACCAGAAGAAAACACATCCAAACCGCTATCTACATGCACTTTCACACCACCACCCAGCAAAGATCAGTTCTGTTGCCGAGACACTCATCTCCAGAATGAAATGCTTAGCTGACGAACAACACTTAAAAACCAAAATACACACTCTCACGAATGTTATTACAGCCATTGGATTTCAAAAAAAGAAGATATATGTATATATGTATATATGTATCTATGTATATATGTATGCTGTTTAGCTTCCTTCGGGTATTATCCCACGTCATTGTAGTTCTGTTAAAGTATATGTATATATGTATATATGTATATATGTATATGTATATGTATATGTATATGTATATGTATATGTATATGTATGTGTATATATGTATGTGTATACATGTTTTTTTAGGCTTTCACGGGTACTTACATGTGTGCTGTTTAGCTTCCTTCGGGTATTATCCCACGTCATTGTAGTGCTGTTAAAGTTGCAGCAACGTTTCAGCAGAATCTCATCTGCCATCATCAGGCTTCTGTATGGATGTGGGTCTCACAGCTTCTGGTTTCAAATTCGAGGCTGGTCTATTCTGATTGGCTAGGAGCCTGGGTCTGTGTTCACTGGACTTGGAGTTTGATTGATTGGTGTTTCTGGTTTCTTCTGTCTGTTTTGTGGCTTTGATTGGCTGGCAACACTCTGTTCCTGTGTTGGAGGCTTTCACTGCATCTTGGCTTCATGTGAAAGGACGGCTGCTATCCATTAGGAATCTAGGTTTCACCTGGGTGCCTGGTAGGGGGGTGTTTGAGTTGGAAGCATCAGAGGGAGTCTGTTTGTGCTCAGGTGTTTGTTTTGTGGCATGGAGATCTTTCTATTTGAGAGTGCATGCTTCCAAATGATTGACAGTCTGCTGGAATCATCTCTTCTATTCATGCTTTCAGGTCTTTTTTCAATCTCTATGGCTTCTCTAATGATTTTGTGGCTGGGGTTTTCTATAGTGGCTAGGGTTTTAGTGCCATTGAAGTTGATGTTGTGACCTGTGGTTTTCATGTGTTGGACTAGTGAGGAGGTGTGTTCCAGCTTTTTTACTGCATTTTTGTGTTCATCTAGGCGGGTACTTATTCTTCTATTGGTCTGTCCAATGTATGTGGCCGGGCATGATGTACAGGGAATTTTGTATATGCCTTGGTTTTCCAGGTCAATTTTGTCTTTGGGGTTTCTAAGGCTGGCTGCTATTTTTTTGTCTGTTTTGAAGGCAGTCTTGATGTGATGCCTGTGTAGTATCTTACTGATTTTATCTGTAGTACCTCTTATGTTTTTTTCAGTTTTCGCGGGTATTTACATGTATGCTGTTCAGATTCCTTTGGGTATTATCCCACGTCATTGTAGTTGTGCATTTAAAGTTTTAAACACAATGTTTAAACTTTTAAACACAATGTTGCCAGCCAAGCAAAGCCACAAAACAGAAGAAATTAGAAACACCAATCAAGCAGAACATGGCAAACTCCAAGACCAATAAATACAGTCCATGTCTCCCAACCAATCAGGATGAAGAAAAAAACCATTCTGGCTCAGCAGTAGGCTGGTCTCAAATTTAAAACTGAAATGGCTGTGATAGCCTGACTCACAGACGAACACAATACAGAAGCCTGATGATGGCAGATGAGAGTCTGCCGAAACGTTGCTACAACTTTAAAAGTACAACTACAATGACGTGGGATAATACCCGAAGGACGCTGAACAGCATATATATACATATGTGTGTGTGTGTGTGTGTGTGTGTGTATGAAAATTAGTTTGAGAAAGGTAATTAGCTGAAAAGACCACCTCTCAACTTAAGGCCCTGTCCCACTGGCCGAAGGACGCAAAACGTATGCATAAAGGATACAGTGGACAAACAAAATTTCAGGGGTGGCTCCATCCATTGTCATCTGCTCCAAAAAGTGGAAAAAAATTGCATAAACAGAACGGAAAAGAACGGAAAAGGACGGACAGGGTTAATACGTAGCATGGATGTTAAAGGGGTGTTCATAGGAAGCCTAGCGGATGAGAGCAGATGGAAGCAGATGACACATCCGCAGGGGTTCCGGGGGAGAATAGTGAAGCGGACGTATAGCAGAAGGGGCGGATGGATAGCGGATGACCCGGATGCATCACGGACGCCTATAGGAAGCAAAGCGGATGCATAGCAGATGTATATCGGATGCAAAGCGGTCACTGCGCATGCGGGGAGTATGAATTGCGTCAGCTCCGCGATATAAAAGGATGCAGCTCACACGCAGTCAGCATTCAGAGGAGACACGTGCTGCCACATACATCTTTGAATAACACCATGGTTCATCAGTCAGGGAAGAAGAGAAAGCCTGTGCCTACCCCTGCCAGCCCAGGCAAGAAGGACAGAACCACCATCCCACCCCCTGGCACTGACTCTGAAGCTGCTGCTGCTGCTGCTGCTGCTGCTGCTGTTGCTGCTGCTGCTGCTGCTGTTGCTGGTGGTGGTGGTGGTGTTGCAGATGCTGGTGCTTCTCCTGTTGGTGCTGGTGCTGGTGCTACTGCTACTGCTACTGCTGCTGCTGTGATAGACCGGCCCCAAGGCCCTCAAAGTCCTGCTCCTGAAGCCCCTGAAGCCCCTGCTGCTGAATGCCCTGCAAGAGGGAGGAATAGGCAAGGGAAGGAGAAGGCAGAGAGGAAACAGTACACCGTTTCCGAGGAGCATGAGGATCAGGTGCTGGAATGGCTGAGGGAGAATGAGTACCTCTGGAGAAAGGGCCACAGACTCTATCGTGACACCAAGAAGAAACAGGCAGCTTGGAGAGACAAGGCAGAGAGCCTGGGGTACACTGCAGATGTACTCCTGGAATGGTGGAAGCACATGCACACCTGATATGGAAGCGAGACAACCTCAAGAAATCTGGCCAGGCCGCTGTCAAACTCACTGACCAGCTTGGAGGGACAAGGCAGAGAGCCTGGGCTACAATGCAGATGTACTCTTGGGATGGTGGAAGCACATGCACACCTGGTATGGAAGCTAGAGAACCTCAAGAAATCTGGCCAGGCCGCTGTCAAACTCACTGACCAGCTTGGAGGGACAAGGCAGAGAGCCTGGGCTACACTGCAGATGTACTCCTGGGATGGTGGAAGCACATGCACACCTGGTATGGCAAGCTTGACAACCTCAAGAAATCTGGCCAGGCCGATGTCAAGCTCACTGACCAGGAGATGTACGTAATGGCCAAGTGCAGCTTCCTGGAGGGTGAGGTCCATCACCGAGAAGCAGCCCCTCGAACACCCCTCTCCCTCAGACAGTCCACAGACAGCCAGGAGCCAGCGATCCTTTCCAGGAAGGTGTTTTCAGAGGGCCCCATGGCAGAGACCCCCCCGACAGCTGCACACCCCATGCCGGAGGACTTGGAGGATCCCCTGTCACAAATGAAGGAAGAAGCGGCAGCCACCAGACACCAACGCACCCCCACCCCCAGCTCCACAGGATGCAGGCAGAAAGGCAGACTGGAGGGCCAGAGCCACAGTGTGCTATTGGAGATCAGGGACACAATGAAGACCAGTATAGAACTGCTCTCGCAGCTGGTCCACTTGGACAGAGGATCCTCCAATCACCACACTTTCATCACCTACGTGAGCTACACCTTGAGGGATATGCCCAAGGCCCAGTGCCAAGTGATGAAGGAAAAGATCACAGCGCTTCTGCAGAACCCTCAAGGCCCAGCTGAAGCTGCTCCTACCCAGTCCAGGTCTGCTCCTCCACCCCAGACGATGTCACAGCCCTTCCACGGCTTTCAACAGCCCTTCATCTACCAAGGCTATGATTAACAGGACTTCCCACAGTTGAAGCAGACCTTCCCAGTCCAGGCCCAGGTTCATCGCATGCCACAGATGTCACATCTCACCCAGCTGCAGACCAGACAGCCCCACTACACTCCTCCTTCCTCCACCCCACAGCCAAGCCCGTCAACGGACAATCTATCATCAGTCCTGTGCCTGGCATCCCATGTACTTGATAATGGGACTGAGTCAGCTCTCAGACAGCTTCCTGAACACACCATCCCCTGTTGTACTCTTGGGGCCAAGCACCCCAATGGCCCCTCAGACCAGCACTCAAGCCACAGCCACCTCCACAGTCCCTTCTCGCTTAACAGCTGAGACCATGGACATGACTCAGAGTGACTGAGAATAGTGCCAGAGACAGAGTTGTTACTTGTTGACTTTATCTTTGCTTAAGACACTTTACTTGGTTCATTTTGCTTTTTTAATAAAGTCATACAGTTTACTTAAGACAGTTATTAATAAAGGTTATCTTTGCTTAATACACTTGGTTCATTTTTTTTACTGAATAAAGTGTTGGTGAAAACTATTTAAAAATGGTTAAGGCTTTGTATGCTTATGGGATAGGTAAGGATAGTTGTGGGATAGATGAGAATAGTTGTGGGATAGATAAGGATAGTTGTGGGATAGATAAGGATAGCTGTGGGATAGATAAACCTCCAGTGCAAGCATAGCGGGACTGTATGGTACACCCTCCCAGCTGCCACACATATGGACCTTTTGTATCAATAACAATTTATTCATTGATCAACACATTTCAAAATACACAAAGCTCTTTATTAATGCCCTATTCATTGTAGGACCACTCAACATACATGGCACAATCTCATCAGTTTTATGCCAAAGCTTCAAGGAAGCATCCATTAACCATCCACCATCCTGTCTTGCCACTCCACTGCTCCAGCTGGGAAGTTGCAGCAGTGTCTCAGTAGGTTGTGCTGCTTCTTCCCTTCATGTAGAGCTCTGTTTGGGCCTTGTACATCCACAGTGTCTATCAGGTTTCTTCCTGGCCTCCATTCACCAGGCTCCATGTCCCCATTCCCTTGTTGACAGTTCACAAGTCTGTTCTGCAACACTGGGTAGTGGGTGCGCATGAGATTGTGCAGGATGCAGCAAGCTTCCACGATGCTCCCCACAGTCCCTGAGTGATGCTGCATGGTGGTGAGAAATATCTGGAACCTTTTGGCCAGGATGCCAAAGGCGTTCTCCACCACCCGTCTTGCCCTGGACAGCCTGTAGTTGAAGATCCTCTCTTCACGGATGAGATATCTGGAGGTGTGGGGCTTCATGAGGTATGTTCTGAGGGAGAAGGTGTCATCACCAATGATGAAATAGGGCACATCTTGTGTGTCATTGGGTAAGGGGTCTGGATCTGGAAAACCCATGATGAGGTTGCGTTCCAGCCCATCCTTGAGGTCACTAGTGTTATATACCTGGATATCTGAAGCTGACCCATTGCCTGAAGCATCGATGTACATGAACTTGTAGTCAGAATCAACCATGGCAAAGAGGATGATACTGGAGAAGCCCTTGTAATTGAAATAAGTGGACCCTGAGTTGGCTGGAGCTTTGCATGCCATGTGCTTCCCATCTATGGCTCCAACGGTGTGGGGAAAGTTTCACCTCTGATACCACTCTTCTGCAACTTTCCTCCAGCCTTGTTCAGTGGTGGGGCACCTGAGGAGCTCCTCCACGTATTCTTCGATGATGGCCTGCACCACTTCTTTGACCACTTTGCTCATGGTGTTATGTGGCACCCTCCACGCATAGTGCATATTTTAGTATGTGGTTCCAGAGGCCAGGTGGCGCAGAGTCAGTGCCACCTTCAGTCGAGGGTCAAGGCTGGGATGGAGGTGCTCGGCTTGGTCAACTTGGGTCTCAGACGCTCTACAAGTTCATCAAACATGGCTGGTGGCATCCTCATGAAGTGCTGGAATTCACAAGTGTCTTCATTCCTCAGCTCGACTATCAGCTGGTCATACAGTCCAAACTCCATTCTTCTCATGATCCATCCTCGGACCCACACAGCTGTTGGAAGTCTCCTTCTTCTCCTTGTGTATAAAAAGTGAAACAGTCTGAACAGGGTTTGGTTCTGGTGATGAATGATCGCAGCTACCATATGGATTGTTTCATGATCCATGGTGGAGAACAATGGATGATGTGGAAAAGCAAGACCAAGGGTGAAGAAGTCTGTACACCATGGCTGCTGAACTAATAATGAGGTCCAGGTGATTTTCTCCCCCTTTTTATAGGAAATATCGGTTTTCCACTTGGTGTCCTTCTACATACTCTAGACATACTCCAGACATCCTAAATATCTGAGATACATCCCAGATACAAACGTTTTGTCCGTTTTTATCCTTTATATATGAGATGCATCCGCTTACATCCTTTCTATTTCCGTGCTACTAACGCTGTGTTGACATTCCATGTAGCTTTTGTTTCCTCCATCTTTCCATTTTCAGCTGCAGTTGAGGGGATGTCCAGAGGATGCCGAGAGGATACAGCAGACGTTTAACGGATGATAACGGATATAGAATGCTTGTTGCCCGTATATGTCGCGGATGTACATCGTACGTGGTGGAAAGTTCATCCGTTCACAAAGTTTTGTGCAGCTCAAAACTTCTTGGGTGGATGAAATCTCAGTGGACAGATGCTGGAGGGATGGAGCATATGAAACACATATGCAGTGAGTATACAACGGATGCATAGCATTTTCCAATGGATGGCAAGCTTTTTTTAATGTTTTACTTCCTCTTTGCATCCATTGGTGCAGTGGGACATGGGCTTTACTTCAATATGCTATTTTATAAGATAATAAAGAGTTTTCCAGAAAAGCAATTATCTGTGGTTTACTCACAATCCATATATCATTATCTTTTAGTTGTAGCTCTCACCTATTTTGCCACTGCTTCTTTTATCTTTGTTAATGATGAATGTGTTTAAATCATTACAAAGATTAATGGGCAGTAACGTAGCAGTAGCAATGGTTTTCTCACTTCTGCTTGAAGCCATCTATCTAAAAGCATTATCTCAAAGCTGCTTTGATTTTTTTTTAAGAAAAAAAGTATAGGTAAAAAAGACAGAACTTTATATAATTGTACTTGCTATATAATGTTAAAGACTTAACATTATCCTGTAATGTTAAAGACTTAACATTATCCTGCTGGAGAAATATATTTTCTCATGTTTGTATGTTTCTGAATGATTAAAAATACAAAACAACAGATATGGGCTATCTGTCTATAATACATTATTGAAGTGCTTTTTTTTTACTTTTTGTTCTATTGACAATTTCTGAATGCACAAGGGAGAATGTGATAACTCTATAGATAGGATGGCTCATAAGAATTTGTAAAGAAACAGTTGTAGTTTTGGAAGAAAAGTAAAAGTAAGAGGTATGAAGGATCATCCATGTACCTATTAACATATTTTCTTCTTTTTTTTAGACAAGAAACACATGGATCAAAACGTTAGTTTTCACTTGTAAACCCTACACAGGGTTTGGTATGGGGAACAGGAAAGAGAGATAATCCTGGACTCACTCATGTGCAGTTTGCACTGTAAACTCACCTATTATGATATAAAATGATAAATGTTTCCAGTTTGCCAAAAGTTGTCTGCATCAATCCATGCAGAAGCAAGTGGAAGAGTTGGAATAGGAGATCAGAAGGAAAGAAAAGTAATACAGATTGGGAAACATAAAAGCTACCAGGAAATAACTCAGCACAAGTGATGTAACAGAATCCATCTGTAATCTGTTTTAAAATGGCTGCCTAATTATTAAATGTATTTATTTTTAAAAAAATCTGAAATATTTTATTCTTCTTTTATCCTGATACTCACATAGTTGCAAACACAATTCACATATTGCAAACACCATTCGAAACATTAAGGCCAGGTCACATCGCCCAACGGATGCAAAACGTATGTAAAAAGGACACAGTGGATGAGCAAATTTTCCATCCGTTGTTATCCGCTCTCAAAAGTGCCCCAAATTTGCATAAACAGAGCAAACAACAACGGACAGGGGGAGGATGTATCGCGGATGTAAAACAGATGCTCAATGGAAGCCTAGTGGATAGAAGCGGATGGCACGTCCACAGGGCTTCTGGGGAAGCATAGCAAAGTGGACACGTAGGGGAAAGAGCGGATGCGTAGCAGATGAAGCAGATGCGTAGCGGATGCGTAGCGGATGCAGAGCGGATGCAGAGTGGATGCGTAGCAGATGCAGAGTGGATGCGTAGCGGATCACTGCGCATGCGGGGAGGATGCATTGCATCAGCCCCACAGATATAAAAGGAGGCAGCTCGCAAGCAGGTCACCATTCAGAGGAAAGACCTGCTGCAGCAGACATCTTCATCAGAAACCATGGGGAAGAAGAGGAAGCCTGTGCCATCCTCTGCCAGCCCTGGCAAGAGGGATAGATCCACCATCCCACCCCTTGGTGCTGACTCTGCTGGTGCTGCTGCTGATGATGATGATGGTGCTTCTTCTGCTGCTGCTGATGATGATGGTGCTTCTCCTGCTGCTTCTCCTGCTGCTTCTCCTGCTGCTGCTGTGGTGGACCAGCCCCAAAGCCTTGAAAGCCCTGATGCTGAAGGCCCTGCCAGAGGGAGGTAGAGGCAAGGTAAGGAGAAGGAGAAGGGAGAGAGGAAGCAGTACTCCATCGAAGAGGAGCATGAGGAGGAGGTGCTGGAGTGACTGAGGGAGAATGAGTATATGTGGAGGAAGGGCCACAGGTTCTATCGAGACACCAAGCGGAAGCAGGCGGCTTGGAGAGAGAAGGCGGAGAGCCTGGGCTACACTTCAGATGTCCTCCTTGGGTGGTGGAAGCATATGCACACCTGGTATGGGAAGCTGCACCTGAAGAAATCTGGCCAGGCCGTGGTCAAGCTCACCGACTGGGAGACCAATGTCATGGCAAAGTGCAGCTTCCTGGAGGGTGAGGTCCCCCACCGAGGAGCAGCCCCTCTGTCTACCCTCACTCTCAGGCAGCCCACAGACAGCCAGTCCTCTTCTGGCCAGGAGACAGCGACCGTGTCCGGGCAGGTGTCCACAGCGCATCCCGTGACAGAGACCCCCCCGATAGCTGCACACCCTATGCCGGAGGACGTGGAGGATTCTCTCACACACATGGAGCAAGAAGAAGCAGCGACCACCAGGGAGCAACCCACACCCACCCTCAGCTCCACCTCCACAGAAAGCAGGCAGAGAGGCAGAACAGAGGGACAGAGCCACACTGTCCTGCTGGAGATCAGGGATACCATCAAGACCAGCACAGATCTACTCTCTCAGCTGGTACACTTCAAGATTCCATCCTCAAACCGCAAGCCCTTCCTCACCTACATGACCCAGACCCTCATGGACATGCCCGAGCCCCACTACCAGGTGATGAAGGAGAGGATCACGGTCCTGCTGCACCACCCTCCAGGCCCAGCTGAACCTGCTCCCACCCACTCCAGGTCTGCTCCTCCACCCCAGGTGTTGTCACAGCCCTTCCAAGGCTTTCAACAGCCCCTCTCCTACCAAGGCTACGGCTACCAGGACTTCCAGCAGCACAGGCAGCCCTTCCCGGTCCAGGCACAGGTTCCTCGCACGCCACCGATGCCACCGATACCACCGATACCACCAATGCCATAGATGCCACAGATGCCACAGATGGCACTGATGCCACCGATAGCACCGATGCCACCGATGCCACCGACGCCACAGACCCACCGAATCCACAGATGACACTGATGTCACCGATGCCACAGACACCACAGATGCCACTGATGCCACAGATGTTTCCTTGCATGCCACAGATGCCTCACCTCGCCCAGCTGCACACTAGACATCCCCACTACACTTCTCCTTCCTCCACTCCAAAGCCAAGCCCAGCCTCAGAACATCTGTCATCAGTCCTGTACCTGACATCCCAGGTCCTGGATGAAGGGCCTCTCAACCTCACTGGGCCGAGCCAGCTTTTTAAGAGCTTCCTGAACACACCATCTCCTGTTGTCCTCTCGGGGCCAGGCACCCCAATGGTGCCTCAGACCAGCACTCCAGCCACTGCCATCTCCACAGTCCCTTTCCCCTTTACACCTGAGACCATGGACATGCCTCAGAGTGACTGAGAACATTGCCAGAGACTGAGTTGTTACTTGTTGACTTTATCATTGCTTGGGACACTTTTCTTGGTTCCTTTTGCTTTTTAAATTAAGTCCTACACTTTACTTAACTGTTATTAATAAAGGTTATCTTTGCTTCACACACTTGGGTCATTTCTTTTACTTAATAAAGTCTTGGTGGAAAGTTTTAGAAAATGGTTAAGCCTTTGCATGCTTATGGGATGGGCAGGGATACCTGTGGGATGGGTAATAACTGTGGGATGGGCAGGGATACCTGTGGGATGGGTAATAGCTGTGGGATAGATAAGCCTCCAGTGTAAGCATAGTGGGACTGTATGGTCCACCCTCCCAGGTGCCACAGCTATGGCCCTTTATTATCAATAACAATTTAATCATTGATCCACACATTTCAACATAAACAAAACTCTTTATTAATGTCCTATTCATTGTAAGGCCACTCAACATACATGGCACAATCTCATCAGTGTAATGAGACAGGCTCAAGGAAGCATCCATTAAGCATCTATCATCCTGTCTTGCCACTCCACTGCTCCAGCTGGGGAGTTGCACCAGTGTTTCAGGAGGTTGCACTGCTTCTTCCCTTCATGTGAAGCTCTGTTGGGGCCTGGTACATCCATAGTGTCGATCAGGTTTCGCCCTTGCCTCCATTCACCAGGCTCCATGTCCCCATTCCCTTGTTGACAGTCCACAAGACTGTTGTGCAACACTGGGTAGCGGGTGTGCATGAGATTGTGCAAGATGCAGCAAGCTTCCATGATGCTCCTCACGGTCCATGGAGGATGCTGCATGGTGGTGAGAAGTACCTGGAACCTGTTGGCCAGGATACCAAAGGCATTCTCCACCACCTGTCTTGCCCTGGACAGCCTGTACTTGAAGATCCTCTCTTCACGGGTGAGGCATCTGGAAGTGTAGGGCTTCATGAGGTAAGTTTTGAGGGAGAAGGTGTCATCCCCCACAATGAAGTAGGGCACAACTTGTGTGTCGTTGGGCAGAGGGTCTGGATCTGGGAAGCCCATGATGAGGTTGTGTTCCAGCCCATGCTTGAGGTCACTGGCGTTGTATATCTGGGCATCTGAAGATGAGCCGTTGCCTGAAGCATCGATGTACATGAACTTGTAGTCAGCATCGACCATGGCGAAGAGGATGATGTTGAAGAAGCCCTTGTAGTCGTAATAAGTGGACCCTGACTTGACTGGAGCTTTGCAGGCCACGTGCTTCCCATCTATGGCTCCAACGGTGTGGGGGATGTTCCACCTCTGATACCACTGTTCTGCAAGTTTCCTCCAGCCTTGTTCAGTGGAGGGACTCTTCCAGGTATTCTATGGAGGAGCTCCTCCAGGTATTCTTCGATGATGGTGTGCACCACTTCTCTGACCACAATGCTGATTGTGTTGTGTGGCACCCACCAGGCATTCTGCATGTTCCTGTACGTGATCCCAAAGGCCAGGTGGTGCAGAGTCAGTGCCACCTTCAGTCCAGGGTCCAGGCTGGGACAGAAGTTGGTGCTTGGCTTGGTCAACCTTGGTCTCAGATGCTCTACAACTTCGTCAAACATGGCTGGCGGCATCCTCATGAAGTTCTGGAATGCATGAGTGTCTTTGTTCCTCAGCTCCACCATCAGCTTGTCAAAGAGTCCAAACTCCGCTCTTCTCCCGATCCATCGTCGGACCCAGACACTTCTTGGCTGCCTCCTTTTCTTCCCGTAGAAAAGGTGAAAGAGCCTGAAGAGGGCTTGGTTCTGGTGTTGAATGATGGCGTCTACCAAAAGGAGCATGCAATGATCCATGGTGGAGAAGAATGGATGCTGTTGAAGAGCAAGAACAAGGCTGAAGAAATCTGCACACCAGGGCTGCTGGACTGAAAGTCAGATCCAGGTGATTTCCTCCCCTTTTTAAAGGAAATGTTGGTTTTCCTCTAGGTGTCCTTCCACATACTCCAGGCATCCTCCAGACATCCTAAATATCCGAGATACGTCCCCTATATGAACTTTTTTTCCATTTTAATGCTTTATATCTGAGCTGCATCCGCTTTCATCCTTTCTACGTCCGTGCTACTAACGCTGTGTGTCCGTTCCATGTCCGTTTCGCTTCCTCCCTGTGTCCATTTTCCACTAGAGTGGATTTGAATTGCACGGATGTGCAGCGGATGCCTAGCAGATATAGTAGACGCGTAACGGATGACAACGGATGTATTATGTATGTTCCCCGTATGCGTAGCAGATGTAGAACGGACGCGTTGGATGCTTCATCCACTTACAAAGTTTTGTGCAGCTCAAAACTTTTTAATGTTTTTGATGGATGGCAAGCTTTTTTGTCCGTTTTACATCCTCTTTGCATCCGTTGGTGCAATGTGACATGGGCTTTACTGTCTTTAATCAATTATTCATATTATGAATAATTTTGTATATCTCAATCATGTTCCCTCTGGTTTTCTTCCTTTTCAGATGAAAAAGGCCCAAATGTCACCATTTTCCTTTGTGGTGAAGCTGCTCTAGCCCCTTGTTTGTCTTAGCTATCTTCTCCAGTTCCACTATATCCTTTTTACAGAACTGTATCCACAATTTTTCAGATGTGGTTACATCATGATTTGTAACAGCTGCAAATGCTTTATTTGTATTTTGAAAGACAGTTGAGAATATATGATTTTCTATATATTGAGAAGTTATAAGATTTGTGACAGATTTCAGAAAAATTTCAACTTCTTCCCTAAGTTCTGGTAGTCTACCCAGGTAGGATGATGCGATAATGGAAATGTCATTTTATTCTTTGAATTATGTGAATGCAACTTTATGCCTTTCATTATCCGGTAGAGGTCATGTCCATGTTATTTCATAAAATTCTTCTCTGTTCTTCCTGAGCACAATGTCTTTGAAAGGATAGGAGAGTACTGAGGAGTGGGTAAAAATATTAGATTGGGTTGGGAATCAAATCCCATTCAAACATGAAAACTTTAGATGTGTGGGAGTTCAAAAGAGTTGAATTGGAATCTGCACCTCATAAATTTCTCAAGTTTGTAAAATGCTTGGTATCCAATTTATTCTTTAGTTTCCCCAATATAGAAATCTAGTCAAATAGACCAATGTTGGGATTTTTAAGGATAAATGCCTTAAATTTCTATAAGATAGTACTGCCTTTTTAATTTTCCAATCTTAACCATGCAAAAGTCAACCTCAAACATTTTAACCTTACAGAAGCAAGAGAACAGGGATGCATAAATTCAATGAAGCATCAGTTTTACAGTCACTTGTCTTCCAAAGCATAATCACAGCATAGGTAGACTTAAGAGGTTCAAAATGTGTACAGCAATGCAGCATATTAAAGCCAAAATATTTTATCTAGGTAGGCACTGAATTGTAGGGGTAGTAAGAAAACAACAGCCATGGAGATGCTGGTCTTAAATGTTGTCCCCTGCTAGTTCTTGGTATGTGATTTTACTTTTGGGGATATGCTGATGTGTATCTCATAGTGTTCTAGAATTAATGATCCCAAATGTCATTATAACGCTCGCAGCAGAGAAGTAGCATTGGAACATAGTAAAGGGGGAAGATTTACAAATGTTACACTTGCCAAATTTGTATACTCCACTCTGGCTGGAGCCTATGAAGTACATCTCCCTTCGAGATAGTTTTAAACATTGAATTTTAAAATTCTAAGTCAAACTTAAAAGTTTATTTAATATCTGAAGTATAGATACCCATAGGAAAACAAATAGGAAAAGGACAAAATCAAATTACTATTTCTTATTTAAAAATTTCCTGGGGAAAAAAGAAATCACATGTTAATGAACTGCTTAGAAAAAGAAAGTAGTTTTGCTGACACTATTATATACCAATTTGTACAACTGAATGAAGTGTTCCAGATAAAATTTATACTTTAAAGTAGCCACAAGATTATTTTCAGTATAATATAAAAATATAAACTATAAAAACAACTTGGTTTACATTGGAACTTGAGTCTGAAGGCTGAATTTTTCCATTTTACACAATTGCAATTTTGTTTAAAGTTAAATAAATATTTTTAATTATTGATCTAATCCAAGGAGTGATATGATTCTTGTTCAAGGGTAACATTATCTTGCTTTCTCATGACCATAATACCTAGACCTTTTTAAATAAAATACTAAAACTGCCATGGACAACCATGTCTGGTCTCTTTTGGTATAGAAAATGGAAAGAAAATCAGGAAAATTGTGGAGAATTAGAAAAAAAATGCAACTGCCCACAAGATGCTGTGATGTCAGGTAGCTTTCTTTCTTTTTTTTAATGCTTTCAATTCAGTGTTAACACTTGACTGCCTGCACAGGTCCCTGCAGTTTTCTAAGTGAAATTTTCCAAAAGGAGTAATACATTGCTTCTTTCATAAGATTGAGAGAAAGTGACTGATCCAAGGTCACCCAGCTGGCTTGGTGTCCAAACTACAATTAGAACACATGGTCTCCCGGTTTCTAGCTTGATGCTTAACCATTACATGAAACTCTCAAGAAGAAAAAAATGTTTAATGCAATAGTATGCAGTCACTTATAGTATTATTCTTGTTCTAACAGTATAGATACAATAAGATCTATACCATCTATGCATCTGAATCTAGTCAGTGAATGGTTAGCATTATTTTAGCGCTAGATAAAAATTAATGGAATTTAAGAGGGATTGGACTTCGTTCCACTTGTGGAAATATAGAACTTCTGGAGTGGTTCTTTCTTTGACTTTGTATCCAGGCTTTGCCACTCCTTCTAATAAAGTTGCAAATCAGTGGTAAGAAAAGTAACATCCTGCTAATAGGCACAAAAAAAAAAAAATGTAGGATACTGAATAGACAGTACTTGGCTCATCAGTAGTATCTGTGAAAGTGATCTAGTTGTACTAGTAGGCCATTGCTTAAATATGAACCAGCAATGTGCTGCAGTTATCAAAAAACATAAATGCAGTCCTAAATTGCATCAACATAGAGATAACATCAACATCATGAAAAGTGACAGAATCTCTCTATTACACTAGTATGGGCACATTTAGAATACTGCAGCCAGTTCTGGTTACCATGATACAAGAAAAAAATGCAGAGAAGATCAACAAAATGATAAGGGATCTGGAAACTAAACCATATGATGAACAGCTAAGGAAACTAGGTATGTTTAATCTAACAAAGAGAAGCCTTAATTGTATCCATCTTCCAATACTTGAAGAGCTATCACAGGGAAGAGGGGTTCAATTTATTCTCCAAAGCATCTGAGGGCAAAAAAAAGAAGCAATGGATAGAAATTATTGGAGGAAGATCCAACTTGGAACTAAATTTCATGGCAGTGAGAACAATTAGTCAGTGGAATAGCTTGCCTCCTGAACTTGAGGATGTTCCATTATTAGAGGTTTTAAAAAAATGTTTAAACAACTATTTGTCTGGGATAAAATAACATGACTGCTGCCCTAGGCAAGGGGTTGGATTAGAAGATGTCCAAGGTCCTTTCCAGCCTTATGATTCTATGACTAATTAGATTAGTGCATGACAGATTGGGAAATATCAGGATGCAAAATTAATATAGGAGTCAATTAGTAATTGTACAATAGACTACATTAAGTTGTCCAGGGCAGGCCATGAGATATATATACATTGCTCAAAAAACTAAAGGGAACACTTGCACAACACAATGTAACTCCAAGTTAATCACACTTCTGTGAAATCAAACTGTCCACTTAGGTAGCAACCACTGATTGACAATCAATTTCGCATGTTGTGCAAATGAAATAGACAACAGCTAGAAAGCATAGGCAGTTAGCAAGACATCCCCAATAAAGGAGTGGTTCTGCAGGTGGTAACTTCTCAGTTCCTATGCTTTCTGGCTAATAGTTTGGCCAATTTTGAATGCTGGCAGTGCTTTCACTCTAGTGGTAGCATGAAACGGAGTCTACAACCCACACAAGTGGTTCAGGTAGTGCAGCTCATCCAGGATGGC
This sequence comes from Laticauda colubrina, assembly GCA_015471245.1. Lineage (NCBI taxonomy): Eukaryota > Metazoa > Chordata > Lepidosauria > Squamata > Elapidae > Laticauda > Laticauda colubrina. Next base: position 38,346,476 of record BLBF01000010.1, on the reverse strand, counting down.
ACATCAATGCGAGCTGTGGCAAGAAGGTTTGCTGTGTCTGTCAGCATAGTGTCCAGAGCATGGAGGCGCTAGCAGGAGACAGGCCAGTACATCAGAGATGTGGAGGAGGCCGTAGGAGGGCAACAACCCAGCATCAGGACCGCTACCTCCGCCTTTGTGCAAGGAGGGACAGGAGGAGCACTGCCAGAGCTCTGCAAAATGATCTCCAGCGGTCCACAAATGTGCATGTGGCTGCTCAAACAGTCAAAAAAAGATTCCATGAGGGTGATATGAGGGCCCAACGTCCACAGGTGGGGGTTGTGCCAACACCGTGAAGAACATTTGGCATTTGCCAGAGAACACGAAGATCAGCAAATTCACCACTGGTGCCCTGTGCTCTTCACAGATGAAAGCAGGTTCACACTGAGCACATGTGACAGATGTGACAGGGTCTGGGGACGCTGTGGAGAATGTTCTGCTGCCTGCAACATCCTCCAGCATGACCGGTTTGGCAGTGAGTCAGTAATGGTGTGGGGTGGCATTTCTTTAGGGGGCCGCACAGCCTTCCATGTACTCACCAGAGGGAGCCTGACTGCCATTAGGTACCGAAATGAGATCCTCAGACCCCTTGTGAGACCATATGCTGGTGCAGTTGGCCCTGGGTTCCTCCTAATACAAGACAATGCTAGACCTCATCTAGCTGGAGTGTGTCAGCAGGTCCCGCAAGACGAAGGCATTGATGCATTGAAGCCAGGACTGGCCCACCTGTTCCCCAGACCTGAATCCAATTGAGCACATTTGGGACATCATGCCTCACTCCATCCATCAATGCCACATTGCACCACAGACTGTCCAGGAGTTGGGGGATGCTTTAGTCCAGGTGTGGGAGGAAATCCCTCAGGAGAGCATTTGCCACCTCATCATGAGCATGCCCAGGCATTGTAGGGAGGGAGGTCAAACAGGCACGTGGAGGCCACACACTACTGAGCCTCATTTTGACTTGTTTTGAGGACATTACATCAAAGTTGGATCAGCCTGTAATATTTTTTTCCACTTTAATTTTGAGTGTAACTCCAAATCCAGACCTCCATGGGTTGCTAAATTTGATTTCCGTTGATAAATTTTGTGTGATTTTGTTTACAGCACATTTAACAATGTAATGAACAAAGTATTTGATAAGAATATTTCATTCATTCAGATCTAGGATGTCTTATTTTTGTGTTCCCTTTATTTTTTTGAGCAGTGTATATTTCTTTTATAGAAGTTTAGAACATATTTAATAATCTGCTGCCAGAAGTTGTTTCTCTATTCTGCTTAATGATAGGATATTGTTAGGCATTATCATGCTAAAGAAAAATTGAGAAAGAGGAAAAGAGAACTAAAAGTAAAACTTGCAAATTGAGTATTTCATTAAATTAATTTCTACAAGATACTAGAAACTTGATCTTTGTACTATGTATTCATGCTTTTAATATGTTTAGTCAACAAATAAAAATAAGTAAAACTGAAAATAAATTGCTGGTTAAAAGTCAGAAGCAGACCAAGTTAAAAATGTTTTACTTCCATTGTCCATGTTAAGAAATATAGCACTACATTCATTAGATATATAACATGCACTTGTTTTATTGCAGTTTAAATGCACATAAAATTCAGATTATATTAGATGAGTAACTGCCTGAAAACAGAATGTAATAGCCCCTGTCACACAGCACCAACGGATGGAAAGAGGATGTAAAACAGAGAGAAACACTTGCAATCCATTGGTTAATGCGATGCATCCGTTCTGTACTCACTGCGTCCGTTTTTCATACTCTCCATCAGTCCAGCATCCATCTGTTGACATTTCACCCACTCAAAAAGTTTTGAGCTGCACAAAATGTAGAAAATGTGCAGAAAATGTATCCAACATGTCCGTTATACATCCGCGACGCATACAGGGAACATCCGTTAGATGTCCGTCATCATCTGTTATGCGTCCGCTACATACGCTAGACATCCACTGCGCATCCGCGCAACTCGCATCCGCTCCAGCGGAAAACAGACACAGGGAGGAAGCTAAATGGACGCGGAACAGACACACAGCATTAGTATCACGGACGGAGAAAGGATGAAAGCGGATGAAGCTCGCATAGAAAGCATTAAAACGGAAAAAATGTTCCAATAGGGGACGTACCTCGGATATTTAGGATGTCTGCAGGATGCCTAGAGGATGCAAAAGGACACCTAGTGGAAAACCTATATTTCCTATAAAAAGGGGGAGAAATCACCTGGATCGCACTTTCAGTCCAGCAGCCCTGCGGTTCAGACCTCTTCAGCCTTCATCTGACTCTTGCTCTTTCACAGCATCCAGTCATCTTCACCATGGATCGTCACACACTCCTTTTGGTAGCCACCATCGTTCTACAAAAGTGCGAAGCCATGTTTGATGAAGTTTAGGAGTGGCTAAGACCCAGGTTGTCCAAGCAGAGCACCAACTTCCGGCCCAGCCTGGACCCTGGATTCAAGGTGGCACTGACTCTGCGCCACCTAGCCTCAGGGACCACGTACAGGAGCATGCAGTATGGCTGGAGGGTGCCACACAACACCATCAGCATTGTGGTCAGAGAAGTGGTGCAGGCCATCATCGAAGAATACCTGGAGGAGCTCCTCAAGTGCCAATCCACTGAAGAAGGCTGGAAGAAAGTTGCAGAGCAGTGGTATCAGAGGTGGAACTTTCCCCACACCGTTGGAGCCATAGATAGCAACCACATGGCCTGCAAAGCTCCGGCCAAGTCAGGGTCCACTTATCACAGCCACAAGGGCTTCTTCAGCATCATCCTCTTCGCCATGGTCGATGCTGACTACAAGTTCATGTACATCGATGCTTCAGGCAACGGCTCATCTTCAGATGCCCAGTTATACAACGCCAGTCACCTCAAGGATGGGCTGGAACGCAACCTCATCATGGCCTTTCCAGATCCAGACCCCCTGCCCAACGACACACAAGATGTGCTCTACTTCATCATGGGGGATGACGCCTTATCCCTCAGAACCTACTTCATGAAGCCCTGTACTTCCAGATGCCTCACCCGTGAAGAGAGGATCTTCAAGTACAGGCTGTCCAGGGCAAGGTGGGTGGTGAAGAATGCCTTTGGCATCCTGGCCAACAGGTTCCAGGTACTTCTCACCACCATGCAGCATCGCCCACAGTGAGGAGGATCATGGAAACTTGCTGCATCCTGCAAAGTCTCATGAGCACCTGCTACCCAGTGTTGCAGAAAAGGCTCGTGGACCTCCAACAAGGCAATGGGGACATGGAGCCTGCTGAATGGAGGTAAGGGCAAAATCTGATCAACACTGTGAATGTGCAAGGCCCCAACAGAGCTACACGTGAAGGGAAGAAGCAGCACAACCTCCTGAAACACTGGTACAACTCCCCAGCTGGAGCAGTGGAGTGGCAAGACAGGATGATAGATGATTAATGGATGCATCCTTGAGCATGTCTCATAACACTGATGAGATTGTGCCATGTTTGTTGAGTGGTCCTACAATGAATAGGGTATTAATAAAGAGCTTTGTTTATTTTGAAATGTGTTGATCAATGAATAAATTGTTATTGATAATAAAGGGCCACATGTGTGGCAGCTGGGAGGGTGGACCATACAATCCCACTATGCTTGCACTGGAGGTTTATCTATGCCAAAGCTATTACCCCTCCCACAGGTATCCCTGCCCATCCTACAGCTATTACCCATTCCACAGGTATCCCTTTCCATCCCACAGCTATTACCCATCCCACAGGTATCCCTGCCTATCCCACAGCTATTACCCATCCCACAGGTATCCTTGCCCATCCCACAGGTATCCTAACCGATTCAACAGCTATTACCCCTCCCACAGGCATCACTGCCCATCCCACTGCTTTCCTTACCCATCCCACAAGCATGCAAAGGCTTAAACCATTTCTAAAAGTTTCCACCAAGACTTTATTGACTAAAAGAACTGAACCAAGTGTGTGAAGCAAAGATAATCTTGATTAATAACAAACTGTAAAAGAAAATGACCCAAGTGTCCCAAGCAAAGATAAAGTCAACACGTAGCAACCCAGTCTCTGGCACTCTTCTCAGTCACTCTGAGGCATGCCCATAGTCTCAGGGGTGAAGGGTCCAGATGCTGTGGAGGTGGCTGCTGCTGGAGTGCTGGTCTGAGGCACCATTGGGGTTCCTGGAGGAAGCTCTCAGAGAGCTGGCTCAGTCCTGTGATGTTGAGAGCCCCTTCCTCCAGGACATGGGGTGTCAGTCCCAAGACCAATGACAGATGTTCTGAGGCCGGGCTTGGCTGTGGGGTGGAGGAAGGAGGAGTGTAGTGGGGATGTCTGGTCTGCAGGTGAGCGAGGTGAGGCATTGGTGGCATCTGTGGCATGGGTGGCATCGGTGGCGTCGGCGGCATCGGTGGCACCAGTGGCACCGGTGGCGTACGATGAACCTGTGCCTGGACTGGGAAGTGCTCCCTGTGCTGATGGAACTCCTGGTAGCCATAGCCTTGGTCGGTGAGGGCCTGTGGAAAGCTGTGACATCACCTGGGGTGGAGGAGCAGACCTGGACTGGGTCGGAGCAGGTTCAGCTGGGCCTGGAGGGTTGTGAAGAAGACCGGTGATCCGGTCCTTGATCACCTGGTACTGTGATTCGGACATGTCCAGGAGGGTCTGGTTGACATACGTGAGGAGGGGCTTGTGGTTGGAGAATGGTATGTCAGTGTGTACCAGCTGAGAGAGGAGATCTACGCTGCTTCTGATGGTGTCCCTGATCTCCAGCAGGACAGTGTGGCTCTTCCCCTCCGGTCTGGCTCTCTGCCTGCTTTCTGTGGAGGTGGAGCTGGGGGTGGATGTGGGTTGGTCTCTGGTGGAAGTGCCCTCTCCTTGCTCCCACTGCATCAGGGGGTCCTCCATGTGTTCCGATATGGGGAGTGCAGCTGTCCGGGGGGGTCTCCATCGTGGGACGCTCCACAGATACCTGCCTGGAAACAGGAGCTGACTCTTGGCCAGAAGAGGACTGGCTCTCTGTGGGCTGCCTGAGAGAGAGGGTTTTCAGAGGGGCTGCTCCTCGGTGGCAGATCTCACCAAGCTGCACTTGAGCATCACGTAGGTCTCCTGGTCCGTCAGCTTGACCGTGGCCTGGCCAGACTTCTTGAGGTGCAGCTTCCCATACCAGGTGTGCATGTGCTTCCACCAGCCGAGAAGGACCTCTGAAGTGTAGCCTAGGCTCTCCGCCTTCTCTCTCCATGCAGCCTGCTTCCTTTTGGTGTCTCGATAGAGCCTATCTCCCTTCCACCATAGATACTCGTTCTCCCTCAGCCATTCCAGCACCTCATCCTCATGTTCCTCTTCGATGGAGTATTGGCTCCTCTCCTTATCTCGCGTTTGCCTCTTCCTCCCTCTGGCAGGGCCATCTGGGCCCTCATCAGAGGGGCTTCGAGATTCTAGGGGCTGCTCCACCACACCACTAGCAGCTGCAGCAGCAACAACAGTAGCAGCAAAAGCAGGACTAGCAGGACCAGCAGCACCAGCAGCACCAGCAGCACCAGCAGGACCAGGATCAGCAGCAACAGAGTAAGCACCAGCAGCACCAGCAGGACCAGCAGGACCAGGAGCACCAGCAGCACCAGCAGCACCAGCAGCACCAGCAGGACCAGGAGCAGCAAGAGCACCAGCAGGACCAGTAGGACCAGGAGCAGCTCCAGCAGAGTAAGCACCAGCAGAAGCACCAGCACCAGGAGCAGTGCCAGCAGAGTAAGCACCAGCAGAAGCACCAGCACCAGGAGCAGCTCCAGCAGAAGCACCAGCACCAGAAGAGTCAGCCCGAGCAGCAGAAGCCCCAGCAGAAGCACAGTCAGGGCCAGGGGGTGGGATGGTGGCCCTGTCCTTCTTGCCAGGGCTGGCAGCAGATGGCACAGGCTTCCTCTTCTTCCCCATGGTTGTTGGCTGGAGATTTGTCTGGCAGCAGGTCTTTCCTCTGAATGGTGACCTGCTTGCGAGCTGCATCCTTTTATATCCGCGGGGCTGACGCAATGCATCCTCCCCACATGCGCAGTGAATGCTTTGCATCTGCTAGGCATCCGCTAGGCATCCGCTAGGCATCCGCTAGTCTTCTGCTCATCATCCGTTCCTTCCGTTGCACGTCCGCTTTGCTGTGCTCCCCCGGAAGTCCTGCGGATGTGCCATCCGCTTCCATCTGTTAGGCTTTCGTGGAGCATCCGCTTAACATCCTGGCTACGTCCTCCCCCCCATCCGTTCCTTTCCATTGTTATCCGCTCTCTTTATGCAAATTCGGGGCACTTTTGAGAGCGGATAACAACGGATGGAACATTTTGGAGAAGGCGGAGCTTCGTCTCGGTGCTACAGCTGAGATCTCGGGGCTCTGAGATCTCAGCTGATATTTTCACCCCTGGTCGGTCCTAACGGACCTAAACCATCCCGTAGAGACGGGGATTGTGAAGGGCACAGTCCCAGGATCCCAGAGATATCGCAAATCTCTGGTTTGATCTGGGAGAAGCCCTTTTGCTGGCGGTGGAAAGGCAGCCTCCAAAGCTGCTGAAGTCGGGACAGCTCCGAAAAGAAAGTGGCTGGAGCGAGGGTGTGTCGGCTGGGTGAGAAACTTCTTTTGTATTGCAAATTGGCTGAGACCTGAAAGGATATCCTGAACAAAGAAGAAACCTGTGGCTTTATTTTTGTCTGACTGGAATCTGGTTGAGCGGCGTTTTTTAAGTGATGTCAAATTGAGGCTTGGATTCTTTCCTTACTATTTTTTTTTCTCTTTTCTGAGGACTTTAATGTGACTTTGTAGGAAACCAGATTGATTTTTTTCTTATATATATTTTTATGCTTCTTTTGATTTTTTAATTTTCTTTAGGATAGAGGCCCCCTTTGATTTTTTTTTCTTTTCCTCTGAGTTTTGTATACATTACTCTTTTTTCTGGCTGAGGGGGGAAAAAGTATTAAGAGACCTTGCAACACTGCCAACTAGAGGCTTGAAAGTACTTTATTTGAATTGGGGAGAAATGTATAAACACTCCTTCTCAAGGACATTTTAATGTGATAAGATGGAGGGAGAGCACAGAAAAATATTATTACAGGTGTTTTCCTGGACTCTTATCAATAT
>BLBF01000010.1:38298511-38334361 GCA_015471245.1 Laticauda colubrina | reverse complement strand
GATATAAGTATAATGATTTAAATTGAGATGAAATAAATATAATAGAATTAAGAGAGTGAAAAGAGGGGAGAAGCTATATAGAAAATGTAAAATAGTAAATAAGAAATGGAATTGCTATATAAAAGTAAGCATGAACTTGAATTTATGTCTGTACAAAAAGATGTAACTCGGGATCAAACTGCCGTCCAAAAAGATATTTTATGTTTTCTATGTTTTGTGTTTTGTTGGTATATGTTTGTTTGTTAAAAAATTAATAAAAATTTTTCAAAAAAAAAAAAAAAACAATGGATGGAACATTTTCTCGTCCGCTGTGTCCTTTTTACATACATTTTGCATCCGTCAGCCTATGTGACAGGCCCTTTATAGTGTTGATCCAAAAATTAAGTCAGAACAAAGTAAGGCATAGGACAGGTTTTATGAAGGTCAGCAACTTATGGTACAGTAGAAGGAAAAATTAGATTTCCAAACACACGATACCATATAATACCAGGTAACCCTAAATGATGTCATATGATATTAGAGAGCTAGGTCAAAATAACATCATCAAAATAGCCAAATCACCAATAATTAAAAGAGGGTGAAATGTAGAAAGTGTCAGCATTCCAGGGAAAATCCATTCCTGTCAATAACTCACACGTCATCTCAATGTACTTTTATTAGAATAGCATCTGGCACCTACTGTGGAAATCTGGAACTAAATCTTCCCAGTTTCTCCACAAAGTCCCAACCTACAAACCATCCCTTTTTCCCTCATCACCACATCACATGAACCAATCCCAAAGTCAGTTCTAATTCTTTCTGCACCATACTCTGTAACCTTGAACTATCAAAATATATTTGTCTACTAAGAGTCAACTAACATCATCTCCTCCCACTTTTTCCAACTATGTGGCAGTGATGAATTCCATAGCTGACAGAAAACTTATTAAAATAACTCTGGCTGCTGAATCTAAACAGGACATTTTTAAATATCCTCAGATTTCATTGGCAAATATAATTAATCCAAACACCCCTTTCCTCCGAGTTATCTTTATTTATTTATTTCATTGCATTGATTTTGTGCACTGAAGAAAAACATGATGCTTTATCTGTTCACACATTGTATTTAATTCTAACCCTAACTTTCTGCTGGAACAGGAACTAGAAAATAAGAAAGCTATGGTTTTTTTTCTGCCAATTTCCATGTTAATAACAAAAGTAGAAAAGCCAATGTCCTATTTTTGTGTTATTTACAAAAGCCAATTCTAATCATCTTTACTTTTTCTAAAGCAAACATAACACTATGGTGAAATCCTGTTCTTTTTATTAGTCAGATTCAGTTTTTCTTAGGAATGAAATCTAACTTGTGAATTAAATGATTGATAGCTCAAAGGCTGAAGCAACATATCCACAATAGTCCCTGACAGCTTTGTGTGAGAGAGTAAATACCCTCTAAATCAGAAATAAAGATGCACTGCCTTTGTTTTTTAAAATCCCAATTCTTTAGTAAAATATGAGAGATCAGCAAAACCAGCTTTACATTTCATATATTTAAATAATGAGCATATCATATTCTAGAATCCTAAAATGGCAAGATTTACAGCTTTGTTGTAAAGATACCAACTAAATTTTACATTTAGCTTGAAAACTTCTTTATCCAAAATGTTTTTGAAATCTGATCTGATTCTCTGGTATTGTCCTGTGTTTTCAACCAAGCAGTGCTATTCTGTGGAACTATTCGGCAACAAAGAGTGCTATAGCAGAGACTTTCCAGATATTCAGGTAGAACATAAATTCTGATGGTATTTCTTTAGCAGATCAGCAAGAAGTCCTGCAGCCACAAGGTCTTCCAGATTCAGCTCACATCAAAGCTCCCTTCTTGTATGCTTTTGTTTTCTCTCTTTCTATCTCTCCTCCTTTTTGTCTATAATTTTGCAACTCATAATTGTATCTAAAAATAAACATACTGTCTCCACCTGCTGGCCACAGCTTTAAATGTTAAGGCTAGGTCACACTGGCCGACGGATGCAAAACCGATGCAAAAAGGACACAGCGGATGAGGAAAATTTCGGGGGTGGCTCCATCCATTGTTATCCGCTCTCAAAAGTGCCCCAAATTTGCATAAACAGAACGGAAAAGAAAGGAAATGAATGGATGTGGGGAGGATGTACCAGGGATGTAAAGCGGATGTTCGTAGGAACCCTAGTGGATGAAAGCGGATGGAAGCGGATGACACATCTGCAGGGGTTCCGAGGGAGAATAGCGAAGCGGACACGTAGCGGAAGGAGCGGATGCGTAGCGGATGACGCGGATGCATCACGGACTCATATAGGATGCATAGCAGATGTGTAGCGGATGCAAAGCATTCATTGCACACGCGGGGAGGATGAATTGCGTCAGCTCCGTGGATATAAAAGGATGCAGCTCGCAAGCAGTCAGCATTCAGAGGAAAGACCTGCTGCCAGAGACATCTTGAGAGAACACCATGGGGAAGAAGAGGAAGCTTGTGCCTACTCCTGCCAGCCCTGGCAAGAAGGACAGAACCACCATCCCACCCCCTGGCGCTGACTCTGAAGCTGCTGGTGCTGCTGGTGCTGCTCCTGGTACTCCTGCTGGTGCTGCTGCTGGTGCTTCTCCTGCTGGTGCTGCTGGTGCTTCTCGTGCTGGTGCTGCTGGTGCTACTGGTGCTGCTGGTGCTTCTCCTGCTGCTGCTGGTGGTGGTGGTGCTTCTCCTGCTGCTGCTGTGGTGGACCAGCCCCAAGGCCCTCAAAGCCCTGCTGCTGAAGGCCCCGAAAGCCCCTGCCAGAGGGAGGAAGAGGCAAGGCAAGGAGAAGGGAGAGAGGAAACAGCACTCCATTTCTGAAGACCATGAGGAGGAGGTGCTGGAATGGCTGAGGGAGAATGAGTACTTGTGGAGGAAGGGCCACAGGCTCTATTGCGACACCAAGAGAAAGCAGGCAGCTTGTAGAGAGAAGGCGGAGAGCCTGGGCTACACTTCAGATGTCCTCCTGGGGTGGTGGAAGCACATGCACACCTGATATGACAAGCTGCACCTGAAGAAATCCGGGCAGGCTGCTGTCAAGCTCACTGACCGGGAGACCTATGTCATGGCCAAGTACAGCTTCCTGCAGGGAGAGATCCACCACCGAGGAGCAGCCCCTCTGACAACCCTCTCCCTCAGACAGCCCACAGAGAGCCACTCTTCTTCCAGCCCGGAGGAAACTACCATGTCCAGGCAGGTGTCTTCAGAGGGCCCCATGGCAAAGACCCCCCCGACAGCTGCACTCCCCGTGCCGGAGAACGTGGAGGATCCCCTGTCTCAGATGGAGCAAGAAGAAGCAGCCACCAGAGACTGGTGAAGGAGAAGATCACAGCTCTTCTGCAGCACCCTCCAGGCCCAGATGAACCTGCTCCTACCCACTCCAGGTTTGCTCCTCCACCCCAGGCGATGTCACAGCCCTTCCACGGATTTCAACAGCTCCTCACCTACCAAGCCTACCACTACCAGGACTTCCCACAGCAGAGGCAGCCCTTCCCAGTCCAGGCCCAGGTTCATCGGACCCTACAGACCCCACAGACACCTCACCTGACCCAGCTGCAGACCAGACAGCCCCACTACACTCCTCCTTCCTCCACCCTGCAGCCAAGCCCATCGTCAGAACATCTGTCATCAGTCTTGGGCCTCACATCCCAGGTACTTGATGAAGGGCCTCTCAACCTCACGAGACTGAGTCAGCTCTCTGAGAGCTTCCTGCACACACCATCTCCTGTTGTACTCTCAGGGCCAGGCACCCCAATGGCGCCTCAGACCAGCACTCCAGCCACAGCCACCTCCACAGTCCCTGGCCCCTTTACATCTGAGACCATGGGCATGCCTCAGAATGACTGAGAAGAATGCCAGAGACTGAGTTGTAACCTGTTCACTTTATCTTTGCTTAGGACACTTTACTTGGGTCATTTTGCTTTTTAATAAAGTCATACATTTTGTTATTAATAAAGGTTATCTTTGCTTCACACACTTGGTTCATTTTTTTTACTTAATAAAGTGTTGGTTAAGCCTTTGCATGCTTGTGGGATGGGTAAGGATAGTTGTGGGATGGGTAAGGATATTTGTGGGATAGATAAACCTCCAGTGCAAGCATAGTGGGACTGTATGGTCCACCCTCCCAGGTGCCACACATATGGCCCTTTATTATCAATAACAATTTATTCATTGATCAACACATTTCAAAATAAACAAAACTCTTTCTTAATGCCCTATTCATTGTAGGGCCACTCAACATACTTGGTACAATCTCATCAGTGTGATGAGACAAACTGAAGAAGCATCCATAAAGCATCTACCATCCTGTCTTGCCACTCCACTGCTCCAGCTAGGGAGTTGCACCAATGTTTCAGGAGGTTGCGCTGCTTCTTCCCTTCACGTGAATCTCTTGGGGCCTTGCACATACACAATGTCTATCAGGTTTTGTCCTTGCCTCCATTCACCAGGCTCCATGTCCCCATTCCCTTGTTGATGGTTCACAAGCCTGTTCTGCAACACTGGGTAGCGGGTGTGCATGAGATTGTGCAGGATGCAGCAAGCTTCCACGATGCTCCTCACGGTCTGTGGGCATGTTGGTGAGAAGTACCTGGAACCTGTTGGCCAGGATGCCAAAGGCGTTCTCCACCACCCATCTTGCCCTGGCCAGCCTGTACTTGAAGATCCTCTCTTCACGGGTGAGGCATCTGGAAGTGTAGGACTTCATGAGGTAGGTTCTGAGGGAGAAGGCGTCATCCCCCACGATGAAGTAGGGCACATCTTGTGTGTCGTTTGGTAGGGGGTTTGGATCTGGAAAACCCATGATGATGTTGCATTCCAGCCCATCCTTGAGGTCACTGGCATATACCTGGGCATCTGAAGCTGACCCGTTGCCTGAAGCATTGATGTACATGAACTTGTAGTCAGCATCAACCATGGCAAAGAGGATGATGCTGAAGAAGCCCTTGTAGTTGAAATAATTGGACCCTGAGTTGGGTGGAGCTTTGCAGGCCACGTGCTTCCCATCTATGGCTCCAACAGTGTGGGGGAAGTTCCACCTCTGATACCACTGCTCTGCAACTTTCCTCCAGCCTTCTTCAGTGGTGGGACACTGGAGGAGCTCCTCCAGGTATTCTTCGATGATGGCCTGCACCACTTCTCTGACCACAATGCTGATGGTGTTGTGTGGCACCCTCCAGGCATACTGCATGTTTCTGTATGTGGTTCCAGAGGCCAGGTGGCGCAGTCAGTGCCACCTTCAGTCCAGGGTCCAGGCTGGGACAGAAATTGGTGTTTTCCTTGGTCAACCTGGGTCTCAGATGCTCCACAACTTTGTCAAACATGGCTGGTGGCATCCTCATGAAGTGCTGGAATGCACGAGGGTCTTCATTCCTCAGCTCCACCATCAGCTTGTCATCAGTTTGTCATAGAGTCCAAACTCCACTCTTCTCCCAATCCATCTTCGGACCCAGACAGCTCTTGGACGTCTCCTTCTTCTCCTTGCGTAGAAAAGGTGAAACAGTCTGAACAGGGCTTGGTTCTGGTGTTGGAAGATTGCAGCTACCAAAAGGAGTGTGCAGTGATCCATGGTGGAGATCAATGGATGATGTGGAAGAGCAAGAGCTGGCTGAAGAGGTCTGCACACCACGGCTGCTGGATTGATAGTGAGATCCAGGTGATTTCCTCCCCCTTTTTACAGGAAATGTCGGTTTTTCGCTAGGTGTCCTTCCACATACTCTAGACATACTCCAGACATCCTAAATATCCAAGATACATCCCATATGCAAATGTTTTGTCCGTTTTAATACTTTATATCTGAGCTGCATCCGCTTTCATTCTTTCTATGTCCGTGCTACTAACGCTGCGTGGACATTCTGCGTACCTTTTACTTTCTCCCTCTTTCTGCTTTCCGCTGGAGTGGATGTGAGTTGCGCAGATGCCCAGAGGATGCCAAGAGGATACAGCAGATGTGTAACGGATGACAACAGACATAGAACGTTTTTTGCCTGTATGTGTCGCGGATGTAGATCATACGTGGCGGAAAGTTCATCCGCTCAAAAGGTTTTGTGCAGCTCAAAACATTTTGAGCAGATGAAATCTCAGTAGATGGATGTTTGATGGATAGAGTGTATGAAAGATGTACGCAGTGAGTACACAACGGATGCATCATGTTTTCCAACGATGGCAAGCATTTTTCTCTGTTTTACATCCTCTTTGCATCCGTTGGTGCAGTGTGACATGGGCTTTAAGGAGTTTTCGCCTGAGTCTCTCACCCTTGAGACTTATGACATAAAGGTGCAGTCTTTTCAAACATCTGTGAAGGGTTGTCATATAAGTTAACCTGTACTTGGCATGAGGAAAAGTATAGAAATGCAAAGGAACTAGCCAGTCCTAGGCACCTGTTGCTCTCAGACACAGGAAAGAAAAAACATAAACCAGACTGTGGTCTTATATGGGCACCATACTTCCCCTTGTCAGTGATATGTGGGTGCTTATGTACCTAATTATAGTAGGTTAGAATAGCAGAAAAAAATGGTGAGGTTTGGGGATAGTCATAGTAAAATCATTCCATAATATTAGCTTATATAATATTTTTGCAGGAAAGATTATTTGCATTGCTTTCTCTCAGTACTTTGTAACATTTCTGTGAGCTTTGTAAGCCAAATCTTGTTTAATTCTTTTGCGTTCACCTGCCCAAAGCCCAGGGATCACTGTTCAAGCCCATGCCAGCTGAAGAATCTTTGTTGAATCTATCTCAAATGACTTTTGTCCTTCATTGAAATGGGCATTCCCTCCCACCACAATACTACACAAATGTTCCACTGGCAAGGAGTCATATGACACCTTTAGGCTTAGAGGAACCACCAAATATTCTGCAGTAACTCAGTTTCCTTTCAGCCTTGTTCATATTGCTTGTCCTTATTTCAGTTTTTTTATACTGTCACCAAGTGTAAAGCCAATCAGTTCCAGTTGCTTGAGACAGAGCAGGTAAAAAATGAAATTCTCCAAAACATGTAGCAAAACAAAACAAAATGCATTTGACATGCATGTGACCAGGACACCGCACTGAATCTTTCCCCAGGGTGAACAAGTAGCTGTCACTAAGATATCAGGAGAATAAACACAGCCTGCAGATGCTTCGGAAGGGCCTTTCGTGCTTAAAACATGTAAAGAAGGGCATAAAGGTTAAAGGCTATGTCTATTTGTGGTACATTTGGCTTCATGTCATAAAAGTTGCATAGGTCTCACTGTCAAGTACTTGAGTTGAGCTGAAATGGATCAAGGCAACTTAACTGATAATCAACAGAATAATTTGTTCTATGAAGAGAGATTGGGGAGCCAGAAAAGTTTAACCTTGAAAAATGAATATTGAAGGAGGATATGTCATACCCTTCAAGTATCTGAAAGTATTGTTGAGGTAATTCCCCGTTAGGAGAATGAGCGCATACAGGGAGACGTGTAGAGAGTAGTGTTGGAATAATACACGCTCAGTACACAGATACACTGACTGCATTTCATAGACCAGGAAACATAGTTTGTTCCATCCAACTGAGTTATGAGTGATAGACTTGTTGAAGTGTCTTGTGCCATCTTTACCAGGATAGTAAACCACAATTAAACAGTAAACAGCTGTCTGTATACAGTACTGTGCATTCACACTAACTCTCAGTTAGTTATCTGAGCCTGTTATGGCCTGGGCCCATAACCAGTGTTGAGGTAATTCCCCGTTAGGAGAATGAGCGCATACAGGGAGACGTATAGAGAGTAGTGTTGGAATAATACACACTCAGTACACAGATACACTGTACAGTTAAATGTAGGTTTTTACTTCCAGAAAGGTTAAGCAAAGTCCAAAATAAGCAGTCCAAAAGTCATTCACAGGTTAATCAGTCAGTTTTTCAATCCAGGGATATTCCAGTAACAAAGTCCAGTGTCAAAAATAGTTAAGTATCAGACTTACATGAAATCCAGTAATATCAGTCAATTAGGAAAAATGGAGCAACGGCAATACTTTCCAACAGAAGGAAATAAAGATACACTCACACTCTCTCCTGAGACTCAGACCAAAACAAACCAGGTTTCTGGCTCCATCTTATGGCTGTTTGAGAAACCACATCCAATTGCATGCTCTTGCATTCCCTGAAAAAGATAGTACTAAAATGTTCATCCTGGTTTATATATTTCTAACCCAAATACCTGTTAGGAGACTCATATTCCTAACAAGTGTGCAAAAGAAAGCCAAGATAGTTTTATCTGGTTGCAGGATAAGGATAATGGATTTAAGTTGCAAGAAAGAAGATTGTAATGAAATGTTGCAATCAACTCCCTTGCAGAAAGAGCAGTGTAACAAATGAAACTAGTTCTCCAAAAAAGTCATGAGCTTCTTTTTACTGGATGTGTTCAAGAATCTATCAGGGATTTTTAAATTTGAATTTCTGTACTGAGCTGGTGGTTAGATTTTATGCTCTAAGTGAATCTTCTAATTCTATGTTTCTATATTTGTGTATCATTTGGCCCCAGTAACCTGGATTATTATCATTAGAATTGCTATCAATTTCATTGGTACAAATGTATCACATTGTTCTATTTCATAGGTAGAAAAGTATTACTAGTAACCAAGGGTCAGCCCAAGAAAGAATTGAAGTGCTTTATAATCTAACATACATTTATGCAATATATAAACATATCAGTGGTGAGATTCAAATTTTTAACTTCCAGTTCTGTGGTGTGGCTTGGTGGATGTGGCAGGGGAAGGATACTGTAAAATCTCCAGTCAAGGGTGGTATTTGCTGGTTCTCCAAAGTACTTAAAATTTCCACTACTGGTTCTCCAGAACTGGTCAGAACCTGCTGAATACCACCTCTGAAACATATACATATACACAAATTTACTCCATACATATTATACTAAAATTGTATTTATCTGTTACATAAAAATGTATTCTCCTAGAAATTCAAGAAAATAATAAGCAAGATCTTTGGCTGTTTTGGCCATGTTAGAATAGACAAGCCAAAGTGGCCCCACATAACAAGAAAGGCTGCTTGAGTAGTGCAGGCAGGATAAGAAAGTAAACTTGGGACTGCTGCAAGATTATTACCAGTATATGCTCAAAAATGGAAAATGTCTAAATACTCACAACAGAGGAATGGATAGTGAAGATGAAATTAGCAGGAATAATAAACTGTACATATTTTGTTAGAGAAAAAACAACAACTCAATTTATTGATGACGAGAACTCTTTTATGGACATTTTGCAGAAAAAAGGGGGGAAAGAACTTGTAATTTATGAGATTAATGATTAAAAAGGGTAGATTATGGGAAGAAAGAAGTTATATTGTAAGAGAGAGAAAAAGGGGGAGAGAATAAAATATAAATATACTTGTAACTGATGTTCAGAAGACCAGAAGAACTTACTGATAACCTTCCTTTCTCCTCTCCTCCTTTTCCATTCTAATCCATCCCACCCCTTCTCATTTTTTTCTCTATTCCTAGAAATGATGCAAAATGAAATGTGGGATTTGCATGTTGCATAGAAGAACTCAAAGTATCAACAGAAAAGCTTGTGCTATTCTGAATGTCTGGAGTGCATATCTCCAGTTTTTTCCATTTTTTTCTTTTAAGGACCTCTTGGGTCTTTCTTTCAGAGATCTTTCCTTACCAAATTGCTTAATGGCTTCTAACGTACTGCTTTCCTGGAAAATTTGGCATCCATTTAGAGATGTATTTGCCTTGAAAATAGCTCATGTTGAACTATATAGCCCAGTTAAACATTAGCACAAGAAATATTTTATGACATTTTATATTAGGTCATAACTGTTTTATGGTAATTTGCCAAATTTTAATTTATGGGAATAATGGGTCTTGGATTTTTACTCATTTTGTAAGTTAGTCCATTTGAGGTACCTTGGTTCAAAATATTTTGCCAGTTAAAGGATACAGGCATCAGACTTTTAGTAGTATACAGTATGTAGATTGCAGAGTAGACATCCCAGTCGATAATAAAGATGAATATTTTATTTATACTAAAGTCTGCTATGACACAATGTACCCTAAACTCCATACACATTTCAGTTATGTTAAAGGACCTGCTTATTTTCAATGGGCTTCTGACAATGTTTGACTGCTTTGCAATTGGTCATTTGCTTTTCACTAGCACCTTTAGCAGTCATCCTTTTAGAAATTGAATAGGTTTTTGCTGTGGAACAGTAATGGCAAAAATTGGGAAGGCCTGTGAGGAAGAGTGTTTTTCATTAAATAGAGTGCAATTATTGCTGTTAATCCTAATTTAAAATTTTACATTTAAATAAATAAGGTGGAGGAGGTAATTTTGTGTTGCGACTATGAAAGGCAGTGCCCTGAATATAGAAACTGTAATTCTCTATAGAAAGACATAGCAAAAAGGTCTATTAAAACCTGTCAGGTTACCTTTGAGTAAACATATATTGAATAATGATAGAACAAGAATATCATGGAAGTATCATGTTATATATACATTTATATTCCAGAACTTGACCTTATTTAAAATATGAACAATGTAATATATTTGGAACTTCTCTGAGTTATTCAAATGATTTTCCCCATGCCAGTATTATGAGGATTTTTTTTCTTTATATTTACGAAACACTTATACAAATGAATTGCCAAGAGAATTGAGGCTTGTATATTATAATATAAATATTTGTAATCTACAATAAAGTATGGCTATCATAGAGAATATTCTGGTATATAATAATGGTATATGATCTTCTTGTGTCATATCCGTAGTCAGATGCTGGTGATCATGTATCATGTTGATGATCCTATTTTATCAACAGCCACACGAAAAAGTGCTGTTGAGTTTTGTCCAAACCCGACCCTTCATCATTTTGAAGCCTAATATTCTTCTTCTGCCTGGACCTCATTTGCCTTCAGTCTTTCCTTGGAGGATTAAGTGAAGTATGGCATATTTTTCTGGGTGTCACATCACATGCCCAAAATATTCCAACTTTCATTTTTTCATGGTTTTTATCATTTCCCTTGGCTTTTCCAGGCACTTTATCATGTATATAAGTATATCGTTGCATTATGCAGTTAGACAGAACAATATTGTTTGTGGTATGCATGCAGATTAAAAACTACTTCATGTAAGAATGTAGTATTAAGTGCATTCCAGTTATCATTTGTGCATAAATTGGATATTAGAATGCTTTCTCGTTGGATCAGTGAATACACAAATAGCTTTATTTTGTTCCTCACATTGTAAAACTGATACTATCATCATCATCATCATCATCATCAACAACAACAACAAATAATATTAAATAACATGGTGTCGCCTTGTACAACAAAATTAAATGCTTCCTTCAGTGCACATTATATCTATAAAAGTAAAACACAAGCACACATCCTTCACATTCTATACAATTGAATTGAAAAGTCGATATTGCACTAATATTGCACTAAACAGTAGAATTCAGTGTAGTTACTACCCTGGGATAGAAGCTGTTCTTCAGCCTATTTGTCCTTGTTTTTATTATCCTGTATCCTCTGCCAGATGGCAATAGTTCAAAATATTCTTAAAGATCCATCTCATGCCCAGGACGAGATGGATTTTTAAGAATATTTTGAACTTTCTTAAGACAGCAGGAGCTATAAAGCTCTTCCAAAGAGGGGAGAGGGCAACCAATGATCCTTTGGGCTAACCCCCTGGAGTGCTTTCCTATCTGCCACTGTGCAATTGGCAAACCATACAGAGGTGCAGTAAGTTGATATACTTTCTATGGTGCAGCAGTAGGAGGTCACCTGCAGTTTTTCATTCAGATGTTGTTTCCTGAGAAGTCTCAGGTAATATAATCTTTGCTGACTCATATGCTGATATCTGATTTGCAGCTGTTCTCCTGGGAAAATCATGTTCTTGAATTTTAAGTGTTTTGAGCATTCTTGTCAGAAGACAAATTCATTCTTTGGAGAAAGCCAACCCAATAAATATTGGGCTCCAAAAGTAGTACCTTGGAGCTTAATTTGTGTGGCCAGGCCAGCTTTAGGTGCAGTCGTTCTTACTTGATGTGGGGAACCCAAAGACATAAAATTAACAGAGTGGAAAAAATGGGGTTGCTCCTGTGTATTAGTACTGGGTATTCAAACTTCAGTGGTCTGTGGACACCTTTAATTTTGAAGAGGTAGGAATAAGAGCTACAACTTGAGAGATAATACTACAAATATTTATTTTCTTTTGATTTGTTTGCTTGATTGATGTGGAAAAAAGATTGGGGTTCATATTTTCAGATTGACATCACAATTTTCATTCTCCTCCTTTAGAGGGATAGAAAATTCCTAAAACTTTCAGCAGCTAAAAATGAAATTTAGCTGTGTGTTTTCTAAAAGCTCCAGAAGAATGCTCAAGGTCCTGGAGTCATGGATTATGTAGTCCACATTTATTAACCTGGGGCAATCTATAGAATTCACAGATGCCTTTTGGTCTTATCTTCACTGAATCATACTTGAGAGTTGGTTCTTTCTCCTCCCAGTTATAATGTAAGCGCTAAACCTCTCAGTTAACCTGCATGCTTAATAGGATTTAAGTGGTAGTTTCTGTTTCAGCACTTTAGTTTGTCCAGTTTATAATTAAAGGAAACCCATTTTACAACATGATTACACTGAAAATAATCCAATGTCCCTATAGCACTGGGACTTCATACATGAACCTGTGAGTCTCTGGGTCAATGAAATGGCTCAATGGATCAAGTCATAAATTAGTATTTCTGCTTCAACTTAATTGGACTGGGAACTGGGGCTGTAATGTGGCCAACATTTTAAAAAGAAATCTTTTGTTATGTGAGAAATTTCAACTCATAAACAAAGGTTACTTAAAATGGCTCAGTTCAACCTTGGAAAAATCTATAGTTTGATTTACCAAAGTAACAAAACAAACATCACATGAATTGCATTCATACTATTCCAATACAAATTGCATCTGCAAATGCTAAGATACTTTTGCTGTAAAAGATGCCCAACTTGCTCTGACTAATAAATATATATCATTGGTGACTATGCAACAGACTTGCTTATTAAAACTTTGAACTGAAGGAAACATAGAGGTGTTTTGGAAATTAATTTTTTACTGTAGCCATAAGCGACTCATAGAATTTATTATGTCATCAAAATGACATTGTTCATGTCACAGCATAATACAAATCATGGTTACATGATTGCATCATTTTGTCACTTGTGCCAATTTCACAATGTAACATATATATAATATCACTTGCCTCTCTTCCTCCTTCTTTTCCCTACTAATCACAGACTTTATTATAGCAATGTTTTAG
The DNA here is from genome assembly GCA_015471245.1 of Laticauda colubrina. Classification (NCBI taxonomy): domain Eukaryota; kingdom Metazoa; phylum Chordata; class Lepidosauria; order Squamata; family Elapidae; genus Laticauda; species Laticauda colubrina. Next base: position 38,321,056 of record BLBF01000010.1, on the reverse strand, counting down.
ATACTTGGTCTTCTGGAAAATGTATCTAATGTGAGCTTAGCTTAGAATTAAATGCTTTCATTGCCAGACTCTCAAGCAAAATCCAGTTCCATTGTGCACACAAAGTTGGGAAAATGTACAAGGGGCGCTAAGGGAGGGACAGGCCATCCACTGACAAATCATCAAATTAACTGGTGGTTAATGAGGTGACTGATGTCAGTTCACCCTTATGGTCTACAACCCAGTGGTGGGATTCAATTTTTTTTTTTTTTTACCAGTTCTGTGGTTGTGGCTTGGTGGGTGTAGCTTGGTGGACATGGCAGGGGAAGGATTCTGTAAAATCTCAACTCCCTCCCTACTCCTAAGTGAAGGTTATTGCAAAATCCCATTTCCTCCCCACCCCAGTAACCTGTTTTCCAGCTCCGTTCTTTTGTGCAGGGTAACAAAAGAAGACCCAGCCAATCAGCTGGGCCTCAGGAGAAAGAGAATAGAGGGCAGGGACAGTCAGTGTGGTATTTGCCAGTTCTACAAACCACTCAAAATTTCCACTACTGGTTCTCAGAACTGGTCAGAATCTGTTGAATACCACCTCTGCTACAATCATAGATTTTAACACTATATGAAACTAATGATCACATTAGAGAAGCTTTTTTGGCCTGTCTTCTGGTAGAGACTTTTCTTTTTTCATTTCTTCATGCAAAATAGTTAATTTCAAGCAAAGTATCCAGTCAAGACATTATAGCAGGCCTGTGAAGTTCTGAGCTCCCATACTGAGCAACGTTAAATACAACCTGACATTAGATCCAAAAAGGAGGGACTGCTGCCCGTTTTTAAGGAAAGCTGGCAAGGAAAGATTAAATCTGCAACTAGCAGAACTGAAATTATGGGCAGTTGTAACTGGCCTTAGGAAAGCTGGTGAAAAGCTCTTTTAAGACAGCTGACATTTAGTCTCGTCAATTTGCTACAGATCCTGGTTTGCTAAAGAAGTTGTGATTTCAGTCCATAAATTCATATATTTTTTCTTCTTAAGGGAAAGAATATTTTCAGTTTTAATTCCTAAATCTTTGTGAAGGATGCTTATTTGTTTTTGAAACATTATCTGAGGCATATTGAGAGAATACTTAAGACATTTTTTAATGAAAAGCAAAACTTTTCCTTGAATATTTATTTTGAAAGAGAGGGAATGTGTATGTAACTATATGAGAGAGAATACATGAGATATCAAAGTTTGTTTACAAAAATGCAAAGAAGGAAAATTAATGGTGAAGAATCTAAAAGATAAAAAGCAAGTGCTTTTGAATAATTGGAATGTTGTTATACAGAAGTAGTAGCAATAATATATTGGAGAGAAGGGAAAGTAATTTCTGTTGCAGTGCTGCTAACAAGGTGTAATTCAGGTTTGGTTGCTAGCAATATTTATCAGTATCTTATAGATTAATCTGTGTTACTACTTTGTAACTAACTCTATATCATAAATGCTGACTGTTCCATCTGGAAATAAGGTGCGCGAGAACGGGTTCCAACAAACAACTATTTATCCAAACAGTAAAGTGACTTGTAATGGGACATTTGCCCAAGCCACGGCAGCCCTTCTTATAACAGCTTGCTCGCCGCTTGTGGCCAATGACAGTTGTTTAAGTGTTCCCGCCATCAGGCGGGTCAATTGGAATGGCACTTAAATAACCAATCCGAGAATGGCCTTTTCAGCCAATCAGTTTAAGGTATTTGGAGTCTACCAAGTTCTATACACAACACCCCTCCCCCCTTGGTTTTGTCCAACATGCGTAACGTAGTCATGCAGATAGGTGGGGCTTCTGCGGGTCCTACTTGACCTGCACAGCTCAGTCTCAGCGTGGTCCTCAAGTGGTTCGGATGGGATTGCTTTCTCTCCGCGTCTTCTCCATGGAACCTCGTGGAAGGGTGAGTCAGCCTTGCTGCTCCCGCCTGAGTTTCTCGGGCTGGTTGAAGTGGTTCCGCTGCTCCCTCCTGGTTCGTCCGGGCTGGTCGAGCTGGCCTGGCTGTCTCTTTCCAGGAAGGCCTCACCTCGCTCTCCTGCTCCCGGACTTCTTCTCTGGAGGTCGTCTATGGGTAACTTGAGTTTCTAGTTCGGGTTTGTGAAATGATTGTTGTCTTGTTATTGGAGGTTTGTCTCTTCCTTTTTTATTATTTTGTGTTTCCCCCCCTCGGTTGTTTTTGGCTTGTTTATTGGAGTTTGCGGCGGTAGTGTAGTGTTGCGTTCTAATGTGCAAGAGTGAAGCTGGTTGAGGTGCCGCTTCCATGTTCTGCCATCGTCTAGTGCAAGTCAGTATGACCGGGGCCCTGTGATTTGGGTAACTGTGGCTGGAAGCCATAATGGGTCCCCGGTAAGGTTTTTAGCACAGACCAAATCGGTGATTTCAAAAGAGCAATATCTACTGGAGGAGTCAGGGGGTTTGTCCCAGGTATAGGTGGGGTGCAGTCTATCGAGGTAGGAACGCAATTTCCTACCCATGAGGAATTCAGCTGGGCTTTTGTTTGTGGTTGTGCTAGGGGTGATATGTTGAATGGTTAATAATCTGTTAAGTTGATCTTGCACATCCCCCGTATCCATTTTTTCTAGGGCCTCCTTAGTATAACGAACCATGCAATCAGCTTATCCATTTGAAGCCAGATGAGCCAGCGCTGTCAGGGCATGTCAGATGCCCTGTGCGGCCAAGTATTGCTCGAAAGCTAAAGCGGTAAACTGGGGCCCATTGTCCAAGACTATTACATCAGGCAGCCCATGCGTGGCAAAAAGTTTCATTTAACTGTTTCATGGCTGCCTCGGTAGTACTGGACGCCATAAGGATAACCTCTAACCAGTTAGAGTAGGTGTCTACAAAATAGGTGTTCCTTTTTGTTGGCCCAGCAAAGACAATATGCAGTCTCGACCATGGGCCTCTGGGAGTTTCCCATTCCATGACTGGTGCCAGTGGGGGGTAGGCCTTGATTTTTGGCAGTCATGGCATGTTGCCACCCATCATTCAATGTCCTTGTCCAGCCCTGGCCACCAGACGTATCTCCTGGCCAGGGCTTTCATTTTGACTATGCCCAGGTGTCCCTCGTGCAACATGCACAACACTTCTTCCTGTAACTTTTCTGGGATTACCACCCTGTGGTATATACAGCCTTTTTCAATAGACAGTCTGTCAGGTGTGAAAATGTTTAAAAGTCTCGCCTCTGTTTTCATCCGGCCAGCCCTTACCTACCCAATGCAGGATTCGAGCTGTCAGCGGGTTTTTGCAGTAGCTTTAGCGACGTCTGCTGCGGTTAGTGGCAAATTTGGCCAGGACTCGATTTGGAGAGTGGAGATGGTGGAAGCTGGCTCATCTTCTATGTTGGGCAGTGGGGAATGGCTCAAGGCATCCGCATGGGTGATGGTCTTTCCTGGGTGATGGATGAGTGTGTAGTTGTATGCAGTGAGGAATTCAGACCACTTCGTCATTCTTGGTGATAGAATGTTCGGGGTTGCTTTGTTTCCTGCTAGAATCCCTAGCAGGAGTTTGTGGTCAGTGATAATTGAAAATGTCCTACCATATAGGTATTCGTGGAATCTTTCGATGCCGGTGATGATTGCGAGGGCTTCTCGGTCGAGTTGGCTGTAGTTCCTTTCTGATTTTGATAACATTTTGGAATAGAAGGCGATTGGTGCCTTTCTGCCGTCTGGTAGTTTGTGGCTCAGGATGGCGCCAATTCCAAAAGGCAATACATCACAGGTGACCATCAGAGGCAGGGTGTTGCTGTACTGTATCAAAATGGTGTTAGAAGTTAATAAGTCCTTGATGTTCTGGAATGCTGCTTGTTCCCGGTGGCCCCATTTCCATATAGATTTTTTTAATCTAACCATCGATGTAAAGGTTTTGCTATGGTCGCTTTCTGGGGCAGGAAGACATTGTAGAAATTAATGAGATCTAAGAAAGCTTGGAAGTCAGTTTTGTTCTTAGATCTGGGTGCATCTTTTATTGCCTTTATTTTCTTTTCAGTGGGGTGTATCCTTTGCTCATCTATCAGGTAGCCTAAAAATTCAACCTGGTCGGTGGCTAGTTTACATTTTTCTCTCTTGACTTTAAGCCCTGCTTCTCTGAATCTTCGCAAAACCTCTTTTAGTCTATGTTCTAATTGGTTTGCATTTTTTGCTGATACTAATACATCATCAAAATAGGGGGCGACTCCTTTGATTCCATTTAGAAGGCACTCCATGAGGCTTTGGAAAACGCCTGAGGCAACGCTAACACCAAATTAAAGTCAGTTGCACTTGAATAACCCTCTGTGCATGACTATAGTCTGTGCCTCTGCGGTTTTGCAAAAAATTTTCCTCCCCCTCGTGAGTGCAATAAGTGTTGCACTACTGGTACTGGGTATGCACTTTGTTAGAGTACATGATTTAGGGTTGCCTTATAGTCTCCACAAATGCGCATTGACCCATCTGGTTTGACAGGAGTCACGATGGGTGTTTCCTGTCTGGCATGGTCGATTGGCTCTAACACCCCTTGTGTGATAAGTTTGTTAAGCTGTTCATCTATTTTTGGCTTTCAGGCAAAGGGAATGCGTCTGGCTTTGAGCCTGATGGGAGCTATCTTTGGGGTCCCCTTGTACTTGCCAAGAGTCCTGTCAAATACATCCCAGAATTCTTGCAGCAGGCTCTTTTCCCAGTTGGCCACAATAATGCTGTTGATCCCGGTCACTCTGATTCCCAGGGATGCGAACCATTTGATTCCCAGCAGGCTAGGGTGATCACAGTTGATGATTGTTTGAGGCAGTATTTCAGTGTGGTTTATAAATTCTACTTGGAAATGTCCAAGGCCCACTACCGGGATTCGGTTTCCCTGGTAGTCCTTTAGTATTAATTTTTGTTGTTCCAGTTCTCTTTGCTTGATGTCTGGTATCAGGTTTCTGATAGTGTTCCAAGATACCATTGACAGGTATGATCCAGAGTCTACTTCCATCTCACAGGGCTTTCCTTCGATTTTTACATTTATCCGGATCTTTTTTGTGTTTGCTGCCCTGGCATTTCCAATGGTTATTGTTTGGTGTGTTTCTTCTCTGTTGCTTGTTCACCGGTTCCTGCTCTCTCGGGTCCATCTGCTTCCGGCTTGTCTCTCTTCATTTGGGAATTTGTCTCTCTTCATGGGGGATGGGTGCTGCTGCATCTTTTTGGACTATAGCTCTTTTTGTTTCGGCAGACCCTTGCGATGTGCCCCCGTTTTTTACAAGCTCTGCAAATGGCATCTAGGAACCTGCATTCTGAGCGCGGGTGATTTCCTCCACATCCAGCACACTGGAATTCTTGCCTGCTTCTTCTTTTTTCCCACCATTTTCTTTCCGAGTGAAGCCTATGGATATCTTCATTGTCATCATCATTGTCGCTCAGGGAGTCGAGTTCTTCATGGTGGGCAGTCACTGTGGGATGTTTCTTGCTTCCTTCTGCCCTCTTTTCTCTCGGTTGATTCAGCGGATCTGGAATTGAGTTCATCTGGCGCATAGTGGCTGCTGATTTCTTGGCTGCTTCAGTGGCGGTGGCTTCTGCGATGGCCTTGGACACTGTGATATTCAGTCTGTTTAGCAGCTTGCTTTGGAGTGTAGAGTCCTTCAATCTGAGGACCACGCGGTTCCTCATGGCCTTGTCCATGTTCTGAAACTTGCAGGCTTCTCCGATGTGTCTTAGGGCTGCTACGAAGTCTCCAATGCTCTTGTCTTCCTGTTGGTCTTGTTTGTAAAACTCATGCCTTTTGATCAGATTAGAGACAACAGGTGCAGAATGGGCTTGAATCATTCTGTTCAGTTTAGGCCATGCCATCTGCTTAATACCTCTTGGTTTAGCTAGCGCCTTGGCCATTTTAAAAACGGCTGGCCCACAGTGTGTGAGGAATACAGCCCTCTTCCTCTGGTCGTTGCTTTCTAAGAATATCAGAAAGTGATCAATGTACGATTCCCAATCTTCCTCAGCTGGTTTGAACGGTGCAGGCGGCGCATTGTTACCGGCCATCTCTGTGGCTCGGTTCTGGTTGCCGTGTGCTTTGGTCTCACTCTTCTAGGATGATCCCATCCTCGTCACCAGTGTTCTGTTCAGAAATAGGGTGCGTGAGACCGGGTTCCAACAAACAACTCTTTATTCAAACAGTAAAGTGACTTGTAACGAGACGTTTGCCCAAGCTGTGGCAGCCCTTCTTATAGTGGCTTGCTCATGGCTTGTGGCCAATGATAGCTGTTTAAGTGTTCCCACCGTGAGGCGGGCCAATCGGAATGGTGCTTAAGTAACCAATCCGAGAACGGCCTTTTCGGCCAATCAGTTTGAGGTATTTGGAGTCTACCAAGTTTTTTCACAACACTGACCAATGTACTCCTGAGTAAATGCTAAGGAATGGAATCCAAACTAGAGACATTGAAAGTCATAGCCATAACAAAACAATTTGAAAACTGAAGACTGAGAAATGGCTATACTTAAATGAGCTATTTTCTATACTTATTGTAGAGTATTACTCCTTGTAGAGTTGATGTGTGTCACATCAGTACAATATTCACATAAAACCCAATTAAAGGCAAAGGAAAACAATTACAGGTTGTCCTCAATTTATGACCATAATTGAGCCTAAAATTTCCCTTGCTAAACAAGTCAATTGTTAAATGAGTTTAATGAACTTAAATCACTCTACATTTTTAAAACCTTGCTCTTTGTTTGACATTCTTGCTTTTCATCATCACTTTCCTTAAAAAGAAAAATCCAGTGATTTTATTACTTTAAATTCACAAGCTGCATATTATTCAGCTTGGAATATTATATCTCTAAAAAAGCACACTGCACATCACTCAGTAATTATAGTGTGTTAAAATATTCTATACACATTACTAGGAAATAGCTATGTGTCACCAACATCTAAGTGATATGATAGACCTTAAAATTAGCAAAATAAATAAGTACAGATCATACTGATGATTCTTATTTGCACCATCAATACAAGCTACAAGTGGTTTCTGAGTAAAATAACAGGTAACACAGGGGTCCTCAAACTTGGCAACTTTAAGACTTGTGGACTTCAACTCCCAGAATTCCTCAGCCAGCTATGCTTGAAGTCAACAAGTCTTTAATTAGCAAGTTTGGAGACCTCTGAGATAGAGACAGTATTCAGCAGTTTCTGATCAGTTCTGGAGAATTGGTAGCGGAAATTTTGAGTAGTTTGGAATACCATCTGACTAGCCCTGCCCCTATCTGTTTTCTGCCTCCCAAGTCCTAGCTGATTGGCTAGATCTTCTTTTGTTTCCCTATACAGGAGAATGGAGCTGGAAAGCAGGTTAGTGGGGTGGGGAGGGAATGGAATTTTGCAGTATCCTTTCCCTGCCACACCCACTGAGCCACGCCCACTGAGCCATGCCCACAGAACCGGTAGTAAAAAAATTTGAATCCCACCACTGCTCTGAGATAACATCATCCCACTCCCAGCCAGTATTGCAAATACGGCCTATGTTTCCAGTATTGATTGTGTTTTGAGAGGTGGGGTAACTTAGCTCTTCATATCTTTTATATATAAATGTTATAAAAAGTTTTAAAGAGAACATAAAACCAATACAAACTTATAATGAGTAAAGGAGAATAGTTGTAGTTCAGGGTTGAAATGCTCTCTGAGATTGGGTTTTGTTATTGTTGTTTTGCAGATGTTTCATTACCCAAACTAGGTTACACCATCCATGCTAGCACTGATGATGTTACCTAGTTTTGCATAATGAAAAGTCTGCAAGAAAACAACCAAGTTGAGAGAGTATCAAGGAACTCTCATAAATTAATGAAAAAAAGAAAAAAAAAGAAAGTATAAAGGTACAGAAAGAAGGGATTTTAAAAAATGAAGCTTCCAATTTCCTCTGCAACAAATACAAGTATGAATGCAAAGTTATTGCCTACTCCATGATACAAAAGAAAGCTCACTTCTTTCTATTATCTATTTTTTTTCTTAATCCTGGAAACCACAAGTCATAAGTCACCTTGTAGCTGAATGAGCCACAAATGAATTAAATCAGCAAGCAAGTAAAATAAGTGGATTTTTCTGTTCCATGCAAAAAAAGGGGGGGTTTCAATCAGCCATTAATGTTGATACAGTCTTTTCAAGGAAGTCAATTTAATCATCTTTGCAAGTTTCCTCATTTTTACCAACCATTCCTCCATTGTGGATGATGTTGAACTTTTCCGTTTTTGAACATATAATTTGTTTGTTGCAGACAAGAGATATAAAAATAAAATTCTATGTTCCAAATATTTTTGTAATTTCCTGGCCATTAGTCCCCCCAAAAAAGCCTCTGGGTTCAGTTGTGCATTCATCTTTAAAATCTTTTAAATTAATGTAAATATCTATATTCACATCACCAAACATGGTTTTTAAAAAATAATCATATTTCCAGCATAGATTCAAAGTACATTTATACATGCTAGACTGCTTATCTAGTGACAAATACAAACAATACAAAAAGAATTTTGATAAAAATTATCTTTAAGATTAGAACATAATGTAAATTTTGATCCTTTCATCCACATATTGACTGATAGTCCACTTGTATATTGTAACCCAAAAAGTCCATTATAAATCCATTATAAGTCCATTATATCAAACTATATTATTTTTCACTTGTTCTCATATTTCAGCAAAAGTTTGTACATATTAGCAATAACATAATTATTAGTAGTATATAGTTGTTCAGTCTTACATTGTTCAAAGCCATAAAATATTTTACCCCATTAAATCTTTCAGATAATTGTAAAACATTATATAGAATGCATTGCACACTGAAGCCAGAAGATGTTTTCAAGCATTTCCTAGATTTATATTCATTCCAGACTTTAAGAATGACCCACATAATATAATGATTTTTAAAATATACAATAACCTTAGATTTATCATTCCATAGATATCCATGCCACCCAAATTTCAAATCATATCCTTCTAACTCCAATAATCTCCTATTTCTTCACAACACCCACTCTTTTATTCAAACTACAGAGCCAGCAGCAAAATATAATTTCAAATCTAGTAAACCTAGTCCTCTTTTCTTCACATCTTGTAGTACCAGATATTTAAGTCACGCTTTTCTCTTGCTATACAAATTCATCTATAATCTTTTGGAGTTATTTAAATAGTATGTCAGTTGTCAAAAGAGGCATTGTCTGAAATAAAAATATTCTAAGTAAAATATTTGTCTTAATTAGAGAAGTTCTGTAAAGGAACTTTGTCTCACCTTGGCTATATTTTTTTAACTTCAATTCATGTTTTAAAATAATTATTTTGAAATAATATTTATATTCATATTCATATAATTATAATTCATATTCATATAATTCATATTTATCATAAATATAGCCAAATGTTTTACTTTCTGCTTATATTAAAATCCATCTTATTCATCAATTTTATATGTTCTTTTTCTTCATGTTTTGTAAATATTTTTGTCTTCAGTTCATTGATATTGAAACATGCTAATGCCCTAAATTCTTTCAGTTTATTATTACAAATTTAATACCATTTAACAAGTTTGCCAATACAAGAACAAAGCATTTAACCTTTGTGACACATTGAATCTTAGGGCCAAAATTCTGTCATCTATTTCAAGACTAAATGAACAATAGAGGGGACACTAGGAAACTTTGCTTGTTCCTTTTCATATCTCACATATTTTGGTTAAACCATTAATGTATGTGCCATTTGTAAGAATAAACCCATTTTTTCCATTTTGTAAAATTTTCCCAAAATTGTTATCTTCCAAAACCTTAAACAAGAATGTCCAGTTCAATTGTCAAAAACTCTCTCTCCATCTAAAAATGATCAATGCAACTTGATTTTATTATGTAGCTCCAAAGTTATTTTTCAACTATCTCTTAGGTCCGTGATAGTGAACCTATGGTATGCGTGCGACAGGGGGCACACAGAACCATTTGTGCAAGCATGCAAGCCCCAGGTAAACTTATCTCACTGCGCATGTGCACACCTCCCAGCTGACTTTTGAGCCTTTTTCAGCCTCCCAGAGGCTCCAGGGAAGCCTCTGCAGCCTTTGTAGATCAAAAAATGACCCCATTTAGTTATTTCTTATATTTCTAGAAATATGAAAAGTGATGAAACAGGCCCATTTTTCAGCCTACAAAGGCTTCAGAGGTTTCCCTCAGGCTTCTGGGAGGCCGAAAAAGGCTCAAAAGTCAGCTGGGAGGTGTGTGTATGCATAGTGCAGGTAAGGGGGCAGCAAGGAGGAAGAATCATGTGCACATGTGCAGGGAGTTTGGGAGGGTGCAGTTCAGCATAGGAGCCCAAAAAGGTTAACCACCACTGTCTTAGGTTAAAAACCCACATCCTTGTGTATACCCTTGTAAAATTATTTTCAATTTTTCATCTAAATTGTTGTAAACACATTGTAATCATTAATAATAATCAAAGACACCACAGTTCAACCCTGGGCTACAAATAATCTCTTCTAAATTGATTGATTTATTGATTCAAGTGGATCAATTAAAATCAGTTCAACAAACATATTCTCCATTCATCTCTGACATTTCCTAGCAAATCCCTTTTCAATTTTTGCCAAGGCTGGGTGAAACATGCTTTCTTTGCCTTATACCTGCCCACAATACTGCATGTTTCCCTTTTCTTTGTAGTTTTAAATACATTTAAGTTATCATGTAGAGACATATCTTTTTTCAGCAAATTTGCATATATTAGTTATTCCTTACTATTTTCATAGAATTCTATGGAACCTAGAAATCAAAGAAACAACCTATTTCCTATTGCTTAGAGTTATGATGGTATAATAAGAGGAAAACTGAGGAGGGGAGAAGAAAGGGTCTGCATTAATGTCCAAGGTGATAATCTGGGAAGAAGGGGTAAAAGTAGTTGAGAAAGTAATAGAAAAACATAGACACCAATAAGGAGAGGACAATTGAAAGAAAGGCTAGCACTGATGGAGAGCTTCATACAGTAAGCCAGAGAAGGACAAGATGCAGGGAAATAACCAGTTCAATCTTGAAGTAAATGTAGGACATCTTGATCAATCAAGGCATACATTTCTGGAATTCACATAAGAATCAAATTGAAATACTATAAGAAGCAAATAACTTTGGCTGCTATTGGAGTTGCCCTGAAAAAAAATTCCTGGTGAAGGAGGCTGAATACCAATATCAGTTATCCTTTGGATATGAAATTCTATCTTAAAAAGAGAAAGAGAAAGATTACAATAACATACAAACCAGTGGTGGGATTCAAAAAATTTTACTACTGGTTCTGCGGGTGTGGCTTGGTGTGCGTGGCATGTAAAATTTTCAGTCAGAGATGGTATTTGCCGGTTCTCAGAACTACTCAAAATTTCCACTACCGATTTTCCAGATCTGGTCAGAACCTGCTGAATACCACTTCTGATACAAACAACAGCAATAACAAGAAGGAACAAAAGTGACATTTTTTAAAATAAAAATGAGGAATGCTTCCAATTGATACTTTCGTCTCAAGTTCCTCCAAAAGCTGACATAACAAAATTGTGGGTGGCAGGACCACAATAAACCTTGAGAAGCTTTTGCATAATTTCAGTAAACATGCCATTCAAAGTGAGGCTTTATCCCAAAAGGCTTTTAGTGCCTTACAATCTTAAGGCCGTGTCACACTGCCCAACGGATGCAAAAAGGACACAACGGAAGAGAAAAATGTTACATCCGTTGTATCCATGCTCAAAAGGGGCAAAAATTTGCATAATTGGAGCGGATAACACAGACGCGGGGAGGACGCAGGGTGGATGCAAAGTGGATGCGGAACGGAAGTCCAGCGGATGGAAGCGGGTGGAAGCAGATGGCGCATCCGCTAGGCTTCCGGGGGGCCTCAGCAAAGCGGACGTGGAACGGAAACAACGGATGCAGAACGGATGCACAGCGGATGAAGCGGATGCACAGTGGAAGCCTAACAGATGCCTGGCGTTAACTGTGCATGCGGGGGGGATGCATTGCGCAAGCCCGGTGGATATAAAGGGAAGCAGCTCGCACGTGGCCAGCATTTGGAGGAAAGACCTGCTGCTGGATACCTCGAGTTCTTGCCTGCATGTCTGCCTGCAAGCCTTGCTGCCAGCCTGCCTCCAAGCCTGCCTCCCAGCCTGCCTTCCAGCCTCCTGGGCAGCCTCCCTGCCAGCCTTGCTGGCAGCCTGCCTGCCAGGCTTCCTGCCAGCCTTCCTGCCAGCCTTGGTGCCTGCCAGCCTTCCTGCAAGCCTTCCTGCCAGCCAGCAACCCCACAACCATGGGGAAGAAGTGAAAGTCTCAGCAACCTGCCGCCATCCCTGGCAAGAGGGACAGGGCCACCCTCCCGCCCCATGTCCCTGACTCATCTTCTGCTGGGGCTTCTGCTGCTTGGGCTCGCTCTTCTGGTGCTGGAGCTTCTGCTGTAGTTGCTCCTGGCAGGGGTGCTTCTGCTGCGTACTCTGCTGAAGTTGCTCCTGGTGGTGGTGCTTCTGCTGCTGTGTACTCTGCTGAAGCTGCTCCTGGTCCTGCTGGTCCTGCTGGTCCTGCTGGTTCTGCTCGTGCTCCTGGTCTTGCTGACCCTGCTGCTGGTGCTTACTCTGCTGATGATGATCCTGGTCTTGCTCCTGCTGCAGCTGCTCCTGCTGCTGCTGCTGCTGCTGCTCCTGCTGCTGATGATGATGATTATGATCCTGCTGGTGATTATGCTGATGCTGATGCTGATGCTGATGCTGATTATGATCCTGTTGGTGATGATGCTGATGATGATGATCCTGCTGCTGCTGCTGTTGGTGTGGAGGAGCAGCCCCTACAACCTGGAAGCCCCTCTGATGAGGGCCCATCTGGTCCTGCCAAAGGGAGGAAGAGGCGTATGCAACAATGGGAGAGGAGGCAGTACTACATTGAGGAAGTGCACGAGGATGAGGTGCTGGAGTGGCTGGGAGAGAATGACTATCTGTGGCAGAAGGGACACCGGCTGTACAGGGACACCAAGTGGAAGCAGGCTGCTTGGAGAGAGAGGAAGGAGAGTCTGGGCTACACATCGGATGTGCTCCTCGGCTGGTGGAAGCACATGAACACCTGGTACGGGAAGCTGCACCTCAAAAAATATGGCTAGGCCACGGTTAAGCTGACGGACAGAGAGAACTATGTCATGGCCAGGTGCAGCTTCCTGGAGGGTGAGATCTGCTACCGAGAAGCACCAGGAGCCCAAATCTCTACCCTCTCTCTCCGGCAGCCTGCTGGGAGCCAGTCCTCTGGCGTCCGAGAGTCAGTCCCTGTCTCCATGCAGGTATCTGTGGAGCGTGCCATGGCGAAGAACCCCTGGGCAGGTGTTGAAAGCGTGGTGGAGAGCGAGGAGGACTCCCTGGTGCAGTGGGAGAAAGGAGACATCGAGTCCACTGCTGCCGAAGCCGCATCCGCCCACACCTCCGCCTCCACAGTAAGGCAGAGAGCCAGACCGCAGGAGGGGCAGAGCCACAAGGTCCTGGTGGAGATCAGGGACAGCATCCGCACCAGCATAGGTCTCCTCTCTCAGCTGGTCCCCATCGACTCCGACTCCTCCAACCGCAAGCCCTTCCTCAATTATGTCAACCAGACCCTCAAGGAGATGGCGGATCCCCAGTACCAGGTGGTGAAGGAGAGGATCACCACGCTGCTTAACAACCCTCTAGACCCAGAGGAACCTGCTCCCACCCAGTTCAGGTCTGCTCCTCCACCCCAGGTGATGTCCCTCCCATACCAAGGCTTCCCACAGCCCCTCACCTACCAGGGCTACAGCTACCCAGAGCACAGACAGCAGCCCTTCCAAATGCAGGCACAGAGTCATCGGGCGACACCGTTGCCACTGGTTCCAATGATGCCACTGATGCCAGCCATGCCAATGATGCCACCCATGCCAGCCCTTGCCCCGCTGCAGACCAGGCAGCCCCACTACACTGCTCCTTCCTCCATCCCACAGCCAAGCCCGGCCTCAGTACATCTGTCCTCAGTACTGGGGCTGACACCCCATGGCATGGAGGAAGGACCTCTCAGCATCACGGGGCTGAGCCAGCTGTCCGACACCTTCCTCAACACACCGTCCCCTGTTGTCCTCTCGGGGCCAGGCACTCCAACAACACCTCAGACCAGCACTGCAGCAGCATCCACCTCCACAGCACCTGCACCCTAACACCTTAGACTGGGCACACACCTCCGAGTGACCAAGAGGAGTGCCAGAGACTGGCTGCCTGGATATTTGTGGACTTTATTTGGACACTTGACTTGGGTCATGTTTATTTTACAGCTTGTTATTAATAAAGTTTATCTTTGTTTCACACACTTGCTTCATTAATTTTTTTCTATAAAGTCTGGGTGGAAACTTTTATAAATGGTTTAGCCTTTGCATGCTTGTTGGATGGGTTAAGATAGCAGAGGGATGGGCAGTGATACCTTTCGGATGGGTTAAGATAGCTGTGGGATGGGAAGGGATACCTGTGGGATGGGCAGGGATACCTATGGGATGGGTAATAGATGTGGGATAGATAAACCTCCAGTGCAAGCATAGTGGGACTGTATGGTCCACCCTTCCAGGTGCCACCCCTATGGCCCTTCATTATCAATTACAATGTAAGCATTGATCCACACATGTCAACATAAACACAACTCTTTATTAAATGCCCTGTTCATTGTAGGCACACCCAACATACATGGGCCAATCTCATCAGTGTGATGAGACAGGCTGAAGGAAGCATCCATTAAGCATCTGCCATCCTGTCTTGCCACTCCACCGCTCCAGCTGGGGAGTTGCACCAGTGTTTCAGGAGGTTGCGCTGCTTCTTCGCCTCACGTGAGGCTCTGTTGGGCCCTTGCACATCCTCAGTGTCGATCAGATTTTGCCCTTGCCTCCATTCCCCAGGCTCCATGTCCCCATTGCCATGTCCTCCACAAGCCTGTTCTGCAAGACTGGGTAGCGGGTGCGCATGATATTGTGCAGGATGCAGCAAGCTTCCATGATCCTCCTCATGGTCTCTGGGAGATGCTGCATGTTGGTGAGAAGTACTTGGAACCTGTTGGCCAGGATGCCAAAGGCGTTCTCCACCACCCGCCTTGCCCTGGACAGCCTGTAGTTGAAGATCCTCTCTTCACGGGTGAGGTATTTGGAGGTGTAGGGCTTCATGAGGTAGGTTGTGAGGGAGAAGGCGTCATCCCCCACGATGAAGTAGGGCACATCTTGCATGTCGTTGGGCAACGGGTCTGGATCTGGGAAGCCCACCATGAGGTTGCTTTCCAGCCCCTCCTTGAGGTGACTGTCGTTGTATACCTGGGCATCTGAAGATGAGCCATTGCCTGAAACATCGATGTACATGAACTTGTAGTCAGCATCGACCATGGCAAAGAGGATGATGCTGAAGAAGCTCTTGTAGTTGTGATAAGTGGACCCTAAGTTGGCTGGAGCTTTGCAGGCCACGTGCTTACCATCGATGGCTCCAATGGTGTGGCGGAAGTTCCACTTCTGATACCACTGCTCTGCAACTTTCTTCCATCCTTCTTCAGTGGAGGGGCACTGGAGGAGCTCCTCCTTGTATTCTTCGATGATGGCCTGCACCACTTCTCTGACAACAAAGCTGATGGTGCTGGGTGGCACCCTCCAGCCATACTGCATGCTCCTGTAGGTATTCCCTGAGGCCAGGTGGTGCAGAGTGAGTGCCACCTTGAGCCCAGGTTCCAGGCTGGGCCGGAAGTTGGTGTTTGTCTTGATCAACCTCGTGTCAGCCGCTGCACAACTTCGTCAAACATGGCTGGAGGCATCCTCATGAAGTTCTGGAACGCCCGAGTGTCTTCGCTCCTGAGCTCCACCATCAGCTTGTCGTAAAGTACGTACTGTGCTCTTCTGGTGAACCATCTTTGGAGCCAGACTTTTTTTGGGTGCCTCCTTTTCTTCCCGTAGTACTGTTCACAGAGACTGTAGATGGTTTCGCTGTGTTGCAGAAGGATGTTGGCTGCTGAAAAGATTTTGTCGCAATCCATGGTGGACATGACTGGATGCTTTGGAAGAGGTAGAGGCAGATAAAGGCTGCAGAGTTCTGCACAGCTGGGTTGCTGGGCTGAAAGTGAGATGCAGACGAGTTGCTCCCCCTTTTTATAGGCAGTATAGGTGTCCCTTTGCATCCTCTAGGCATCCTCTAGGCATCCTCTAGACATCCTTAATATCCGAGATAGGTACCTTCTGCGGACGTTTTTTCCATTTTAAATGCTTTGTTTCCGCTAGGCATCCGTTCTGCATCTGTTCTGCATCTGTTCCGCGTCCGTTCTGCTTCCTCCCTGCGTCCAGATGGATGGAGTTGT
This sequence comes from Laticauda colubrina, assembly GCA_015471245.1. Lineage (NCBI taxonomy): Eukaryota > Metazoa > Chordata > Lepidosauria > Squamata > Elapidae > Laticauda > Laticauda colubrina. The sequence goes on along the minus strand of BLBF01000010.1, from coordinate 38,304,771 downwards.
GCGGATACGCAATGGATGCCTAGCGGATATAGCAGATGCGTAACGGATGCATAACGGATGCGTAGAGGATGCGTAGCGGATGCAGAACGGACAAATTGGATACATTTTCTGCGCAAAAGTTTTAGGCAGCCCAAAACGTTTGGAGTGGATGAAACGTCAATAAACGGATGCTGGACGGATAGAGAGGAAGCAAAACGGAGGCAGTGAGTACATTGCGTTTTCCAATGGATGGCAAGGTTTTTTGTCCATTTTACATCCTCTTTGCATCCGTTGGTGCAGTGTGAGAGGGGCTTTATACAAAACCACTCAAATTTCACATAACAATTACATTTTTTAATGTGAATGTTTTGCACCATGTAGGGTAACTTCAAACTTTGATTATTTTTTGCAGCTCTATTTTATTTATTGATGACATAATGGTAGATTTTCATCTCCAGAACTGAGGTGATGATAGATTGTTTCTCATTTGACCTTCAAAAGTCTCTCAACACTTTCTTTGCTACAAAGGACATGCTATTATTCATTTGTTACTTTCTGTAATTGCAAATATCTTCTGCCTACAATCCAGTCAAGGGTACACAAGTAAATGCATGTTGAATTAAGCCCATATATTTATTATTTATTTATAAATATTATAAACAGACATCCCACTTTGTAAACAGAAAGCAAACTCTTTTCTAGCACTGCAGATGTTGTCTAGCCAGGTAATGAAACATCTGCATGAAAATAACCAAACTCAGAGACCATCGAAGACTCAATTTTTCAACCCTGAGAAACATATATTCACTTTTATTGGTAACACATATTTAAGGGGGGGAGGTTAATATTTAAATATGCTCTTTAAAAAAGAATATTTTTCATATTGTCATCCTGGGACATATATAACAAAACCAGTTTCACTGTTTCTTCGTTTTAATAAATAGGCAACTTCTCTGATTGTGCCCAAATCATTGTCTCTTATTTCTGAATAATACTTCTCTTAAGAGAAGAAAGAACATGACTGGATTATTCAGTGGAAATATCAAGAGGTAGACATACAGTAAATTTGGCAAATGTCAATGTTCTGGCACACTGTTAACCTTGGGAGAAAGGATAGCCATCCATACATCCCACAGGACTTCTGATCTTAATTTTTGATAAGTTTGTCTGAAAGACTTTCAGCAAGTAAACAAAATATATTTTGCAAATAGTAATTTTGCAGGTATATAATACTGCATAGTTTCATCTGTGTTACACTAAGGAAATCAAAGCAAACAAAGAATATACATTAAAATATGAACTGTATTTTAACATGTCCTTGAGAATGAATGAATAACAAAGCTGTCTGCAAAAATCATTTATTTTGCCCAATGATTTAGAATGTTGGTTAACTGTTATTATTATTTTTTATCCATATGGCTTTAGAGAGTTCTTATTTCAAATCCATCTAACATTTAACTTCAGTAGTTAAATGGCCTAGACATTGGTATCTGAATGTAGATCTTTTTAATTTAGGTGAAATGTTAATATAGCTTGCAAGTCCATGTATGTTGTTCCATAAGCTAAAGGAATATATAAAATAACTAAAGGGGTGGTGAAATTTTGATGGTGAAATTTTATTAAATCTTTTGCAAGTAAAAAAATAACAAAATAACAAAAATGCTAAAAGTCAAGAAAGATAATGAAAAGAGAATCAGAATATAGAAAGAAATAGCAGTTAGAAGTGGAAAAAATATAAGTGAAATACATGGAAAAATAATGACTTCTGACTTCTTTTGCAGCAGATATAAATAAAACTTGAGTCAGAAAGAGGCAACCAATTGGTATGAATTTTAATCAATATCTTTTTTTTCTGATCAGAGCTGTCAGTTTTCCCATTTCAGCCAGCTCTATCAGCTTCACTAACCACTCCTTCATTGAAAGTATTGGCAAATTGTTCCAATGATCTGTTGATATTTATATTTTATATTTGTATGTTTTATTATATTGTAAGCTACTCAGAGGTACTTTGAATGGTGGGTGAGTGATATATAAATTTAATTAAATGATAAATAAATAAATAATAAAAACCAAGCAGATAGAACATCCTTCTCTTCCTTTGCATTTGTATTTGGCAACTGTGCGAGCATGTGGTTTTCTTTTATTTTACCTGTAGCTTTCAGTTATCAGAAAGCAAGTGCCTTAGTTCAGTGAGGTCTTGAACCAGGGCCCAACTAGTTTGTTTGTTTGGTTAGTTGGTTGGTAAGTCAGTCAATCAGTCAATTTTTTATAGCTATCCAATATAACCAAGTGATTATGTTGTCACTCTTGAGTGGAAAAATACAACAACTACCAACATAATTATTTCTGTACATTTCTGAAGTTTTTATATTTTTCCAGTCTAGAGGACCAATGTAATATTTCATTTTTTTAAAAGTTTTTTTTAAGTTCCATTTGTCTTACTGATTATATTATCTATGAACTCAGAAGAAGCATTTCCATTCATGCTGTAAACCAGAATACATTTTGTTTAAATCTCAAGTTGGAATTTATCCCAAACCAATGTCTGTTAATCTTCTTTGATTTTAAACATTTGTTTACCTAAGATTAAGTTGTTACTTTAGAACTGCTGACCTGGGTAAAAATCATAATGTAACCAACCAACTAGTATTATGAATCAAGCAGTTATAATGTAAGTGTTTTAATAAATACTTGTCTCCTATGATATAGATACACAGAAAATACATATTTTGGAGTGCAGAAATCCAATTTTTCTATTTGAACTTGCTTTAGAGCCTAGAGAGGCAATATTTCCCCTGTACAGAGTAATATCAGTAACGTTATTTCATTTTTTGTGCACTTATAAATGCACTGATTCCAGTCCCTGGTCCCAGCCACACTGATTGTAATTACTATTTTGTTTTGGTATATTTTACACTATTGATTATAAAAACTTGATAGAAAGCTCATGTGCTGAAGAACCAACTTCTAGTACCACCTTCACTTACAAAAATGGCTTTGATAAAACAGCACTATAGATTTTGTTTTTTGTTTGTTTAAGATGAAAATAATGATGGTTGTAGCCCAAGGAGTTAGATATGTATTTACCTGTCCAGAAAAAGACAAAAAAATGTTATGGTAGGAATCCAGTGGGTTAATTTGCCACCTGGCCATAAATTATTTCTGGTTTCATTGTCCCAAATGACAAATTTTTTACAAAAACTCATGTTTTTTCCATAACAGTCATTTTGTGAAAGACTCTGCAGTATGTTCATAAAATTCTAAATATTCATTTTCATGCAAGGTTACTAAACTAGACATTTGCAACTTAGACATGACAGTCTTACTTTCAGCTAACAAAAATTACCTGAGCAATGCATTGCACTTTAAATTGAAATTATATATTTATGATTTATTTCATCAGTCAATGTGATAGAAATGTATCCTTGCGTATATTTCAACCAGAAATAGTTGCTAAAGCCCCTGTCACACTGCACCAACAGATGCAAAGAGGATGTAAAATGGACAAAAAAGCTTGCCATCCATTGGTTAACGCGATGTATCCATTCTGTACTCACTGCCTCTGTTTTGCTTCCTCTCTATCCGTCCAGCATCCGTTTATGGACGTTTCATCCGCTCAGAAAGTTTTGAGCTGCTCAAAACTTTTGAGCGGAAAATGTATCCAATTTGTCCATTCTGCATCTGCTAGGCATCCGCTACGCATCCATTCTGCATCCGTTACGCATCCGCAATATCCGCTAGGCATCCGCTTCGCATCCACGCAACTCGAATCCGCTCGGATGCAGGGAGGAAGCAGAACGGATGCAGAATGGATGCAGAACGGATGCCTAGCGGATGCAGCATGGAAACAAAGCATTTAAAATGGAAAAAACGTCCACAGAGGGGACCTATCTCGGATATTAAGGATGTCTAGAGGATGCCTAGAGGATGCAAAGGGACACATATGGGAAAACCTATACTACCTATAAAAAGGGGGAGCAACTCATCTGGATCTCACTTTCAGAACAGCAGCCCTGCAGTGCAGACCTCTTCAGCCTTCATCTGACTCTTGCTCTTCCACAGCATCCAGTCATGTACACCATGGATCATAACAAAGTCCTTTTGGCAGCCACCATCCTTCTGCAACAGTGCAAAGCCATCTACAGGATCTGTGAACAATACTACGGAAAGAAAAAGAGGTGGCCAAGAAGCGTCTGGGTATGAAGATGGTTCACCAGAAGAGGAGAGGACGGACTGTACAACAAGCTCATGGTGGAGCCCAGGAACGAAGACACTCGGGCATTCCAGAACTTCATGAGGATGCCTCCAGCCATGTTTGACGAAGTTGTGCAGTGGCTGACACCCAGGTTGACCAAGGCAAACACCAGCTTCCGGCCCAGCCTGGACCCTGGACTCAAGGTGGCACTGACTCTGCGCTACCTGGCCTCCAGAACCACGTACAGGAGCATGCAGTATGCCTGGAGGGTGCCACACAACACCATCAGCATTGTGGTTAGAGAAGTGGTGCAGGCCATCATCGAAAAATACATGGAGGAGCTCCTCCAGTGCCCCTCCACTGAAGAAGGATGGAAGAAAGTTGCAGAGCAGTGGTATCAGAAGTGGAACTTCCCCCACACCATTGGAGCCATTGATGGCAAGCACGTGACCTGCAAAGCGCCAGCCAACTCAGGGTCCTCTTATCACAACTACAAGGGCTTCTTCAGCATCATCCTCTTCACCATGGTCGATACTGACTACAAGTTCATGTACATCGATGCTTCAGGCAACGGCTCATCTTCAGATGCCCAGGTATACAATGCCAGTCACCTCAAGGAGGGGCTGGAACGCAACCTCATCGTGGGCTTCCCAGATCCAGACCGCCTGCCCAATGACACGCAAGATGTGCCCTACTTCATCATGGGGGATGATGCCTTCTCCCTCACAACCTACCTCATGAAGCCCTACACCTCCAAATGCCTCACCCGTGAAGAGAGGATCTTCAACTACAGGCTGTCCAGGGCAAGGCGGGTGGTGGAGAACGCCTTTGGCATCCTGGCCAACAGGTTCCAGGTACTTCTCACCACCATGCAGCATCACCCAGAGACCGTGAGGAACATCATGAAAGCTTGCTGCATCCTGCACAATCTCATGCGCACCCGCTACCCAGTCTTGCAGAACAGGCTCGTGGACCTCCAGCAAGGCAATGGGGACATGGAGCCTGGGGAATGGAGGCAAGGGCGAAACCTGATAGACACTGTGGATGTGCAAGGCCCCAACAGAGCTTCATGTGAAGGGAAGAAGCAGCGCAATCTCCTGAGTCATTGGTGCAACTCCCCAGCTGGAGCAGTGGAGTGGCAAGACAGGATAATAGATGATTAATGGATGCTTCCTTGAGCCTGTCTCATCACACAGGTGAGATTGGGCCATGTATGTTGGGTGGGCCTACAATGAACAGGGCATTTAATAAAGAGTTGTGTTTATGTTGACATGTGTGGATCAATGATTACATTGTTATTGATAATAAAGGGCCATAGGTGTGGCACCTGGGAGGGTGGACCATACAGTCCCACTTTGCTTGCACTGGAGGTTTATCTATCCCACAGCTATTACCCATCTGAAAGGTATCCCTGCCCATCCCACAGCTATTACCCATCCCAAAGATATTCCTGCCCATCCCACTGCTATCTCAACCCATCCCATTGCTATCTTAACCCATCCCACTGCTATCTTAACCCATCCCACAAGCATGCAAAGGCTTAAACCATTTCTAAAAGTTTCCACCAAGACTTTATTAAAAAAAAGAAATGAAGCAAGTGTGTGAATCAAAAATAGACTTTATTAACAACAAGCTATAAAACAAAAATGAGTCTTTGCACTCCTCTTGGTGGCTCAGTCTCAGGGGTGAAGGGTCCATGTGCTGTGGAGGTGGCTGGTGCTGGAGTGCTTGTCTGATCCCCCGCATCATCAGCTCCTTCAGAAGCAGAAGCAACAGAAGCCCCAGCCCCAGAAGAGCGAGCCCGTGCTGCAGAAGCCCCAGCAGAACCAGAGTGAGGGCCAGGGGGCGGGATGGTAGCCCTGTCCCTCTTGCAAGGGCTGGCAGCAGATGGCTGAGGCTTGCTGTTCTTCCCCATGGTTGTGGGGTTGCTGGCCGGCCGGGAGGCTGGCAGGAACCAAGGCAGGCAGGAAGGCTGGCAGGAAGGCTGCCACCAAGGCTGGCAGGGAGGCAGGCACCAAGGCTGGCAGGAAGGCTGTCAAGCAGGCAGGCACCAAGGCTGGCAGGCAGGCATGAACCAGGGCTGGCA
>BLBF01000010.1:38280458-38298501 GCA_015471245.1 Laticauda colubrina | reverse complement strand
GCAGGCAGGCAGACAGCAAGGCTGGCAGGGAGGCTGGCAGCAAGGCTTGTAGCAAGGCTTGCAGGCAGGCATGTAGGCAGGGCAGGCAAGGCTGTCAATCCGTCCGGCAGCAGGTCTTTCCTCTGAATGGTGACCTGCTTCCGAGCTGCTTCCCTTATATCCGGGGACTTATGCAATGCATCCTCCCCGCATGCGCAATTAATGCTTGGCATCCATTAGGCTTCCGCTGTGCATCCGCTAGGTTTCCACTCTGCATCCGCTTCATCCGCTCGGTGTCCGCTGTGCATCCGCTGTATCCATTCCACGTCTGCTTTGCTGAGGTCCCCCGGAAGCCTAGCAGATGTGCCATCTGCTCCCATCCTCTTCCATCCGCTGGGCTTCCGTTCCGCATCCGCTTTCCATCCGCCCTGCGTCCTCCCCACGTCCGTTCCTTTCCGTGTTATCCGCTCTGGTTATGCAAATTTTCCCCCCTTCTTGGAGTGGATAACAATGGATGGAACATTTTTCTCGTCCGTTGTGTCCTTTTTACTAATGTTTTGCATCCATTGGGCAGTGTGACAGGGCCTTAAGGAAACATGAGTAAGTCACTGTCCAGATTTTTTTTATTTTTAAAGTTCAAGCACTTCAGCGTCTATAAAAGATTACTTGTGTTTACAAAAAGTATGTATATTTCTTGTTTTTTGTTGTTGTTTTTCTTTCCTTTTCAAGTGTGGAAAAAGAAAGAGTCAATTTCTTTAAAATACCTAACATTCTATGCCTTCCCAATGTATGTGTTATTTAATAATAGATAATAATTTTCTGTTATTGCAGCTAGTTGTTGTAACAATTACTGGTGACATATCTGATTAAAAGATAAGTTAATATTGATATCAGAATTTTTGCCATAAGAAACTGCTTCTTTCATGGTCTATAGCACCTATAGTATCTTGGGTAAGTCCCTCAAAGTTCCAGCTGAAAAATACTTTTTAATATGACAGAACTGAAAAATTATGAACTATGTGAGGAATAATAGTAATTAATTTAATTACTTGGCTTAATTTTTCAAATGTTGATTTTACTGTTTGTATTATAATGCAGGTCTCACCATAGAAAATGTTACACACCTAATCTATATTTCACATGTCAAAAAAGCATGTAGGATCCTCTGTCAACAGTGTTTAATAACACGAATAACATCAATCATTGAACTGAATCAAAGAACATAGAAGGATTGTATTAACTTGTGCAATAAACACTGAACCAACTGACTTCTCTAGGGAAATAAACAATTGCTTTGACATCATGGAAACAGAAATTGTAATGTGAAAATTCACATAGGAAATTCTCCTACACACAAGTCACAAAACAAAAAGTGTGAGGATGAGTGGCCTACTCCCATCCTGATAACTAAAGCATCCACCTCAGCCCACCACATTTTAAAATGTTATATCAATGTATGAGTGAAAATCCTTCCACACAAACAAAGCAGCTGTCAGTAGAGGCTTAAGATAGTTTTCCCATGCTAGCTTAATGCCTAAATTACAAAGCAAAAAGAAGCTGAACCTTCAGTATATGGGGAGTGGTGTTACATCCTTCCCTAATATTACATTCTCCCAAAGTAGCTTGTTCTAGAAATTCCACTTTTGACTTTTCTTATGAAAGTTGATGTTTAATAGGAGATTTGAAAGGAGTGGTTTTGCTCCAGCTGCATAGGACTTCTGAGAAAAATAATAAAAGTTCAAGAAAGTATGGTCATTTTATGGAAAGAAACAGATCTTTTTCCAGAATAAATATTATTTGGATTTCAAGGAACTTGGTTACTAAATTTCTAAGGTAGAGATTTTACCAAAGACATTGGTAAGTTTGATTCACAAAAGAAAATCAAGTTATTTCAGCTACAGATGAAATGAAATTTTTAAGGAGTGTAGAAAGAAATTAAAATAATGCTTGAAACTAATTTAAATAAAGGTACTGATATGAGAATGGTTTGAGAGGCAAGTAAACCTTTAGTAGTAGATATTTGATACAACATCATTCTGAACATAGAGGTAATAAATATTTTGATAAGATAAAAAGAAAAGAAAAATTAAGGAACTCCCTAAGAAATACAAATATCTTCTAACAAATCAAGATTTTACAGCAACAGCTATCTATATAAGCAATAAGAGAAAAGGAAATAAAATTGAATTATGCAAGCCATTTAGAAGTGTGAATAAACCAGGAAAATAGCTATTTTATAAATTATGAAAAGAAAAGAAAGTGATATTGAATTTATAAGCAAGAAGTATTGTATTAATTATAATATGGCCATACAAAAATATTTAATCAAATATTATTCTAATTTGTGCAAAGACATTTATGAGAAAGTAAATGAAAATCTTAGAAAACAAATTTACCTAGAATTACAGAGGAACAAAGACAAAATATGCTCTGTAATAAGAGAAGTTTCAGAAGCAACTCAGAAGAAAAAACAATGTGAGGTGCCTGAACCAGATGGATTATTAAGTTTGTAAAAGCTTTGAGAATGAACTTTCACAACCTTGACAACCTTAACAAAAATACAGTGAATTTTATTTTACATGGCAAAAGTATACCAGAGATATGGAAAGGTGCTAATGTAACATTAATACTAAAGAGGTTGAAGATCTGACTTCACAAGAAATTACACACCAGTGTCATTAGTTGAAAGATAATTCTGAAACTTAGATATTTTGGGTCATTTGGAAGAACATAATGAAAAACAAACCAAATTTTAGAGAAGACTTTTGACAATTAAACTGAATTTTCTTATTTAAGGTTCTGAAAGATACAAATTTTGACAAAATTTTATAAAATTCTCTAGTTTGGTCCAGTAGTTTATGAAAAGCCACCAGGCTAGGAAGCAGGAGACTGTGAATTCTAGTCCTGATTTAGCCATGAAACCCGACTGATTGACTCTGAGCCAATCACACTCTCTTTCAGCCTGAGTTACCTCACATGGTGATGGTTGTGGAGAAGAGGAGGAGGAGGAGAAGGGAGCATTATGTATGTTCACTGTATTGAGTTATTTATAAAAATAATAAAGGGGATAAAAAATAAACAAGCAAAATGGTTAAAATGAATTTATATTTAACATGTGGCACAATCATTAATGGAGATTTAACCAGACCCATTAAGAGAAATTGAGCTTTTAATAAATAAGAAGAAAGTAATTGGACCATTAATATGTTTCAATATCAATAAATTGAAGGCAAAGAAGCTAACAAATGAAAATTCGATATCATGTAAAAGTGAGGAATAAGATGGATTTGAATATGGAAGAGAATGTGAAATACTTGGGTATAGTTATGACTGTTCCGTCCGGAAAAACGAGAGGTAAACCGGGTTCCAACAAATAAACGTCTTTATTTGTAACAGCAAGATAAATGGAACAGTTTGGCTCTAGCCGCAGCAGCCTTTATATACGGCTTGCCTGCCGTCTAGTAGCCAATGACATTAGTTTGATTTAACCGCCTTTTGGTGGTTCCTTTGGATTGGTTCCTAGCGAACCAATCCCTATGCTGGCTTTCTTAGCCAATCAGATTGGAGAATTTGGATTAAACTATTTTCATACAGAACACCCCTCCCCTCTTAGTTTAGTCCTAAGTGGTGACGTAGTCGTGCAGGTAGGTGGGGCTTCTTCTGACTCTACTGGACTTGCGCGGTTCATTTTCGCAGGAGATTTCAAACGTTTCGGATGGGGTTGCTGTCTCTCCGGCTCTTCTCCATGGAACCACCTGGAAGGGTGAATCAGCCATTTTACTGCAGCTTGAGTTTCTCAGGCTGGTGGTTTCGCAGCTCCCTCCTGGTTTCTCCGGGCAGGTCGAGCTGGCTCGGATGGCCCCTTCGTCTGGATTTTTCCTGCAAGTTTCTTCTAAATGTAAGTTTCTTCTTTGCTCTTTTTGTTTGTTAAGGTGTTCTGGGTTTATTTTAAATGGTTCTTTATTATTTTCTTGTATTCCCCTCCCCTTTGGTTTGATTATCGTCGTTTTTTATTGTTTGTGGTTGTGCGTTTGTGTTTCTTTCAATGTTTCAGGAACGAAGCTAGTCTATGTGCCGCTTCCATTCCCTGCCATCGTCTACGGTTAGTCGGTAGGACCGGGGCCCTGTAATTTGTGTAATTGTGCCTGGAAGCCATAAGGGGTCCCCGGTGAAATTTTTTGCATAGACTAGGTCGCCGATTTCAAATGTTCTGAAATGGGTGGAGGAGTCGGGGGGTCTTTCTGGCGTATAATTTGGGTGCAATCTGTCTAATTGCAACCTAAGTTTTCTTCCCATTAATAGTTCCACCAGGCTTTTGTTGGTCACAGTACTGGGTGTGATATGTTGGAGGGTGAGTAGGCGGTTAATTTTATCTTGGATATCCCCAATGTCCATTCTCTCTAAACCCTCTTTTGTAAACCTGACCATTCTCTCCGCCCTACCATTTGCAGCCGGGTGGGTCAGCGTGGTTAGTGCATGGCTTATACCTAGGGAGGCTAGGTGTTGTTCAAATTGGATGCTTGTTAATTGTGGCCTGTTGTCAGACACTAGGACGTCTGGCAGTCCATGGGTTGGAAGAGTTTGTCAAGTTGTTTAATGACTGCCTCGGTTGTTGTAGATGGCATTACTACCACTTCCAGCCAATTCGAGTATGCATCTATGACAATTAAGAAGGTATGTCCCCTAGTAGGACCCGCAAAGTCAATGTGGATCCGAGACCAGGGGCCTCGTGGGGTTTCCCAGTCCCTTATGGGAGCTTGTGGTGGGGAAGGCCTGGTTTTTTGACATTTATTACAAGAAGTAACCCAGTATTCAATGTCTGTATCTATACCCGGCCACCAGACATAGCTTCTATCAAGATTTTCATTTTTACAATACCAGGCTGGCCTTCGTGAAGCATAACCAGCACTCTAGTTTGTAATTTAGGAGGGATAACTACCCGATCACCCCACAATAAACAACCTTTTTGAATTGAAAGTTCGATTTGTTTGGTCCGGAAAGGTTTAAAGTTTTCAGTTTTTTGGTTATCCGGCCAGCCTTTACCTACCCAGTTTAATATGCGGGCAGTCACTGGGTCCTTTGCGGTGGCTCTGGCGACATCATTTGCAGATATTGGTAGTTCGGGTCATGTCTCCATCTGCAAGGTGGTCATTGTCGGCACCGGGTCTTCCTCCGTTGTTGGTAATGGTGCTCTGCTTAATGCGTCTGCATGGGAGATTTGCTTCCCGGGTCGATGCGTTAATGTGTAAGAGTATGCTGCTAGGAATTCTGACCATCTAGTCATTCACGGGGATAAAATGTTCGGTGTAGGTTTGTTTCCTGCCAAAATTCCTAGTAACGGTTTATGGTCCGTTACTATCAAAAATGTTCTTCCATAGAGATATTTGTGGAAGCGTTTCACTCCGGCGACAATTGCCAGGGCTTCTCTGTCTAGTTGACTATAGTTACATTCTGTTGTAGACAGAGTCTTTGAGTAATAAGCGATGGGTGCCTCTCTCCCATCTGGCAATTGGTGGCTCAGGATGGCACTGACTCCAAACGGTGAGGCATCGCAGGTGACCGTCAATGGAAGTGTATTACTAAACTGGATAAGAACGGTGTTTGATGTTAATAATTTTTTTATTTTCTGGAAAGCTTTTTGTCCAAGTCCAATTAGTTTTTTATCCAGTAAACGGTGTAATGGTTCCGCTATTGTCACTTTGTGGGGGAGGAATACATTATAGAAATTTATTAGTTCCAAAAATGCCTGCAATTCTGTTTTGTTTCTTGGTTGTGGTGCGTCTTTAATGGCTTTGACTTTTTTTTCAGTAGGGTGTATACCCTCTCCGTCTATTAAGTAGCCCAGAAAATCAACGCGATCAGTCATTAAGCAGCACTTTTCTTTTTTAACCTTCAGGCCAGACTCTCTGAATTTCTTAGTCTTTTTTCTAGTTGGGTCGTATCTTTGGCCGAAATTAGGACATCATCAAAATATGATATGACCCCTTTTATTCCATTTAATAGGTGTTCCATGAGGCTTTGGAACACGCCTGGGGCCACACTCACTCCAAACTGGAGTCTGTTGCACTTGAATGCCCCTTTGTGAGTCACTATTGTCTGTGCCTCAGCTGTTAAGGGGTCTACTGGAAGCTGTTGGTAAGCTTGTGCTAGATCTAGTTTAGCGAAAACCTTTCCTCCCCCAAATGAATGTAACAAATGTTGTACGACTGGCACCAGGTGTGCGCTTTGTTGCAGCACATGGTTCAGGGTAGCCTTGTAGTCTCTGCAGATGCATACCGACCCATCAGGTTTAACTGGTGTTACTATTGGCGTCTCCCATTTAGCATGGTCAACAGGTTCCAAAACCCCTTGGTCAATTAATTTGTTTAATTGTTCCTCTATTTTTGCTTTTAATGCAAAAGGAACTTGTCTGGCCTTTAGTCTTCTAGGGGCTATCTGGGGGTCTAAACTAAAGGAAATTGGGGTCCCCTGACACCTGCCTAGGGAATGTTTCCCATCGAAAACATCCTGGAACTCGTGGATCAGGTTTTCTTCCCAGTTGGTTGCAGCCACTTGGTCTACTCCGGTCATTCCGATGCCCAATGGTGCGAACCATTCGATGCCCAGGAGGCTTGGTCTATCTTGGTCGACTATTGTCAGTGGCAGGACTTCGACATGTTGCTTGTAGGTGACTCGGAAATGTCCTAGACCTACCACAGGGATTCGATTTCCTTGGTAGTCCTTCAGGGTTAATTTTTGTTTCTGGAGCTCTTTAAGTTTAATATTTGGGACCAGTTGTTTGATTGTGTCCCATGACACCATTGACAGGAAGGACCCTGAATCTACCTCCATCTCGCAGGGGCTGCCTTCGATTTTTATGATTATTTTGACTTTTTTCCCACTTTCCGTCTGAGCGCTTCCGATAGTGAAAGCCTGATGGGTCTTTTCTTGGTGACTGGCTCGTTTGTTTTGCTGCCACTTTCTCTCAGTTTGTTTTGACTCAGTTTGTGGGGGAGAGTTACTGCGTCTGTTAGGGCTGTAATTTTTTTTATTTCTACAGACCTTCTCGATGTGTCCCCTTTTCTTACAAGCTCTGCAAATAGCATCAAGGAATCTGCAATCAGCTTGGGGGTGGTTTCCTCCGCAGCTGGCGCATTCCCGCCAGTTTCTTTTTTCGTGCCCTTTTTTGTTGGTGTATAGGCGGTGGACCTCATCATCTTCCTCTCCGGATTCTGATGTTTCGTCAAAATCTTCGTGGTGTGTGGTGGCGGGAAATTCTTTCTTTCTTCTAGTTAGGCTTGCTTCGTCGTTGTTCGCGTTCATTTGTTTTATTTTGACCGCTGATTTTTTTGCGGCTTCAGAGGCTGTGGCTTCTGCGATGGCTTCGGCTACAGTTATGTTGGGTTTATTTAGCAGCTTGCTTTGTAAATTAGAGTCTCTTAAACCCAATATTACTCGATCTCATATCGCTTCATCTAAGTTCAGGAACTCACATGCTCCCCCCAGTTGTCGGAGGGCTGCCACAAAATCAGCGATGGTCTCGCCTTCTTTTTGGTCTCTTAGGTAAAATTCATGCCGTTTTATGAGGTTTGACACCACTGGTGCGTAATGAGCCTTCAGTATTCGTTGGAGTTCGGGCCAAGTCATTTGCTTCACATCTCTGGGCTTCCCTAATGCCTTGGCCATTTTGAAAATCGTTGGTCCGCAATGCATTAAGAAGACAGCCCTCTTACGCTGGTCTGAGATCTCTTCCATCTCGTTACTTTCCAAGTACATTTGGAAACGGTCTACGTAGGATTCCCAATCCTCTTCATTGGGATTGAAGGGTGCGGGCAGTGCATTATTTCCGGCCATCGTTTTCAGCCTGGTTTCAATTCGCTGCGTGCACAGTCTCGCATTTTAGGATGATCCCATCCTCATCGCCAGTGTTCCATCCGGAAAAACGTGAGGTAGACCGGGTTCCAACAAATAAACGTCTTTATTTGTAACAGCAAGATAAATGGAACAGTTTGGCTCTAGCCGCGACAGCCTTTATATACGGCTTGCCTGCCGGCTAGTAGCCAATGACATTAGACACCACCTTTTGGCGGTTCCTTTGGATTGGTTTTTAGCGAACCAATCCCTATGCTGGCTTTCTTAGCCAATCAGATTGGAGAATTTGGATTAAACTATTTTCATACAGAACAATGACAAATATTAATTATATCTTATTTCAAAATAACTATGTTAAAACATGAACTGAAATGAAAAAGATATAGTGAAGATGAGACAAAGTTCCACTGAGACTGTAGCATAGAATTTATCTGATTAAGACAAACGTTTTATTTCAGACAATGCCTATTTTTGGCAACTGATGTACTTTTAAATAACTCCAGAAGGTTATAGATGAATTTGTATGGCAAGGTAAAAATAAGTTAAATATCTGGTATTAAAAGAAAAGAGAACTAGGTCTACCAGATTTGAAATTATATATTGCTGTCTGTCTCTTTAGTTTGAATGAAAGAGTGGGTGTGTGAAGAAACAGGGGGTTATTGGAGTTAAAAGGATATGATTTGAAATTTGGATGGCATGGATATCTGTGGTATGACAAAGCTAAGGTTAATGTAAATTTCAAAAACCATTATATTATGTGGGTCATTCTTAAAGTCTGGAATGAATATAAATCTAGATTGTGTAAAAACAGCTTTGTGGCTTTCAGTGTGTGATGCATTCTATAGAATGTTGTGCAATTATCTGAAAGATTTAATGTGGATAAAACATTTTATGTCTTTGAACAATGTAAGATTGAACAACTGTGTACTACTAATAATTATGCAATTGCTAATATTATATTATATTTTTTCTGAAATACGAGACTTAAGAGCAAGTGAGAAAATGATATCGTTTGATATAATGGACCAAAAATTTTGGTTACAACATACAAATGGATAATGATGGGTTATTATGTGGTTGAAAGGATTAAAATTTACATTATGTTTTAACCTTTAAGATATTTTTTATAAAATGATACATTTTATAAAATTTCTGGTATTTCTCAGATGAATAGTCTGTGTAAACTCACATCATCAAGGCAGTGTCAAATGATGTATTGGGATCCCCCCCCCTTTACTAAACTGGGCATGGGCATGGCCAGCCTGAGATGCATCTGGCCCATTGGTCGGGAGTTTGATAGCCCTGGTCTAGAATGTATAAAGGTACTTTGAATCTACCCTGAAGATGTGAACAACATGAAGGGATATTTTTATCATGTTTGGAGAATGTGTGAAAAAGCTGGAAAAAATTGAATACAAATATCTACATTAATTTAGAAGATTTTAAAGTCTACACTATAATTGAACCAGAGGCTTTTCCTTTGGAATAAACGGCCACTAGAAAAAAAATTGGAACATGGAACTTTGTTTTTACATATCATGTCTGCAGCAACTATATTATATGTTCAAAAATGGAAAGGTTAAACACCACCCACAATGGAGGAATGGTTGGTGAAGATGAGGAAACTTGTAAATATGGCTAAATTGACTTCCTTGGTGTTCTCTGTTTTCTTGCAGATGTTTCATTACCAAAGCTAAGTAACATCATCAGTGCTACTAAGCTGTTTACTCTCAGTTTATATTCTGGTGGCTTGGCCTTTTATTGTTGGTGGTATGGTCTCTAACACTAACACTCTAAGACCACCCCTCCAACCCTGAGAGAACAAGCCACCAGAATATAAATTGACAGAAAACAGCTTAGTAGCACTTTTGATGTTACCAAGGTTTGGATATGAAATTATATTAGTCTGTATTATTCTGTATTAGTTTATATTAGTTTTCACCTTCTCTTTAAAAAATTAATTAAATTTATTTTAAAAAGGGAATATGTCATTCAAGAGGTTCACTCTATTGAAACTCTACTGATAAAGCCTCAATGCTTAAACATGATTTCTTCTTATTTTGTTCTGGGAGTTCCACACATTTTCCTTTTATTATTTGTGGTGGATCCATTGAAAGCCTACATAAAAATATCTTTGTAAATGAAAGTGGAACATGGTACAAAATTTCCTTTGGTCAAAGAGTGTAATTTCTTGTATTCATTCCTCTTCAGTCCACTGAGATTTACATGTATTTTACAGAAAGCTAAGCAAAAGATTCTACTGTGATCTAGTATCTACTTTGTTCAGTTTGATTAAACACAACAAAAGTGCCACTGGACTTCTTGAAACTATATACTTTATGCATTTGAGGGCCTCAGTTTCACCTTCATTTGAATTTGCCAAGATTTTTAATGATGATATAACTATAGGTACTACATAACAATACCATTTGTTGGTTAATTAAATTTCAACCTTCAAATGCCAGCATAGAGTGGAAGTAAGTTTGAGAAATATGTTTGGGCTGATGAGAGAATATAAGTTCAAATTCATATTTTTTCAAACAATGCTATCTTAATAATGTGAACAGGCCGGAATTAGTTAGAAATGTATTTGAAGTTCAAATAAAATTATTGACATAAATTATCAGTTAACAGATTCAGCTTTAGAAGAACTAATTTAAGGATTATACACCACAGAGAAAATAGTTTGGTAGACTGGGTGTTTACCTATCCTTTGTATGGAAAAACGATATCTGAATCCCCACACCTTATATAATTTTAAAATTATTAAAATTATATAATTTTAATGCACATTTTTAAATAGTTGCCTCCCCATACTTTTTTGCGAATCTGCCTAATGTGAATCTATCAAGGTTTGTACAGCCTTCAAGAGGAATCAACCTAGGTCAACCAATCACAGTTTTTCTTGTTATGAAGAGGAACTCTGTCTATTCATGTCAGGATCTATAGAAAGTCTTTTCACATTTAGCCAAAAAGAGATAAGAGATATGGCCAACAAGCATTATTGGAAATAAGTTTAGCTTTCAAAATTAACTAACCACAATATCTTCATTTTTTTTTTCCAGTCTGGGAATAGAGTTAATATGAATTCTAGAAACTGAAGGAAACAAGATTATTGGTAGATGATTGAAAAATGGTAGGTAAATGATAGGTAGATAAATATCTCAATCCATATCCGATTAGCACTGAAACTAAACCATTGTAAAAATTGACTCAAATGAAATATAGGGATGTGTGGTGTTTGTTTTTTTAAATCATTTGAAAACTATGGAACATGTGAATTGCAGCGTGGCACCTGTCTACAACCATTTCAAGCACAACCAGTCTACTGCACAATGTATAATGAAATAAACTTCTTTACTACAAGGTCTCTTTTTTCTTCCTATTTGAGAGGAGCCAAATCCATATTGATTTATAAAGGTTTTTAACGAGATAATGAATTGTTAGTTAATTTAGATAATACTGATGCTGATGATGTAATAATCAGTGAAACTGCAAAAAACTGTGCCACTCAGAACATCATGCATCTTAAGAAAACACTTAGTATATCTAGGATGCTTGTAGCAACCCATATCAACCATTAACACCAGTCAGTTATATTTGTGATACATTCTTAAATGCTCAGTTGACTGAATTTAATGTTTAATGAATAAAAGAGATAATAACTGTAATATCTATTGTTACTATTTTATCTTAATAAGCTGCCTAGCCTTGCCAAAAAATATAGGTGAAGCATATAAACATAACTGAGAAAATAAATACTCAGTTTATATAATTAACTGGGCTAGTCGTAGAAATGAATAAGAGAAGGTTGGATTTATAAAAACCAGTTTTCATTTATCACAAGTCCACATTTAAATAAAGGGGATTAAAGGTAATATATGGATACATTGTGGGGAGGGGGGAGTTTAGAGCTATTTTATTTCTGAAAAATTCAATATACTGCCATAGACTGCATGGATAAAGTGAAGAAAGAAACTTTCTGCTTGTCAATCATCCTGACATCTGGATCATAGATATTTTACTTCTTAAATTGGATATCAACCTAGAAATCTAGCAGTATCCTCAATCCAAATTTTGCCCCTGAAAAGACAAAGTACATCAACAGATGTTTTTAAAATACAAGATTTTTACATATTTTTAAAATGGCACTTCTTCAGATTTCACCCTGGATTCTTAAATTATTGACCAGGAATATATTCTCATGTATATTTGAACACATGGAATACAAGGAGCAGCACACAGGGACACACACAGTACACTGCGAGGCTTGCTGCTGACGTTACTAAACAGCCAGTCTCTATGGATGCAGTGTAATTGTCTGCAGCGTAGATTGTAGTAGGTTCCAGCAACATGGAAACTTTTGTGATCATGGGAAGGCTTCACACAGCAAATAATCATGTTGTGCCTTTGGAGATATGAATTGTTTTCCCTCTTCTACTCTTCTTTTAATTTAAATGTCTTGATTTTGTAAGGACTATTGTCTACATAATATTTGTCCACATAGTGATATGGATGTAATGATCACTTACCACTTCCCCCATTTTTTTAAATTCAAGTGGTAAAAAGATTCACTTTCTCAGTATAGGTTGAAGAAAGCTTCTCATATTAGCCTGTTAGAACAGTGGTAAATTTCTAGTTATGTTTAATAAAGTGTAACAGTCTTTGCTCTACTCTGTATTGATTTGTTAGAAGACAAAGCAGTTTTTGCTGAAGGGAAAAGAACCAATATTTTGCAGCAATATAACAAATCTCCCATACAGAGTTTGGTGTTTGCTGCAGTTGCAGTATTTATAGTTGTCTGCATGAAAGTCATGATTTGGATTGGATAGAAATTCCATAAAGATATAATCATTTTATGGAGAAATTGCCATTCCTGGAGGGTACATCAGAGGTGGTATTCAGCAGGTTCTGACCAGTTCTGGAGAACTGGTAGTGGAAATTTTGAGTAGTTTGGAGAACCAGCAAATACCACTTCTGATTGGCCCTGCTCCCATGTATTCTCTGCCTCCTGAGTCCCAGCTGATTGGCTGGGTCTTCTTTTGTTGCCCTGCACAGGAGAATGGAGCTGGAAAGCAGCTTAGTGAGATGGGAAAGGAATGGGATTTTATAGTAACCTTACCCCCAGGAGTGAGAGAGGGAATGGGGAATTTGCAATATCCTTCTCCTGCCATGCCCAACAAGCCATGCCCACTAAGCCATGCAACTCCCACCAAGCCACACCCACAGAACCAATAGTAAAAAAAATTGCATCCCACCACTGGTATACATCAAGGAGCAGGGCCAGTGTAAGTTCTAAAAAAGAAGTGAAATGACTTTCAGAGCAATACTATGTTTTGTATTAGAGATCTGATATCAGAGCCTCTAATGATTCTGAGGCTTTTTTGGCTTGCTCCAGTGGAAAAGGGAAGAAAGTATCTCCTGGCTATTTTATTTATTTTGTACTTTCCTTCCCATTGCAGAATCCATGCTAGCTCCAAGGATGGAGTAACTCAGTAATTGCTTGAAGAAGTGTTTTGGGGGTAAGAAGGGCTCTATATTGAGAGAGCTTTCAATGTATCAGAAGGATTTTTGCTTTTTCTCTTTTTTCCAGTGCTGAAATGTTTATACTGGGAAAGAATTCCAGTGAAAAATATCATGATTTTCCAGAAAGTATGGCAGATGCAAAATGTCCTTTGTCAGCTGCATCCTTGGTTAAATTATAAAGGTAACCAGAACTTCCAGCAGAAAAGTTGAACTGCAGTAATGAACAAACTCAACTGAAGAAAGCTGGACATTTTATTAGTCTTCTATAAATCTATCTGTGTCTATCTGTTTTCATCTTGACGCTGCTGTCCTTCAGAACTGATAAAATTAATTTCTGAGTTATAGCATCTGAAGATACAAAGAACCAGTTAGAGAAGCTCACATAGGCACATAAAAGATATTGATCAAAATCCAGCCAAATTAAATATTTTGGTGTTTATGCCAGTAATGAAATCACCCAACAGCATTTTCTAATTCAGTGCACTGGAAAGATATCAGAAGCATTTTCAAGTTCCAAGTTAAGAATTGTCTTAAAATATAGGAACAAGAATGTAAAATAATTTGACTAAACAAATAGAAAAATAAAAGAGTTTCTCTAGAGACTGTTTAATGCCTTCCATGCTGGCAAAACTGATTTTAAAATAGGAAGGGAGGAAGGGAGGCAAGGAGGATGGGTGGGAGGAGGCAGGAAGGAAATTATTTTTCATTATGTAATAAAGCAATCATGGCCCTATGGTATACAAATATATAGAAACATCCTCATTTGTTCTTTGTACATGTGAATATTTTTTCCCAAAAAGAATAATCAAAGACCTTTTCAAGTGAAGGGATAAATCATTTCACATAGTTGAAAGGTGCACCTAGCATAAATTATTTAATAATACTGGGCAGGATCTATTGAAAACTAGGCAATTAATGAAATATTAATACTTAATTATGATGAGACAGTATCTACTCCAGTCTGATTATTTGTAATAGAATAGAACCTAAAAGCTATAATTTCAGAAAGTTCAGCCAAATTTTCACAGTAACCTCACCTCATTAGCACTCACTACCCCTCCTATCTTTTACAAGTTTTAGGATTCTTTTGCATAGCACTACCAATGATTCAACCTCCAAATTGAATAGCTTTGTTTTATCCACAGGTTTCATCCATTTCTTTCTTGTAAAAAAAGATTTTTGAATAAGTTCATAGATGGTGAATTAAGGAGAATGAGCCATTTAGAAAAGATAGAGCATATTAGTACTGGAAAATTCTACTGCTGAGAATCTCCTAATTAACTCTGTAGAATATATCCTAATGTGTACATGTATAGATATCCAACTGAACAGAGTATTTCTGATCTTCTTTTTAAACATAGTTAATATCACAAGGCTAGGAAATTTGTGCATGTGTGCATCCATATGCACCCACATACACACCCACAAACCCATTTGGAGTTATGACAGATCTTTTATAGTCATGTGATATCATTTTGACCATTTTCATTTTGGAATGAAAAACATTTTCATTTTGGAAACCAGCTTTCCTTTACTGTTATTGTTATTACTGTTATTTGCAACATTGTATAGCCATGTGAATACAATTTGTGATATTTGTGTACAATGTTTACTTTCTGACAAAAAATGAAAAAAATCAATTTTCTTAATGACCACAGTGTTTTCTTAAAGACCACATTAGCTTAATAACCATATTAAAAATAGTTGCATACAGCCTTAATTCTGGGCTCAGTTATGCTCATTAGTGAAAGATTATGTGTATCACTCTCTGTCTCCCTCTCTCCCTCTCCCTCCCTCCCTCTCTCTCTCTCCACACACATACACACAAACAATCTTGCCAATCATACATTTTAGTGTCACCATATCATCTTCATACCAACATCATATTAAACCAAGGGTTTCCAAACTTGACAACTTTAAGACTTGTGGACTTAAATAAGTCCCAGTATTCCTCAGCCAGCATGACTGGCAGAGGAATTCTGAGTATTAATGTCCACAAGTCTTAAAATTGTCAAGTTTGGAAACCCCTGTTTTAAACCAAAACCTTCCAAATTCTTTGGATCAATCAACCTAAAATTATTAGAATTATAATTCATATGAGCTAAACGGTATATTATTGCTATAAAATACAATTGCCTCTGTGAATCTGCTGACTGCAGTTAAGAATTGTGCTTCAGCTTTAAACTATGGCTAAAATTAACTTTGTTTTGTGCAAACAAGCCAGCTTAATTAATCAGAGTCTAGTGGACATAAATGAGACTTGTTAACTTTCAATTATATCTCAAATTATGGAAACCCTGAAAAGATCCCAAACATTTTCTCCAGTGAAATTGTAAACAGATTTTACTTATTCTCCAAGTTCTTTTTTTCGTGAATGTGGTCATCTTTGTTTTTTTAACCTACATCTACATTTTTAAAAAAGTACATTTTTAAAAAAATATATACTTTTATTGAACATTGTACATAATATGGGTTTTGTATGGTTAGAAACTTGAGAATGCATTTAAACATGTTTACTCAGTGATAAGCTTAGATTCAGTTAGTAATCAGCTCCAAAGTCTTTTGTCAAAAACAAATATCTAGTAATAATTTCAGCAATAGAATAACAATCAATCATTTTCATTATTTTCTAATTTTATACTGTCCTTTAGTATTATAATGTATGATTACTGACTGATTCTGATTAAATAAGCCACACCAAAATTCAGGATAACAAAATTTCTATCATTAAAAAGATGCCTTCTTTCAGTCATCAATTACTGAGAAATAATTCAAGCCATTTATCTGATCAATGTATTTTTCTTTTCTGATTTTGTTCGTGATTCCTTCTACTTTTCTGGGCTTGGAGATTTGATTTGTTATAATGTGGACTAGCTCCCAGCAACTGATTATTTAAGGTCACCCCTCACTAAGATTCCATAGAACAAGTTGGCATCTTGTAATTAATTGAAAAGTTTGGCTGAAGAATGAAGCCAGAATTACTGTGAAATAAATCCAGGGACTTCATCCAAAAGATTCCACAATTTTCCTTTTTTTATTCATGAACATATCCCATATTCTACATCAAAATAATTAATGAGAAACCATTTTCATTATACTTGACTTTTAATCATACAATGGGTAGCTTTTCTGAAACTTAGAAGGATTAATTTTGAAATGATAGCTCTTTCCACAGAACTAGTCAAGACAGTTAATAATAGCATAAAAAGACTTAGTACATGGCCAACAGAACTGGAAAATGAAATTGTAAAACCAATGAAGAATGGGGCTCCTTAATAATAATAAAAAAAACTAAATATGTTAGGGTTCTTTTGAAATGGGAATTGTTTAGCCTGAAGAACTATGTAATGAGAACTTTTGGACAATTGGGTCAAAATCTACACTTGGAATTCAATCCTGGGCTTATTTGTGGGGAAATGTTGAAGCTCTTTAAGTTCCATTCATTGTTGTAACTATGTATCATTTATGTGTTTGCAACTGTGTATCATTGCAACTATGTATCATTCAGGCATTTGCAACATTGCATCATTCACGTGTAATCATTGAGCTTCTGTCTTTTCAGTGACCTTTTACAGGGCACGTACAGAGACAAGGAGTCAAACATGCAGCTTTGTGAAGAAGGAATATCCTGATCAAATTATAAATCTTGCCATCCTGTCTGACCTGGTATCTTGCTTTGTTTGAGCCATTGTTAATCCTGTATATTCCGTCTGACCTAGGCTTGACCTAGGCTCTGAATAAACAATCACCCCCTTTTGAATGAGCATAATAAAAGAGCATGTACCCAGACATTCTGGGCGCACTCATCGCGAGGAACTTCGTCTCCTGTCGTTTCTTTCTCCTTCGCTCCCTATCATGAGACGCCCATCTAATGCGGGATAGCAGATACCGCATTCTGGTGACCCCGACGTGATTCCCTAAAGGGGATACGCCGCGACGTGCTCATATCTTACCCGCTCGATGGGAGCTGTGCTTCACCAGGCCTGAAGCGAATTGCACATCATCGGATCTGAAACACGGTGTCGACTTTCGTAAGTATGGGCGTAAACTTTTCTCAACAACAGACAGAGCATCTGAAGGAATTGAGGGAGTTAGTCACTTCTTCTTCTAAATATTCTGCTAATTTAAAGGGCTCGCCTGTAAAAATTAAACCTATTGCTACATTATTGACTTATGTGTGGCAACATTGTCCCACTTATCCAGAGAAAGGGTCCTTAAAAATCTCCATTTGGCAAAAAATTGGTGACTATCTCCATAGTCCTCCTCGTGCACCTATTGGCATTTTTGTCACTTGGAGGAAAATTATGGAGGCTTTAAAAGTCCATTATAAAATAGAAGCAGAGAGTGTATTTGAATCTCCTCCACCAAGTTATGATAACTTTTCTGTCCTTCAAGCCTCCGCTCCCAATGATCGTAAGTCATTACGAGAGCCTCCCTCCATCCACTTCTTTAAAAGGAGAGCTCTCGTGTAAAAGCCATTCAACAAGCCTTTTCTGAAGGAGAAATGGATGAGGACAATTTTTGGTCTGGGAGTCAGAATTAGAAATGGGGCAGGCAGCCAGCCCCACAACAAAGGCTGCTGAAACTTGCAACTTTTCTTCTTTCGCTTACGATCTTGTTGCTAATGAAACTGTTACTTATCTTCCTGGTGTCGCTGACTTTCTCTTTGTATTATACTTGTTCCATG
>BLBF01000010.1:38220688-38250458 GCA_015471245.1 Laticauda colubrina | reverse complement strand
TGTGTGTGTGTGTGTGTGTGTGTGTGTGTGTGTGTGTGTGTGTTGTTTTTAAGTTTTGCGGGTACTTACATGTGTGCGGTTCAGCTTCCTTCGGGTATTATCCCACCTCATTGTAATGCTTTTAAAGTTGTAGCAATGTTTCGGCAGAATGTCATCTGCCATCAACAGGCTTCTGTACTGAGTTCGTCTGTGAGTCGGGCTATCACAGCCGTTTAGTTTTAAATTTGAGGCTAGCCTACTGTTGAGCCAGAATGGTTTTTTCTTCATCCTCATTGTTTGGGAGTCTTGGTCTGTGTTTATTGGTCTTAGAGTTTGCTTGATTGGTGTTTCTGGTTTCTTCTGTCCGTTTTGTGGCTTTGATTGGCTGACAACATTGTGTTCCTGTATTGGAGGCTTTCAGTGCAGCTTGGCTTAGCACTTTTGCATCAATAAAAACAATGAAAGAGAGAGAGACAGAGACAGACTGAATATCCAGTCAAATGTTAGATTAACAATACAAAGTAAAGTTGTGAAGTAATGACATTGCTCAGTAAACCTGGATTGTCTTGAAAAATTGGGCAGGGGCAGAATCCCACAACTTAAACTATCATAAACCAATTGGCAAAATTTATTCCTTGGCCTGTTAACCAATAATTGACTGAAATCAAAAGCAATCATCCAGCAGAGAAAGGCAGAGGTGGAAAGTCCAAATCAGAATCAGTCCAGGACCATACATTCATCTTATTTATTGTCCAAAATTCAAAAATTGAATTTGCTCCCTCACAATCCACCAGCCCAAATCTTGATACTTAACTCTTGTTTAATTAGTTCCTAACAGACTCCAAACAGATCAAGAGACCCTTATATCTCATTTTCTTTTGCTTAGTGCTTATGGAGCCATTACAGAAATGACATGCTTGCTTAATGGGAGTCAAGTGGGAACTTGTGCATTGCAGCACTAGGGTGTTCATAATGACTAACTTATTATTGTAACACTTAAATCAAAGTGTTTTTTCATAAAATACCTTATTTTCTTGTTATTGTATTTTTTTCCATTTATTAATTCTATATTTAATGTCTTCAAAATTATTCAAAAGTAATCTATGGAAGTTGTTTTGTTCCATTTCTAGAGCATTGAGCTTCAAAAAAAAGTTAAAGTTTCATCAAGAACTTATTGCTTAATAATTACAAATTTCAACAATTGGCAAAGCAAATTGAGAAGCAGATCGTTGCTCCATTTGAGTGTATGTGTGTGTGTGTATAATTTCCATTCATTGAAAATTCATAAGACAGCTAAATTAGAAAGAAAAATACAAAAATTTAGAAGTATCAAATCACAAAGAAGTATAAAGCAGTAATACCACAAAATACAATATACTTCAACATTGGGGATAAAAATGCTAAGTGGTTTATTACATTGGATTAGATTTTAAAAGAACTCCACAAAAGTTGTGTGAGCAATTGACTTTAATATCCTCACTTCTCTTACAAGGTTTTACATTCTCTAAAAATATTCCTCTTAGGGTCAGGGAATACTGATCAATGGAATGGCCTGTATCATTGAGTTTTGAAAAAGGAAATTTAATTATGTGCATTTCATTTTCTTCCTTTAGTGATGCTCAGTGGTGCATACTGGAACCTTACCCCCACCCCTGAAATACTTAATGAATTGTCACTCAATGTTCACTAGTAAGTTCGGAACATATAGCTAGTTGACAAAAAGTTCAAAATATGAAAAGTGGTGAAATAACAGATGCATGAACTGTTACATAGCTGATACATATTATTCCCTATAAGATTACTCCCATTCATAATATGATTGTGCACATAATGTGAATGTTCTGCACAATTACCTAGAAAGTAATATGGATTCTTATTTCATATAATTCTTCAGAAATGAAGCTGGACAGAAGAGACAGTATGCTATAGTAATTAGATTAGGCCTGCGAGGATACAGGCTTAAGACCACATCCTATTGTCAGAAGTTTACTTGGGGACTCACTAGGATCCAGCAAAAAATATTGAGACAACATGATTGGTTATTATCATGGAGCATCTATTTCATAATTAATATTATCTGCAGAATGTTCAATGATATTCATAAATATCACAATTAATATTTATCTGCAGAATGTACATATACATATCCACATGTATATATTTGATCCTTTATTATATATAATAAGTATTAGGATCGGTATATAATCATAGCCACTATCTTCTTCTTTAAAATTAATGCCCACCAGATTTGAATTTTCTGATTCTTCTGGACTTTTCTTTACAATTCCTAACTATGAAGGGACATAAAATCAGTCAATATCACTTTTTGGGGGCAGGGGTTTTGCTGATAGTGGAATGTTTAAGGAGAAAAATTGATATTCTAATCCTCTTAACTTTGCAGGGTTTTAAAAGTATACATTTTATTTCTTAAGACTCCCATTCCCCACAAAACTGTCCCAGTTTTTGGTACATGGACCTTGATATGGTCATAAAGAGGTGTGGCTCTCAAGATAATGGAAAATCCTCTTGGCAATGGGCAAGACAAGGCTGTCTGAGTTTCTTTTGGGGGCCTGTGTAAAGAAGGCACCTGGTTACAGGAGACTTTACTGTGTTGTTTTCTTCGCATTCTGTTATTTTTATGGGTTAGTGTATATGTTTTTCATGGACTAAAAAAATTGACTGATCTTTTCAAGAAATCTTCTTGTTTGAACAGGGACAAGAAAAGCTCTCAAGACACAATACTGTCCTGGTCTGAGATTACAGCTTGAGATGAGTAGTAGGTTATGTGAATGGCCACTCCAGTTTAACAAAATTTCTCCTTTGTTTTCTGTTTGTTTTTAAGGAAATGTTGTTCGAAAGAGAACTTTTGTGGGACCAATCACATGTGAAAAGTAAAGAAATTATCCTTTCCTCTCAAATCACTAAAAGCTTCTCACAACCAAGAAGGCAAAATTCTCCGAGTTTCTTTAATCAGATGCATTGCAGGAATGAATCATGGAAATGGGACATACACTTTAGCCCCATTTATCAGAGTATATTAGAATGGAGTGCCCTTTGTACCTTTAATCGTCTTCCTAAGTCTCTTGCATTAATTATAGATGTAAGTGTTATTGTATAGTTTTGTGTGATAAAGAGGAATAAGTCTACATTTGTACTAATCCTACAATATTTTGCAAGATATTTTTTTTTAGTCCAGAGAAAGAGCAAGCTGGATCAGACCTTTGATTTATTAATGAATCAGATCTACACATCATCCATTAGTGTACCCCAGGAGCAAGCTGGTACTCCTAATCAGTAGGATCTGCTACCCAAGTCTCTCTCCTTTCATTAATGGGCATATGAATCTGTGTCTTGCATTGCCCCTCCCAAAAAAATACACAATAGCTAGGATTTGGAATATGGCAGGCACTCTCCAGAACAAATAAAAAGGAAGAGGCATGACATGCATGAAATCAGTAATGCAGAAGCAATTGGCCTCAGTAATCTGCCTCTCATTCATCATCGTAATGGTATTTTCCAGATAAAGTAGTTGCAATTTAGAACTGTATTATTATTACTGTTTTTTTATTATTATTACTGTTTCCAAAGAAATCGGATGAGCTAAAATATGCAATTCAATAATTAAGGTATATTTGGTTCAGAATGAGTTGCCACTTCCATTCATGGCAATAGAAGTTAGTTGTTGTTTTTTGTGATGGATGATTTAGGGTACATGCCTTGAAAATCAACAGGCATCAAGTACATTTAAAAAACTTAATTGAACCTCTCAATTGTTATAACAGTTTCAAAATGACAACACATGACTAAAAGCTTAGTGACCTTTAATGTCTCCTACTATACTTTAATGCTATATAAATAAACAATTCAGAATATTAATATTTAACTACAAGTTGACTTGGCAATATTTTTTTTTACAATTTCCAAGGAGGTCAGTGAAAGAAAGTGGCTCAAAAGCTAATATCCATGTAATCTTCCAAAATTGTTTAACACGGCAACATAGGATAAAAAAAGAGCTCAATTTGACAGTGCATATAATTTATATTGCAGATCAAGATTTTACATTATACACTAGGCTTCACTGGAGCATGAACAATACATTTCAGGATTATTCATTTATCCTTGTCAAGATATTTTGGAAGATTCCACTCCAAATCTTTGACCCTAATCTCAATCTTATCTCGTTGATTAGGACATCCATGATCCCATCCTGGTAGTGCATGCGAGCTATTTCTTCTTTAATGCATATACATATAGTTACATACTTACACACACACACACACACACACACATACACACACACATCTTCTAGATAAATCAACCAATCCTCTGATTATTTTGGCTTTCTACTTTCCAAGGTTAAAAAAATATTAAAGAAAGAGAAAAATGGAAAAAATGATTAATTAAAAAAAGAACTATCTACACTACAAGGCTTCTAAACATACATTTCACATTAAAAAATATTTTAAAAAATTATGAGGGGGGTTGGAGTTGCAAGTGAAAAAAATGTTTAATGACATGCTGACTGTGGAATTCCAGAAATGGAAGTCACTTTAAAATTGCCAAGTTTGAGAAATACTGCCCTACACTATTGCCCAAGTAGCTATATCAGGTGGGAAGTTAAAACTATGAATTAACTTTTGAATTATCTGTTTTCATATTGCTTGTAATGGTACTTTTTCATAGCAGGAACTACCATATCCCCTTGGCATAAAGATCTGACAAGACTTTTTTGGCAAAACAAAAGCTGCACACAAATGTGATAAAAGCCAGGATTTATTGGAAGGGGTTCAGAAATTTTAGGGTTAAGGTATTTTATCACTTTAAGTTCCTTATTCTGAAAACTGAGGAAAAGGAAGAACAAAATGCTTGTCTCTATAAATTATTGAAAATGCAAAAAGGGATGCCGTCCTTCTCTCCCCTCCCCTCCCTCTCCTTCCCTCCCCTCCTCTCCTGTTGTTTCCATTTTAATATCTGCTCCTTTCTTTTCAGATTTTTTTTACTTTCCTCCTCCATTTCTTGCTAACTAACATGTGAGAAATTGAGTCACAGTGTCCTTCAAATTAAAGTTCAATTCTCAGTCTCAGCTCTCTACATGGAGAATAATCTTTTTCATATTTAATGCTGTTTGGTTTCTGCTTTGTCAACTTTAGACATAAATTAATATACTAGACTATTGTCAAAGTCACGTTAATTTGAAAAAGCCAATCATTATGTAACTGAAAGAATTTGGCAGAGCATTCCTGCAAATCACTCTAATTAGCATATAGATCTCTGTGAATGTCCAGTATGGAGAAGGCTAAAAGCCATGGGGAAGACAAGGAAGCACCCCATAGAAAAACATAATAACTGTAAACAGAACTTCTGAACAATGATAATGTGACAGCTTTGGAAGCCATATTGACACTAGATGTTTCCATACTGCCACATTCTTGACCCTGGGAAAATGGGAGAGGGGAATTTCTTGGACTGTAGGTGGTTAGACATAATAACATTCTTCTTCTGAGTCAAGGTCATGTTATTCTGCACCTGGGTGAGGGGACATCTCAAGTTGCGACAGGTGGTGATTGGGGCATGTGATGCAATGATGGGTGCAGGGGGTGGATTTGTAGTTTTTACTTACTGCAAGAAACTCTGGAACTTTCAGATTCGTGATTCTCCAGATGTGCCAGTTTACTATCCAAATAGAACAGAACTTTTGAGAGGATGTCTGTTTCTGAGTTATTTGTTGGAGTGAAAGTTTTCTGGAATGCTGACATAATAATTATTCCTACAGGCAGAAACTGGCAAGGAGAATAAAATAAAAGATTCGAAATCAGACATTAGGTGACCTTCTGAGTAGAACAGTGACAGGAGAAGACATCTTTGATGAACAGTGGAGATGATGTCAAGGAACTAGCTAGTAGTCAGATATAAATCCAAGCAAGGTTAGTACAAAACATAATTATTCAGAAGTAATAATTGGGTTCCAAAGTTTTGGTATTCCCAGATAAACATGCTGAGAATTTCAATCTTAGATATATTGACAGGCATATGTCCATACTTTGTGTCACTGTGGCTACTACATTTCAAAATCTTTTTATTCTTCCCAACCTAACAGAATATTGGAAAGAATACTGTAAAAAGATTTAGGACCCTGTCTGTCCATCATTAGAATTGAAATTGATCAAATCTGATGTGATGCGAAAAGTTAAATAAAGCATGAGTTAAAAATATGATGAGATCCAGCCAAGGACTGGAGAATAGCAATAGCAGTTTAGACTTATATGCCACTCCCTAGTGCTTTTAGCAATCTCTGAGCAGGTCAATCCCTGAGCAGGTTCTGACCAGTTTTGGAGAACCGGAAGTGGATATTTTGAATAGTTTGGAATACCACTTCTGACTGGCCCTGCCCCTATCTATTCTCTGCCTCCAAGTCCCAGCTGATCGGCTGGGTCTTCTTTTGTTGCCCTGCACAGGAGAATGGAGCTAGAAAGCAGATTAGTGGGGTGGGGTGGGAATAGAGATTTTACAGTATCCTTCTCCTGCCACACCCACCAAGCTATGCCCACAGAACCAGTAGTAAAAATATTTGAATCCCACCACTGGAGCAGTTGATAATGTCAGCATATTGCTCCCAACAATTTTACTGACTTTGGAAGGATGGAAAGCTGAGGCAATCTTAAACCCATCAGGCTTAACCTAAAGGTTTTGGGCAGTTAGCCTGCAATACTGCATTCTAACCACTAGTAAATCCAGTATAAAAATTATTTAGTTCAAATGAGAAAAACAGGTGAGTAAAGACTCTAAATTTTTCCTGTTATACCATTCTAAGCCTCTCCCTCTTTGTTCCCAACAGATGACTTGGGAATGGAGCTGCTTTGAAAGGGAAGGAAAAAATTCCAAAAGTTGTAGCCTGCATACTTTCCTTAATTTTTTTCCACCTATAAAATATTCCGGAAGACAAAAATCACATGCTCTTGTTTCTTCTTCCAACTTGATGATAGGATGGAAAGATAAGAGTACTTTATTTGCACCATGGAACAGATGTGTTCTCAAAATTGTTATCCTTTTCCCTTTTATTTTTGCTTGAGGATGTCAGTACAGGTAGTCCTCAACTTATTACCACAACTTATTACCCAATATTTATGTTGCTAAGTGAAACATTTGTTAAGTGAGTTTTACCCCATTTTTCTTGGCACAATTCTTAAGTGAATCACTGCAGTTGTTAAGTTAGTAACACAGTTGTTAAGTGAATCTGGATTCCCCATTGACTTTGCTTGTCAGAAGGCCATAAAAAGTGATAATATCACTCCAGGATACTGCAATGGTCATAAATATGAATCAGTTGCCAAGCGTCTGAATTTTGATCACATGATCAAAATGGCTGCAATAGTTGTGTGAAAAATGGTCATGTTACTTTTTTCAGTGCTGTTGTAACTTTAAACAGTTACTAAATGAATTGTTGTAAATCAAGGACTACTTGTAATTTTAATTATAATTATAACAAGGCAAATGGGAGTAGTGAAAGGGATTGTTATTATGACCCAAAAAGCTTAGACCTCATATATTGCCTGAATAGGCTGAAGATGTATTTGGCGCTGCAATGTTATCTCATTCCCCAGATCTAACTCCTTCACCTTTTGGGGGGACATTTTTTAAAATAAATATTTCTCACATAGCAAAAAAATTCAAGGTTTGTTTTCTATGCATCTTCATTATTATTACAAATAGCACAAGGCAGTGAACATATCCAATATACCTTCTTCCTTGACAGTACTATTGCAAAAATTGGCTAATCTTTCACATAATCTATATGTATATCAGAATTTTGTTCTCAGATATTGAAAAAAATTATCCTGGAATTCTGCTTGACTCCTGATGGCCAGATGAACTACCTGTATAACTTTTTTGGCAAGGAGTATGGACGTGATTCATTATTGCCTTTTTCCAGGCTTCTCTCTCTCTCCCTCCCTCTTTTCCTCCCTCCCTCCCCCCCTCTCTTCCTTGCCAATTTTTCTATAGCCCTGGAATTTTTTGCTGAACTTCCACCAAAATATCAAAGCTAATACTTCCCTAAATCAGTCAGGTTCTTCCAATTGTTGACAGGCAAACTAATCCAAGAATTACATAAAAAACCATGACACTTTTTTTAATTTTGTAGGGCAGTCAACATATTGAGAAAAATATGATCAAAAATAATTTGTCAACTTTGGGCAAATTACAGCCCAGTGCTGATTAAGTGAATTAAGGGTTTCATTTACATTCATATTTTTAGCAAATTAAAACAAATCAAGGAGGTTAATTGAAAGATTCCAGGGTTTATTCAGAGTTAAGCCCATGTCACAAAGCATCAATGGATGGAAAGAGGATGTAAAATGGAGAGAAACATTGCCATCCGTTGGTTAACGTGATGCATCCATTCTGTACTCACTGCGTCTGTTTTT
Source organism: Laticauda colubrina (assembly GCA_015471245.1). NCBI lineage: Eukaryota > Metazoa > Chordata > Lepidosauria > Squamata > Elapidae > Laticauda > Laticauda colubrina. The sequence continues at coordinate 38,242,056 of BLBF01000010.1, read as the reverse complement.
CATACTCTCTATCCGTCCAGCATCTGTCTACTGACATTTCATCCACTCAAAAAGTTTTGAGCTGCACAAAACTTTTTGAGCAGATAAAGTATCCAACGCGTCCATTATACATCTGCTACGCATATGGGGAACAACCGTTATATGTCCGTCATCATCCGTTACACGTCCACTATAAACACTAGGCATCCGCTGCACATCCGCGCAACTCGCATCTGTTCCAGAGGAAAACGGACACAGGGAGGAAGCGAAATAGACACTGAACGGACATGCAGCATTAGTAGCACAGACGTAGAAAGGATGAAAGCGGATGCAGCTCGCATAGAAAGCATTAAAATGGAAAAAACATTCGTATAGGAGATGTATCTCAGATATTTAGGATGTCTGCAGGATGTCTACAGGATGCAAAAGGACACCTAGCGGAAAACCTATATTTCCGATAAAAAGGGGGAGAAATCACCTGGATCTCACTTTCAGTCAAGCAGCCCTGCTGTGCAGACCTCTTCAGCCTTCATCTTGCTCTTGCTCTTCCACAGCATCCAGTCATCTCCACCATGGATCATCAAACACTCCTTTTGGTAGCCATCATCGTTCTCCAACAGTGTGAAGCCCTCTACAGGTTCTTTCACCTGTTCTACGGGAAGAAAAGGAGGCATCCAAGAAGTGTCTGGATCAGAAGATGGATCGCGAGAAGAGCCGAGTACGGACTGTATAACAAGCTGATGGTGGAGCTGAGGAACGAAGACCCTCGTGCATTCCAGAACTTCATGAGGATACCGCCAGCCATGTTTGATGAAGTTGTGCCGTGGCGGAGACCCAGGTTGACCAAGGCAAACACCAACTTCCGGCCCAGCCTGGACCCCGGGCTGAAGGTGGCACTGACTCTGCGCCACCTGGCCTCCAGGACCACGTACAGGAGCATGCAGTACGGCTGGAGGGTGCCACACAACACCATCAGCATTGTGGTCAGAGAAGTGGTACAGGCCATCATCGAAGAATACCTGGAGAAGCTCCTCCAGTACCCCTCCACTGAAGAAGGCTGAAAGAAAGTTGCAGAGCAATGGTATCAGAAGTGGAACTTCCCCCACACCGTTTGAGCCATTGATGGGAAGCACGTGGCCTGCAAAGCTCCAGCCAAGTCAGGGTCCACTTATCACAACTACAAGGGCTTCTTCAGCATCATCCTCTTTGCCATGGTCGATGCTGACTACAAGTTCATGTACATCGATGCTTCAGGCAACGGGTCAACTTCAGATGCCCAGGTATACAATGCCAGTCATCTCAAGAAGGGGCTAGAACGCAACCTCATCATGGGCTTCCCAGATCCAGACCCCCTGCCCAGCGACACACAAGATGTGCCCTACTTCATCATGGGGGATGACGCCTTCTTCCTCAGAACCTACCTCATAAAGCCCTACACTTCCAGATGGCTCACCCGTGAAGAGAGGATCTTCAACTACAGGCTGTCCAGGGAGAGGCGGGTGGTGGAGAACGCCTTTGGCATCCTGGCCAACAGGTTCCATATACTTCTTACCACCATGCAGCATCGGTCACAGACCGTGAGGAACATCGTGGAAGCTTGCTGCATCCTGCACAATCTCATGCGCAGCTGCTACCCAGTGTTTCAGAACAGGCTCGTGGACCTCCAACAAGGCAATGGGGACATGGAGCCTGATCAATGGAGGCAAGGGTGAAACCTGGTAGATACTGTGGATGTACAAGGCCCCAACAGAGCTTCACGTGAAGGGAAGAAGCAGCGCAACCTCCTGAAATACTGGTGCAACTCCCCAGCTGGAACAGTGGAGTGACAAGACAGGATGGTAGATGCTTCATGGATGCTTCTTCAGCCTGTCTCATCACACTGATGAGATTGTGCCATGTATGTTGAGTGGCCCTACAATGAACAGGGCATTTAATAAAGAGTTGTGTTTATGTTGAAATATATTGATGAATGATTACATTGTTATTGATGATAAAGGGCCAGGGGTGTGGCACCTGGGAGGGTGGACCATACAGTCCCACAATGCTTGCACTGGAGGCTTATCTATCCCACTGCTATCCTAACCCATCCCACAGCTATTACCCATCCCACTGCTATCCTAACCCATCCCACAGCTATTACCCATCCCACAGGTATTCCTGCCCATCCCACTGCTGTCCTAACCCATCCCACAGCTATTACCCATCCCACAGGTATTCCTGCCCATCCCACTGCTATCCTTACCCATCCCACAAGCCTGCAAAGGCTTAAACCATTTCTAAAAGTTTCCACCAAGACTTTATTGACTAAAAGAACTGAACCAAGTGTGTGAAGCAAAGATAACTTTATTAATAACAAACTGTAAAAGCAAAATGACCCAAGTCAAGTGTCCCAAGAAAAGATAAAGTCAACACGTAGCAACCCAGTCTCTGGCACTCTTCTCAGTCACTCTGAGGCGTGCCCATCATCTCAGGGGTGAAGGGTCCAGGTGCTGTGGAGGTGGCTGCTGCTGGAGTGCTGGTCTGAGGCGCCATTGGGATGCCTGGCCCCAAGAGGACAACAGGGGATGGTGTGTGGAGGAAGCTCTCAGAGAGCTGGATCAGTCCTGTGATGTTGAGAGCCCTTCCTCCATGACATGGGGTGTCAGTCCCAAGACCGATGACAGGTGTTCTGAGGCCGGGCTTGGCTGTGGGGTGGAGGAAGGAGAAGTGTAGTGGGGCTGTCTGGTCTGCAGCTGAGCGAGGTGAGGCGTGGGTGGCATCTGTGGCATGGGTGGCATCTGTGGAGTGAGTGGCATCTGTGGAGTGGGTGGCATCGGTGGCACCGGTGGCATTCGATGAACCTGTGCCTGGACTGGGAAGGGTTGCCTGTGCTGCTGGAACTCCTTGTAGCCATAGCCTTGGTAGGTGAGGGCCTGTGGAAAGCCTTGGAAGGGCTATGACATCACTGAGCAGGTTCAGCTGGGCCTGGAGGGTTGTGCAGAAGACCGGTGATCCTCTCCTTTATCACCTGGTACTGAGATTCGGACATGTCTATGAGGGTCTGGTTGACGTAGGTGAGGAAGGGCTTTCTGTTAGAGGTTGGTATGTCTGTGTGTACCACCTGAGAGAGGAGATCTACACTGCTTTTGGTGGTGTCCCTGATCTCCAGCAGGACAATGTGGCTCTGCCCCTCCAGTCTGGCTCTCTGCCTGCTTTCTCTGGAGGTGGACCTGGGGGTGTGGTTGGGTTGGTCTCTGGTGGCAGTGCCCTCTCCTTGCTCCCACTGCATCAGGGAGTCCTCCACATGCTCTGCGATGGGGAGTGCAGCTGTCGGGGGGTTCTCTGTCGTGGGACGCTCCACAGATACCTGCCTGGACAATGGAGCTGACTCTTGGCCAGAAGAGGACTGGCTCTCTGTGGGCTGCCTGAGAGAGAGTGTAGACAGAAGGTCTGATCCTCGGTGGCGGATCTTACCCTCCTAGAAGCTGCACTTGGCCATCACGTAGGTCTCCTGGTCAGTGAGCTTGACCGTGGCTTGGCCAGACTTCTTGAGGTGCAGCTTCCCATACCAGGTGTGCATGTGCTTCCACCACCCGAGGAGGACCTCCGAAGTGTAGCCCAGGCTCCCCGCCTTCTCTCTCCAAGCCGCCTGCTTCCTCTTGATGTCTCGATAGAGCCTGTGTTCCTTCCACCATAGGTACTCATTCTCCCCCAGCCATTCGAGCACCTCATCCTCATGTTCCTCTTCGATGGAGTATTGGCTCCTCTCCTTATCTCGCGTTTGCCTCTTCCTCCCTCTGGCAGGGCCTTCTGGGCCCTCATCAGAGGGGCTTCGAGGTTCTAGGGGCTGCTCCACCACACCAGCAGCAGCAGCAGCAGCAACAACAGCAGCAGCAAAAGCAGCACCAGCAGCACCCGCAGCACCAGCAGGACCAGGATCAGCAGCAGCAGAGTAAGCAACAGCAGCACCAGCAGCACCAGCAGGACCAGGAGCAGCACCAGCAGAGTAAGCACCAGCAGAAGCACCAGCACCAGGAGCAGCGCCAGCAGAGTAAGCACCAGAAGAAGCCCCAGCACAGGAGCAGCACCAGCAGAAGCCCCAGCACCAGCAGAGTCAGGGCCAGTGGGTGGGGTGGTGGCCCTGTCCTTCTTGCCAGGGCTGGCAGGAGTAGGCACAGGCTTCTTCTTCTTACCCATGGTTGTTGGCTGGAGCTGTGTCTGCCAGCAGGTCTTTCCTCTGAATGGTGACCTGCTTGCGAGCTGCATCCTTTTATATCCGCGGGGCTGACGCAATGCATCCTCCCTGCATGCGCAGTGAACACTTTGCATCTGCTAGCCATCCGCAAGGCATCCGCGAAGCATCTGCTAGGCATCTGTGATGCATCCGCATCATCTGCTATGCATCCGCTCTGCATCCGTTCCTTCCGTTGCACGTCTGCTTCGCTGTGCTCCCCCAGAAGCCCTGCGGATGTGCCATCCACTTCTATCCACTTCCATCCACTAGGCTTCCGTGGAGCATCTGCTTTACATCCTGGATACGTCCTCCCCCCCTCCGTTCCTTTCCGTTGTGGTCCACTCTGTTTATGCAAAGTTGGGGCACTTTTGAGAGTGGATAACAACGGAAGGAAAATTTTCTCGTCCGCTGTGTCCTTTTTACATACTTTTTGCATCCGTCGGCCTATGTGACAGGCCCTTTAAGTCTGAACTGAGCACAAACCAATGGGGATTTTGAATATGACATGTTTGCTGCATCCTGTTAATAAAGCCAGCTTTCCTATTTTTGTAATGAACTGTGTTTCTTATTCTGTTTTCTTCTTTTTTATAGCTTGCTCTTCAGTGGAGTATTATTACTATAAATAATCTTTACTACAAAATCTAGATACAGATTTTTAATTTATTCATCTTAGAACTGATTCAATGTTTTTCTTATATTGAATTAATAGATCATGCCAGGGAGGTTGCGGCACTTCTAAGTGAAGCTTTTTCTTATCTTCAGTGGTATCCTGATGCTATATTTTGTCTGTGCTCTTATCAGTTCCAAGACTGGAAACTTAATTTGAATAATCAGTCATATGTATAAGCACAGCAGGAGAATGTATTCAATATAATGCTTGGGGTTTATTATATTTATTTCCTATACATCCCATATAGGTCAAGTAATTTAGTTTTATCCCAAGTGGTTTTGCAATAAAAAGTAGTTTGGCCAGATTTATACAAAACTAGATCATTGCTAACCAGTTTATTTGCACCAGATTTCCAGCTCAGAATCACCATCAAAGCAAGATGACCCATACTAGCGGAGTCCCCTTTCTGCTCACATTCATAAATGATGCATGCATGGCCTTTCTGTCAATTTTGGATGTAAATATATCTATCTGTATATAATTTATTTCTTCCTATCTGTTAGTGGAAGAACTTTCACCACTGCAGTTTAGGGAAACTTAAATTATACTAAATAGAGCCAGTTCAGTCTAGTGGTTCATGCACTAGGTTAGAAATCAGCAGACTGTAAGTTCAAGTCCTACCTTTACCATGAAAGCCGGCTGGGTAACCAATGGACAATCACTCTCTCAACCAATCTCAAAGGATTGTTGTTGTGGTGTAAACAGAAAGAAGAAGGTGTGTTGGATATGTTCACTGCCTTCTGTTATTTGCAAAAACAATAAAGGCAAGATACGGAAAATAATAAAATAATATAATATAATCAAATAACAAAATAAAATATAAAACAAAGAAGCAAGCAAGCTACACCTTCAGAGCATCCACATGCTTTTTCAATATTCTAAAGTTCAGTTTTCTGGCTATTATTACATATTACTTCTATCACATAAAAGATTTTGTATAATAGACCATAACTATGTCTAAGTTAGAAATTATATCTAAGTTAAACATTTAAGGTATAAATATCAACTCAACTCACCAGGACACATTTTCCAGATGAACCGATCCAAATGACCATAAGATTAGCTTAGTTTACAATTATTTTTTGTACAGATCTTTCATTTATACTTATGTAGAGCAAACAGTCCTGATTTTCAAATTATTACTATGATGATAGATAAAGAAAGCATCATGTAGCAAATTACATAAAGCAAAAATATTTTTTCCCTTTCCTCTACTCCCCAGAAAAGCATCTGCAAATGCTTTTTTAATCTGCAAATGCTCATTTAATTTTAATATGAATTCACATATGTCATTTCTTATCTAAACACATTAAGTCTTTTGTACCTCCCAAATTCTGACAGGAAAGGCTGCAGGATGTATTTGGAAACTCATGAGATTTAGAAATGAATAATTCAGAGCAAGGATAGAAAAAGGTAGATAAACTTTCATGCTGCAGATAAAGATGGAGAATGAGAATTCATCTTTCACTTATCAATAAGTTCCAAGTGGCATTAATTAATTGCTATTAAAGTTTACCAAATATTCCAATGTCTTTTGCAGAGTCCCTTTGGCAAAAGGAATTTTGACTCTTTGTCTTTTATGCAGTAATTTTGAGAAAAGAAATATAAAAATATAGTAATTTATCGTAGAAAAGTGAGCCACGTTTTGATTGATTTATCTTACCCAGGTGTTTGCTTTTGCATACAATTCCTCCTCAGTGTAAAGCAACAATAACATTTTAACAATGTTAAAAATTGTCTCAACTTTAAATTAGTAAACTAATAGTCAAAATTCACTTAAAGCATCCCTTTTTAGAAATTCACAAAGAAGCCCTATGGGAAGCAAATATATGGATAATGAAACTAAATGGGGTGAAACCTATTTCTGTACTAGAAGTTTGGTAATAGCACATTCCAATGCTTTAAATGGTCCACAGGAGCATTCAGAGCTTAAAGTTGAAGACCATGAGAAGACTTATGTAATTGCATTATTCATAAGCCAATGGGCCTGTTAATAAAAGTTCTATTACATACCTCACATTCATCCTGCTGTTTAGAGTGTGCTGGCTGCTGATCAACCAAGTAACTCTACATTCAGAAAGGAAGCAAGGAAACAGCTATTATAAGGCAGAAACATCCTTCTTTCATGCTCAGCATTCATTCAGTTCCCCTCAATTTGTACCTATAGATCTTCTAGATCAAACATACAGTAGATAGAATCTTCCATGGTCAAAGATAAAATCTCAATAGATGAAAAATAGATTATATGTTTAAGTCATATAATACCTAAAATAAGTAAGGTTTATTTTGAAGTAGTAAAATATTTGGTGTTGTTTTTTTAAATTTAACCCTCATCCATTCTCTCCATGTGACTAAATCAGCTTGGGTTATCAGTCCAGGGGACGGTTGGTGGGTGGTGCTGGTCAAAAATAATAATCCAGATGGTGACTGCAGGTGCACAATTGAGACCCCATCTCTCATTATGTGGTCATAGGCACTGCCTCAATGTCTGTGCAGATGCCACTTCAACATACTTTATTCATACTCTATTCAGTATTTCTATATTCTTGACTTCTTTCTCTCTCTTTTCATTCCCACTGCTTTCAAACTACTGTTATGCTTCTCATGTATTTGTAATATTCCATAACAAAATTAGGCAAAATTGAGCTATTATTTTGTTCTTTCAGTAAAGCTTTGATATTAATCATTTAAGATACATATATTTATCAACTTGTTTTAATTGCTTGTCATTTGTGTATAATTTGCAGTTGTTCATTTTTCCTGTCAAACACAACTACCTTGTTTTGGGATACACTGATTATCAAATTGATTTTTTTCACTCATCATGCAAGCCAATATTTGCATATGTCTATTTTTTTCCTTTATAATCCTTGTAATCCCTTGCATCGGGGTGGAGTCAGGGTGACTGAATGGAAATGGGCATTTACCTGCCAGGTGCCCTTCCTAATGCCTATGCAGAACTCACAGCAGGTATTTTCTCTTTGCACCTAGAGAAAAAAATATCTTCTTCTACCTAGGATCAAACTCATAGCCTCCTGGTTGTGAGGCAAAAGCTCTACCTTTAGGACAACATGCTGCTCAATATTTGTATATGTCTATGTACAGTAATAATTGTAAAGAAAACATTTACATTTTCAGCACTGAGAATACATGTTTTTGTACCTAAAGCACTTTCTGATTACCACATTTTAAAATGGCAAACAACAACAGCGCAGTAAAGCTGTAAAGTAGGCTTAATGTAAAGTTTAAAAAAAGAAAAATTCAATCCACCAAAAAAGTGAAAATCAAAATTATGGTTGGCACTACCCACTTCATTCTTAGTTTTGGTCTTCCAAACTTTCCTGAAATTACAGCTACTAAAAGTTTTCCTTTCTCCAATTTATAGTATAGTGTACTATAGTACAATAGTATAGTGTACTAATATAGACACGTATTTGCTTTACGTGTCAAGGAGTCCATCTCTCATCACCCACTGGGACAATTTGATAGGTAGTATAGCGAGGCAAGTTATTATTGTAATTTCATCATTTGCATTACCCTAGAAGGCATACTATGGTGTATGTTAAGGGCCTGTCACATAGGCCGACGGATGTAAAATGTATGTAAAAAGGACACAGCAGACGAGAAAATTTTCCATCCATTGTTATCAGCTCTCAAAAGTGCCCCAAATTTGCATAAACAGAGCAGACAACAATGGAAAGGAACGGACGGGGAGAGGATGTAGCCAGGATGTAAAGCAGATGCTCCACGGAAGCCTAGGGGATGGGAGCGGATGGAAGCGGATAGAAGTGGATGGCACATCCGCAGGGCTTCCAGGGGAGCACAGTGAAGCAGACGTGCAACGGAAGGAACGGATACAGAGTGGATGCATAGCAGATAAAGCGGATGCATCACGGAAGCCTAGCGGATGCCTAGCAGATGCCTAGTGGATGCAAAGCATTCAATGCGCATGTGGGGAGGATGCACTGCATCAGCCCCGTGGATATAAAGGGATGCAGCTCGCAAGCAGGTCACCATTCAGAGGAAAGACCTGCTGCCAGACACATCCCAGCCAACAACCATGGGGAAGAAGAGGAAGCCTGTGCCATCTTCTGCCAGCCCTGGCAAGAAGGACAGGGCCACCATTCCACCCCCTGGCCCTGACTCTGCTTCTGCTGGGGCTTCTGCTGCTTGGGCTGACTCTTCTGGTGCTGGGGCTTCTGCTGGCGCTGCTCCTGATGCTGGGACTTCTGCTGGTGCTTACTCTGCTGGCGCTGCTCCTGGTGCTGAGGCTTCTGCTGGTGCTTACTCTGCTGCGCTACTCCTGGTGCTGGTGCTTCTGCTGATGCTTACTCTGCTGGCACTGCTCCTGGTGCTGGTGCTTCTGCTGGTGCTTACTCTGCTGGTGCTGCTCCTGGTCCTGCTGGTGCTCCTGGTCCTGCTGGTGCTCCTGGTCCTGCTGGTGTTGCTGGTGCTGCTGGTGCTCCTGGTCCTGCTGGTCCTGCTGGTCCTGCTGGTCCTGCTGGTCCTGCTGGTGCTGCTGGTGCTGCTGGTGCTACTGGTCCTGCTTTTGCTGCTACTGTTGCTGGTCCTGCTGGTGGTGGTGGTGTGGTGGAGCAGCCCCTAGAACCTCGAACCCCTCTGATGAGGGCCCAGATAGCCCTGCCAGAGGGAGGAAGAGGTATACGCGAGAACGGGAGAGGAGGCAATACTCCATCGAAGAGGAACATGAGGATGAGGTGCTCGAATGGCTGAGGGAGAACGAGTATCTATGGCAGAAGGAACACAGGCTCTATCGAGACACCAAAAGGAAGCAGGCTGCTTGGAGAGAGAAGGCAGAGAGCCTGGGCTACACTTCGGAGATCCTCCTCGGGTGGTGGAAGCACATGCACACCTGCTATGGGAAGCTGCACCTCAAGAAATCTAGCCAGGCCACGGTAAAGCTGACCGACCGGGAGACTTACATGATGGCCAAGTGCAGCTTCTAGGAGGGTGAGATCCGCCACTGAGGAGCAGCCCCTCTGACAACCCCCTCTCTCAGGCAGCCCACAGAGAGCCAGTCCTTTTCTGGCCAAGAGTCAGCTCCTGTATCCAGGCAGGTATCTGTGGAGCATTCCACGACGGAGAACCTCCCGACAGCTTCACTCCCCATGGTGGAGCGTGTGGAGGACCCCCTGACGCAGTGAGAGCTAGGAGAGGGCACTTCCACCAGAGACCAACCCACATCCACCCCCAGCACCACCTCCACAGAAAGCAGGCAGAGAGCCAGACCGGAGAGGCAGAGCCACACTGTCCTGATGGAGATCAGGGACACCATCAAATGCAGTGTAGATCTCCTCTCTCAGCTGGTACACACCGACATACCATCCTCAAACCACAAGCCCTTCCTCACCTAGGTCAACCAGACCCTCATGGACATGTCCGAATCACAGTACCAGGTGATCAAGGACAGGATCACCGGTTTTCTGCACAACCCTCCAGGCCCAGCTGAACCTGCTCCGGCCCAGTCCAGGTCTGTTCCTCCACCCCAGGTGATGTCACAGCCCTTCCAAGGCTTTCCACAGGCCCTCACCTACCAAGGCTATGGCTACCAGGAGTTCCAACAGCACAGGCAGCCCTTCCCAGTCCAGGCACAGGTTCATTGTACGCCACCGGTGCCACCAATGCCACTGATGCCACCCATGCCACAGATGCCAACCAAGCCATAGATTCCACGCACGCCTCACCTTGCTCAGCTGCAGGACAGACAGCCCCACTACACTCCTCCTTCCTCCACCCCACAGCCAAGCCTGGCCTCAGAACATCTGTCATCGGTCTTGGGACTGACATCCCATGTCATGGAGGAAGGGGCTCTCAACATCACAGGACTGAGCCAGCTCTCTGAGAGCTTCCTCCACACACCATCCCCAGTTGTCCTCTCGGGGCCATGCACCCCAATGGTATCTCAGACCAGCACTCCATCAGCAGCCACCTCCACAGCACCTGGACCCTTCACCCCTGAGACTATGGGCACACCTCAGAGTGACTGAGAAGAGTGCCAGAGACTGGGTTGCTACCTGTTGACTTTATCTTTGCTTGGGACACTTTACTTCGGTCATTTTGCTTTTACATTTTGTTATTAATAAAGATTATCTTTGCTTCACACACTTACTTCATTTATTTTAGTCAATAAAGTCTTGGTGGAAACTTTAAGAAATGGTTTCAGCCTTTGCATGCTTGTGGGATGGGTAAGGATAGCTGTGGGATGGACAGGGATACCTGTGGGTGGGTAATAGCTGTGGAATGGGCAGGGATACCTGTGGGATGGGTAATAGCTGTGGGATGAGCAGTGATACCTGTGGGATGGGTGGGGGCCAGAGAAGGAGCATTCACGTCACGGCCCCTGTCAGGTATCTGTTTACCTGCGAATCCTTCTACCACGCTACACCAACCTACACCAACAGAAATCTACAGTGGCTGGGAAAAGTGTTGCGACACGAGAGAAGAACCTGTGGGATGGGTTAGAATACCTGTGGGATGGGCAGGGATACCTGTGGGATGATTAATTGCTGTGGGATAGATAAACCTCCAGTGCAAGCATAGTGGGACTATATGGTCCACCTTCCCAGGTGCCACACCTATGGCCCTTCACACACTTGGTTCAGTTCTTTCAGTAAATAAAGTCTTGGTGGACACTTTTAGATGGTTTAAGCCTTTGCATGCTTGTGGGATGGGTAAGGATAGCTGTGGGATGGGCAGCGATACCTGTGGTATGGGTAATAGCTGTGGGATGGGTTAGGATACCTGTGGGATGGGTAATAGCTGTGGGATGGGTTAGAATACCTGTGGAATGGGTAATAGCTGTGGGATGGGTTAGGATAGCAGTGGGATGGGCAGGGATACCTTTGGGATGGGTAATAGCTTTGGGATGGGTAAGGATAGCAGTGGGATATATAAGCCTCCAGTGCAAGCATTGTGGGACTGTATGGTCCACCCTCCCAGGTGCCACACCTCTGGCCCTTTATTATCAATAACAATGTAATCATTCATCCACACATTTCAACATAAACACAACTCTTTATTAAATACCCTGTTCATTGTAGGGCCACTCAACATACATGGCACAATCTCATCAGTGTGATGAGACAAACTGAAGAAGCATCCATTAAGCATCTACCATCCTATCTTGTCACTCCACTGCTCCAGCTGGGGAGTTGCACCAGTGTTTCAGGAGGTTGCGCTGCTTCTTCCATTTATGGGAAGCTCTGTTGGGGCCTTGCACATCCACAGTATCTACAAGGTTTCGCCCTTGCCTCCATTCACCAGGCTCCATTGCCTTGTTGGTGGTCCACGAGCCTGTTCCGCAAGACTGGGTAGCGGGTGCACATGAGATTGTGCAGGATGCAGCAAGCTTCCACTATGTTCCTCACAATCAGTGGGCGATGCTGCATGGTGGTGAGAAGTCCCTGGAACCTGTTGGCCAGGATGCCAAAGGCATTCTCCACCACCCGCCTTGCCCTGGACAGCCTGTAGTTGAAAATTCTCTCTTCACAGGTGAGGCATCTGGAAGTGTAGGGCTTCATGAGGTAGGTTCTGAGAGAGAAGACATCATCCCCCACGATGAAGTAAGGCATATCTTGTGTGTCATTGGGAAGGGGATCTGGATCTGGAAAGCCCATGATGAGGTTGCGTTCCAGCCCCTCCTTGAGGTGACTGGTGTTGTATACCTGGGCATCTGAAGCTTATCCATTGCCTGAAGCATCGATGTAAATGAACTTGTAGTCAGCATCGACCATGGCAAAGAGGATGATGCTGAAGAAGCCCTTGTAGTTGTGATAAGTGGACCCTGACTTGGCTGGAGCTTTGCAGGCCATGTGCTTGCCATCAATGGCTCCAACGGTGTGGGGGAAGTTCCACTTCTGATACCACTGCTCTGCAACTTTCTTCCAGCCTTCTTCAGTGGAGGGGCACTGGAGGAGCTCCTCCAGGTATTCTTCGATGATGGCCTGCACCACTTCTCTGACCACAATGCTGATGGTGTTGTGTGGCACCCTCCAGCCGTACTGCATGCTCCTGTACGTGGTCCTGGAGGCCAGGTGGCGCAGAGTGAGTGCCACCTTGAGCCCAGGTTCCAGGCTGGGCCGGAAGTTGGTGTTTGCCTTGGTCAACCTGGGTCTCAGCCATTCCACAACTTCATCAAACATGGTTGCCGGCATCCTCATGAAGGTCTGGAATGCATGAGTGTCTTCGTTCCTCAGCTCCACCATCAGCTTGTTATACAGTCCGTACTCTGCTCTTCTCGCGATCCATTTTCGGACCCAGACACTTCTTGGACGCCTCCTTTTCTTCGCGTAGAACAGGTGAAAGAGCCTGTAGATGGCTTCGCACTGTTGTAGAATGATGGTGGCTACCAAAAGGAGTGTGTGACAATCCATGGTGGAGATAACTGGATGCTGTGGAAGAGCAAGAGCAAGATGAAGGCTGAAGACGTCTGCACATCAGGGCTGCTGGACTGAAAGTGAGATCCAGGTGATTTCCTCCCCCTTTTTATGGAAAATATAGGTTTTCCGCTAGGTGTCCTTTTGCATCCTCTAGGCATCCTGCAGACATCCTAAATATCCGAGATACATCCCCAATGCGAACGTTTTTTCCGTTTTAATGCTTTGTATGCGAGCTGCATCCGCTTTCATCCTTTCTATGTCCATGCTACTAACGCTGGGTATCTGTTCCACGTCCGTTTCACTTCCTCCCTGTGTCTGTTTTCCGCTGGAGCAGATGCGAGTTGAGCAGATGCGCATCGGATGCCTAGTGGATATTGTGGACGCGTAACGGATGATGACGGACGTATAATGGGTGTTCCCCGTATGCGTAGTTGTTGTACAATGGACGCTTTGGATACTTTTTGAGCGTATGAAATGTCAATAGATGGATGCTGGACGGATAGAGAGAATGAAAAACGGACGCAGTGAGTACAGAATGGATGCATCATGTTAACTAATGGATGGCAAGTGTTTCTCTCCATTTTACATCCTCTTTCCATCTGTTGGTGCTGTGTGACAAGGGCTTTAAATGAAAAGTAATGTATCTGTTGTCACTAACAAGTGGCAGTACTGTTGCACTAAAAATGACAAACAAACAAATAACACGCAACTTTGTCATGTAATTTGGCATCTCTTATTTCATTGTAGTGGACAAGAAATTGCTGTGAGAAAAAAGTTGTTTTCTGTTAATGAAATGGAAGCCTGTAGTAAATACTTGTCAGTATTCTGATACCCCATGATTGTAGTTTTGACTGCCAAAGGAGTCAACTGAACTTCACTACCAAAGATAAATTGTTTATGGTGATGATTGGATCTGGGCTCACCTGGAGGAAACGTGTTTTTAGATACAATTCAAATATTTAATGCCAATATCAAAATGAAGTTAGAATTAAATAAGTATTAAAAATGAATTTTTACTGCACATGGGATTGAACTTTACAATGGCGATAAAATCAAAACCTTGACAGTGTATTGGAGTGTTTGGGATGTTTTAGAAGCAAACAATATTTTGCAGGCCCAAATGAGGTACATAGTCAATAAATATATAATTAATTTTTTATATAAATATATAATTAATTTTTTATATACAAATATATAAAATGAGCTAGAAACATTTTAAAATTGAATATAAATGGTGATAAGAGTAGTGGTGCCCCAGTAGTTAGAATGCAGCATTGCAGGTTAATTCTGCTGATTTCTGCTGAAGTTTGATGGTTCAATTCTCACTGATGAAGGTTGACTTAGCTTTTCATCCTTCTGAGGTCAGTAAAATGAGAACTCAGATTATTGGGTGCAAATGCTGACTCTGTAAACCTGTAAAGCACTATGAAGTGGTATATAAATCTAAGTGCTATTGCTATAATACAATTATAATACTACTTGTATGTTTGTGACAATACTTCTATGTTAATTAATATTTGTATGTTTGTGACAATATGTCATATACTTTACAAAAATAGATATATATTGCTTGTATTGATTTGATGCAAGTGAAGCAGGCTTTTCTTTCTGTTAAGAAACTTCCAGCATTGTCAACATGGTATCATTGTCATTTTTTAAAATGCCATTTTGAATTTATGTTGCAATAAGGAATGTCATATAAAATGTCTTAGGAAGACCTTCTCTCCAGAGAATTTACATTTATGTAAATGTAGTTCATTTTCATGGTTGACAATTCCACTCTCGTAGTATTTGCAGGGCCCTCTGTTGCAGAGTTCAGTACAATATCCTTGTACTTTTATTCCTGTTGGAAGAAGGCCATAAAAATCTAAGAAACCTATGCTATAAGCCATTTTTAACATATCTATAGCTTTTGTCTTGTTGCAAAAAAATTTCCCTAAGAAAATCAAACATGCTGTGGCAATAGCAGACGAATTATAGTTCTAAGATCCCTTGTGACTGAATCATTTCTAAAAAGTCTCCTGCCTGGCATTTTGATAAACGTGGCATATATCAGAATTGGTTTTACCAACCTAATATAATATATCAATGCACAGCAAGGATCCTGTAATGTGTTCCTGTAAAATACATCAAGTAAGAATACCTATATTCCAAATATATATCACTCTCAAAATGTCATACACACCCAGACACACACAAACACATGCATATACAGAGAAGAGGGATGTGGTAACTAAGATTCTAGATTAGTAGTAGTAACATACAGTACAAGCTCAAGTCATGCCTTAGGCACAGATGCCAGTTGAGTGATTTTGGGACAGGTACTTCCTTTCAGCCCAATCATGTTCAGATTCTGTGACAATTTGGCTTACAAACCCCGTTATAAGAATTAGGCAAGCACAGTGCAAAGACAAGCAGATCTTGCAACTGTATAGTACAAATCCCAAGAACAAACATACATAAGTTTGAGCACCCACATACCTTTTGCAGGTCATATTCAGGGATGCACAGAGCTGAATGTTCTTTCTTATAGAGATATCACATTATATATAGCTGCTTAACATTTTCCAGATAATGAACATTTGTTGCATAAGAACAGTCAAAAATTTGATGTCTGGACCACACAAAATCCTGCCCACTTTGTTACATGCCCTATTTTGCTACATGCAGCTGCTCAGATTCTCCAGCACTTGCCAAGGCCTATATTCCAAAAACAACCTACTGACAGTCATTGCCCTTGGCCTTGAGATTGACTCCACCAATGCAATAGCTCTCTGAAAGCTGAATAGAACAGAAACAATTTGGAGGGCCAAGGGAGAAATAAGCAAAAGACAGATTTAATTTGAAAATGGGTTGGACCAGGCTAGAGGCTGTCAAGAAGAAGTACTCCTCTCCACAATTCTCCCAATGTGTTATGAATCCCTCTGCTGAAGACCTAACTAATTGTTTACCTATATCTTAGGAGACAACAGGTCATCAGCCATTTGAGAGTGGTATGTCAGATTCAGAATGTGTAGGCTGTTGTTTTAGACAGCAAAAAAAAAAAAAAAAAAAAGTCAGAGTGTAAACTTATGAGAATACCAAGCCCTAAATCAACCCATCAGCTAAAGAAATTGGCATAATTTAATAAAACAAGGAGCCATTAACTCCTCTCGTCAGGAAAAGCTGGGATGCTGGCTATATAAAGGTATTTTCGACACTCCTTCCTGATCAAAATAATTCTTCAATACTGGACCTGCATTCTTCTTTTACTTTTACTGAGCTCCTTACCCTACAAAAATTGCCACACATTGTTGCAAATGTATTCAGCTGTAAATGATCAGACTTTGACAAACTTATCCTTGATATTACAGGTATGATATTCTTTTTTACTCTTTCATAACACTTGAGTTCTGGCTTTATCAGCTAAATGATTTATAAACAAACTAATAAAACAACTGGAAATGTGCTTATTGCCTCCTGCTTGCTTGCCACTGTAGCTAGTGCATGCCTCAAGGCATTCTTATAGAAGAAAGAATTGGGTAGTGGCCATGAATGTTCATAATTGCTCAGTTCTGAATTTCCCCCCTCCCTCCTACTCATACAATCCAGAAGAAGAAATAAGAAACCTGTCAGTAGACACATTTGGATAAATGTAATATAATAAAATAATAGGAACACATACAGACATATATGCAACATATTACTTCAAAATAAAGAAGAAAATACAAATGTTGGCTAGGATCAACTGATAAACTTTTGAAAGCATTCTAGAAGCCATGGTCTGCACTTTTTATTGTTTTATAAAAAAACAGTCTATAGTTTTAATCTCCAGTGATACTGATTATATTCTTTTCAGATCAGAAAGATTTGTTTCCCTCCCTTCCTACATATTCAGCTCTTGGGGTTGCAAAATCAATTGGTAATTAAAAAGTTACATCTTAGGGAATGCTCAGTTCTTTCTGATTACAACAAAAAGTAATCTGCAGGAAAGAAATCTCCATATTTTTATGTTGATTTTGTACATTTTTTTTACTCCCTTCAGACTTTTTTAATCAAGTGTGTTATTTTCAGTGGAACTCTAATAATTTATATACAAAAGACAAAAAAATAACATTTCTTTTGTAATCACACTCTAGATAAAAGTTCTCCCAACCAAGGCCTTCCTGACTTTTAGATTGTTTCTGTTTTATTTTCATTTTACAAAAGGAATCTTTGAAAGCCTCTTTGTAATATACATGTGCCATCTGATCATTTCAACGATTCAGCTTTCCTTCGAGTCTACTTACAAATTTATAGCCGACTTGTCTTGTTGATTTATAGTATAGGTAGAAAAATTAATAATTCCATCTCAATGCAGCCGAGAAAAGGAATTATTATACCCCATATAGTGATAATAATTATTATTTTGTCATGTTTTATCAGATGACTGAAAACTACTGAAATTTTATTGAACAGGTTTAAAAGAAATAAGGTATGCTTTTGAATCCCAGCTGAGTCCAAAGCTTAGACATCTCAAATCCTGTTACAATAAAAATTATTTACAACTGAAAAAAACATGAAAGGCCAATCAGGGTATTAAATTTATGGGACACCAGTAGATCTAATAGCAATTTTAAAATATACAGTTATTTTTGTTGACAAATTTAATTGGAATTTTCAGGAGAAAGAACAACAATCAATATGGCATTATGGTTAAGATTTGGATGAGAGTAGGAAGGCATAAGTACTAATTTACCCTCAGCCATAGAAGCTCACTGTCACTTTAGCTCAGTCAATCAGTCTCAGCCCAATCTACCTCACAGAAGTGGGGGTAAATATACCCAACTATAAGTAGATCTGAAGTAATAAAAATGTTTATTTTATCCTCAAGAAATCAATAATGTTTTAATCATATAGAAAAGTTTTTACTTTAAACTGTGAGGCATAACAATGTCCCCTAGTGGTGTAGTGGTTAGAATGCAGTATTGCAGGCTATTTCTGCTGACTGCCGACTGCCAGTAGTTTGGCAGTTCGAATTCCACCAGCTCAAGATTGACTCAGCCTTCCATCCTTCCAAGATTGATAAACTGAGGAGCCAGATTGTTGGGAGCAATACACTGACACTGTAAACCACTTAGAAAGAGCTGTAAAGCACTGTGAAGTGGTATATAAATCTAAGTGCTATTGCTATAATAAGAATGTGTAAATTTTACTGATACTTATTTAATATAATTTACATTAATTAATATGAGAGTCACCTAGGTTTAAATAGGGCATATTAAATGCTGTCCAATCAAACCACTATATCATGCACAATTACGTACTGTTGCATACTATTATGCACAATTACATATTTTTTCCTGAGAAGTTCCATACATAGTAGAAAATAAGCTACATGAAAATGCAAACAAAATATATTAGCTGGAGCAAAAGTAACCTACAACAAAAACACTCCACTGACATACACATACAGGGGATTGTATCCAGTAGTGAAACTGCATAAATACATAAATGAATGTATCTGAAGCTTCAGATCCATTTTTTCCCTCCTTCCTGACAAGCTATTTTTAAAGGTTGCGGGTTCCCTCTAGCAACAAAACTATAGTCAGAAGTAGGTACAAATGATCTGTGAAAAAGTATGTGTATATATACATCAACTGTTAGGAGCCATAGTATTTTTACTAAGGGGAGGATTTTTTTGCCAAAAGAGGCGACTGGAGACTGAAAAAGAATTGCCTCCAGAAGCCGACCCTTTGGCTGACTGGTCTCCTCCTTGGCCATACAAAACAAACAGGTGGAGAAAGAGGAGACCAACTGGCTGATTTGGGGAGAGTTTCTGTGCTGAAAGAGGCGGCTACTGATTTCCGGCTTCGTTCCACTTTTTCAATAGTCTGGCACAACCTGTTCTATGTGCTGACTGCTTCAACTTGCCAGGCCTGGCACATAGAACACATAGACTGCAGCTACACCAAAAAAAGTATGCAGCAGCTGCAGGCATCTTGCAACAAGGGGAGTGAGAAGCCCTGGGGCATGTGGTCACCTGCTGGCTGGCTGGGCCAAGCTAGAAAAGGCACGTCCACCAGGACAAGGAAGAAAGTGTGCTGTGGGAAGGTGGGCGCTGGGCAGATGTCCCAGGACAAGTTAAAGGTTGACTTTAAGAGCGCCCCCATGGAAGAAGCTTAGAACTGAGAGCAAACATAGTGGTGGTGGGAGTGACAGATGTGTGTCTTCCACAAGAGTGTGAAAGGAGGCAGACACCACGCCTCTGAGGAAAAGAGGAGTTGCCGAAGCCCTGGCTGTCACCCAGAGGGGACTGTGGAGGGACCCATCACACACCAATCACCCCTGCCACCACTACTTTTGCTCTCGTTCTTGGCTTCTTCCATGGGGGGCACTCTTAAAGTCAATCTTTAAAAGCTGGAAGAAGTTTCATTATGTCACTGCCAACTCATCATTAGAAGAGGTATAGCCCCTGAATTCATGAAAAGTCTTGGGTAAGGTTCTCTGACTTATAAAATACATCTGTGCAGTGTCTGCCTCCCTTCACCATCCTTGTGCACATTGGGAATGCCTAACTGAGAGAACAAAGTTGACTGCTATGAGGCAAGTGCCTTGGCTTTCCTCTTGCTCCCCACAGTCGCCCTGAGTCAGTGCAATTCTTTACTTGGGCAGCCAGATGGCCGCAGCAGCACCTGCAGCAGCAACAGGCAGTGCCACAGCAATGAGGTACAGTAAGATTTGGTGGTGCAACTTTATCTCCGAGGGTCTTCTGGCAAAAAACAAAACAAAAACCACCCCAAAATAAAAACTATTTGGCAGGCAGGTTCGGCTGACAGTCATACTCTTTAATTAGGCTTTTTTTTTGTCAGCCCATGGGTGGAAGAGGGGTGAGAAGGTATGTAGGAAATGATCCTTTATTTGCAGCTTCAGTCATGTGACTTAGTGGGCATACCACTCGAAGCAAAGTGTCACACGATCTTACCGAGTTGGCCACACCCACCAAGTCACATGATCACCATGCTACGCCCACCAAACAAGTCACACTCACAGAACCGGTTGTAAAAAAATTTGAATCCCACCACTGATCATCATGTATGCTTATTTAATTTAATTTACTTTTTACTTGAAAGTGTAGAATTCTGTGTATTTTTTTTCAGACATAAACTATATTGATCCTACATCTATATTCTTATCTCATGTACAATGCAAACTCAATTTATGCTCAAGAAATATTAAAAATACACTGTTTTTCCAGCAAGAATAGTCCTCAAGAAATGAGTTTGAAAATCATTACCAGAAAAGAACTTTATTCATTAATATCTCTGAAAATGTAAATCATAAAGCTTTACATATATATTTGTTTAGACTTGGTTGAGCCATTAAATATAGGTTTTCATTATAAAACCTTGAAATGCTGGAGATTATAAGTAAAACCATCTCAAATATCCAAGTAATTATCTGAAAACAAATATCAAAAGAATGATATTGACGCATACAAACAGCAGCTAAAGGATTCAGAACAAAATTTAAAAACCTTTTTCCTCCTCAATCTGAGAAGCTTTTGTTGGGCCTGTCAGCCATGGCAATATATTACAGAATATGATATATTTGCTAAGATCATGGACAAGCTTAGACTAATAAAGTGCTGTGGCAAATATATTATAAAGTTTATATTAACAATGTTTAACTCCAAATCTTCCAGAATAACAGGTCTGTGAAATGAAATATACACAACTGAGTCATAAGAGTAATTCTGAAAAATTGCATGCCAAATATTTTTGAATGATACTAAAAAAGTGCCAGGAAAGAAAAAGTATATAATAATCTTTATTTAAAAACTGTAATTTCAAAAAGGAGATTTTGAAGTGAATAAAAAAAGAGAGATAACTGAAGATAATGTTCAAAAAAGAACATTGTTAAGTAGACAAGAAGAAAAATAATTGAAAACAATTTGCAATTTGATGCTGAAGCACTCAAGAATTCAGCTAGAATACCAATGATAAAATATTGAGTTCTCAAGCTGTAATTTTCACTATCTTTATTTTTACCCAACAGTGCCAAGTTGTACATACGTTTTTTTACTTTGTGAATAAAGCTTCGTGTTAAGCCTGGGTTCCCCAACCAGGGTTAGGTAGACAAGCTAAAC
>BLBF01000010.1:38128601-38220678 GCA_015471245.1 Laticauda colubrina | reverse complement strand
TAGTATTTCACCTAAAACAGTTAGGGTGAACAATGTTATCCCTAACACTTCCATCTATCACAAAGCCCTGGAATTTTTTCAGATACTTTTTGGTTTCTCCCCAACAAGATTTCACCATGGTCTTGAATAGTACATGTTCCATATTAACATACTTCAAATAGGCTATTCCTATTGGACAATAAATACCCAATGCTGATTGGCTACTTTTCTCGACATTGATTGGCCAATCATAGCAGGTCTATGATTGGCCAATTTAAGCAGAGGGAAAAACAAGTAGCCATCGTTGGACACTAGCTACCAGCAGCTCTCTATAAAAAGAGCTGCCGTGGCTCCTGGTTAAAACAGACTTTCAGAACTAAATAAAAGAGCTGAAGTTACGCTGATCTCTGAGTCTCATTCCCGCGAACTGAACACTGGCAACGAATGTGGGATTCTGAGAAAGAGATCAGTCAGGCAGTTTGGCATTGAGAACCGAGGAGATGAAATGGCCAGAACCAACTCACCACCTGCACCCTTCAACCCAGCAGCAGAGGACTGGAAATCCTACATCGATAGATTCCTCATGTTCTTGGAGAGTAACGACCTGAAAGGAATCTCAGACAATCGCAAAAGAGCTGTATTCCTAACACACTGTGGCCCACAGTGTTTAAGATGGCCAAGGCACTAGCAAAACCAGACGATGGTAAGCAAATGGCCTGGCCGGACCTGGAGAAGTTGCTGAGGGCTCACTATGCACCGACCATCTCCAGCCTCATCAGGAGACATGAATTTTATAAACGGGACCAGAAGGAAGGAGAGAGAATCACAGATTTTGTAGAAGCTCTCAGGGACAACGGAGGAGCATGCGAATTCCTGAACATGGATGAAGTCCCTGAGGGATCGCGTGGTATTTGGACTGAGAGACCTTACCCTACAAAGCCGACTACTGACCCAAACAAAGATCACCGATACTGAGGGTATTACTGAAGCCACAGCAGCAGAAGCAACCAAAAAATCAGCAGCAAAAATGCAGCAAATGAACACCAACCTGCCAAAGACATCAACTGAAATGAATCAGGGTGCCGAGAACAAAATAGAAAGCACACACAAGACCGCTGCATGTTTCACAGACAGCGGATCATCCGGAATCAATAAGGACGAGGAAGAGGAAATCCACAGGCTCCAGGCTGAGTGAGAGCGGCGAATGAAAAATGGTCGTAAGTTGGGGTTCCAGTGTGCCGGTTGCGGAGGAGACAACCCTGTTCAGAGTGCCGGTTCTTAGATGCCGTTTGCTGATACTGCAAATGGAGGGGCCACATCGTACGTATATGCAGAACCCGCAGAAGCTACAGCCCCAGAAGAAGGGACAACACACCCCCGAGCCAGAAAGAGAGGACGACGTGGAACTGAGAAAATCATGAAGGCAAAGGGAAGCAGCCAAGTGAGAGCTACAGGAAAGAAGAAATGCATCAGACGATAACCATCGGCCATTCCAATGCGACTAATGGCCAAAAGGTACATGTGGCGGTCAGAATCAAGAGGCAAGAATGCAAAATGGAGGTTGATTCCGGATCATACCTATCGATGGTATCCTGGGATACCATCAAAAGACTAGTACCGCACATCGGCAAAACCGAATTAGAACAACAAGCACTGATTTTAAAAGACGACCAAGGCAACAGAATACCGGTAGTCGGGCTTGGACACTTCCAGGTAACCTTCAAGGAACACCAAAAAATATTGCCGCTAACCATCATAGACCGAAATCGACCAAGCCTACTGGGACTCGAGTGGTTCAAACCCCTAGGAATCGGAGTGACTGGCATTAACCGCATCACCGACGCAGACTGGGAGGAGAACCTGATGAGAGAGTTCCAGGACGTCTTCGACAGAAAGTTAGGCAAGTACTGAGAGTCCCTTATCTCATTCAATTTAGACCCAACCATAGCTCCAATTAGGCTGAAGGCGAGGTGAATCCCCTTAGCACTAAAACCCAAAATTGATGAGGAATTAAACAAACTAATAGAACAAGGCATCCTGGAACCATTTGACCATGCTAAATGGGAGGCCCCAATCATGACCCCAGTTAAGCCAGATGGGTCTGTGAGAATTTGTGGGGACTACAAGGCTACCCTGAACCATGCACTACAGCAAAGTGCATATTTTTTTCCAGTAGTACAACACCTACTACCCTCCCTGGGAAGGGGCAAGGTCTTCACAAAGATCGACCTTGCCCAAGCTTACCAGCAATGGCCAGTAGACCCAGAAACAGCAGAGGCCCAAATGATCATGACCCATAGGGGAGCATTCAAATGTACAAGATTACAATTTGGAGTCAGCGTAGCCCCTGGGGTCTCCCAAAGCCTAATGGAGTGATTATTACAAGGGATAAAAGGAGTAGTCCCATATTTTGATGATGTGCTCATCTCAGCTAACGACAAGAGACAATTAGAAGCCCACCTCAGAGAGGTCCTGCAAAGATTCCAAAAAACGGGACTCAAGGTAAAAAAGGAAAAGTGTAAATTGGCCACATCAAAAGTCAAATTCCTAGGGTACCAAATTGATAAAGAGGGCATCCACCCCACAGAAAAAAAGATCAAGGCAATCAAAGAGGCGCCTAGACCAAAAAATTAGGTTGATTTACAAGCTTTTCTGGGACTCATAAACTTTTTCCACAACTTTCTGCCACAGAAGGCAACTACGGTGGAACCTCGACATAGACTCTTAGACAAATCGGCTGTCTGGACCTGGGGACGACGTGAAGAGACAGCGTTCCAGATGATAAAGGACCTCATCACCTCCGACGCAGTATTGATGCAATACAGCGAGACATTACCGCTTACAGTTACATGTGACGCATCACCGTTTGGTGTCACGGCTGTGCTTAGCCATGTCCTGCCGGATGGAAGAGAAACCCCCATTGCCTTCTACTTAAAGACCCTTTCAAAAACTGAAAGGAACTATAGCCAGTTGGACAGAGAGGCACTGGCGGCTATATCTGGCATAAAATGTTTCCACGAATATCTTTACGGTAGGACTTTCACCCTTGTGACCGATCACAAACCCCTTTTAGGTATACTCACTGGAAACAGACCACCCCTAACATACTGTCACCGAGAATGACAAGGTGGTCTGAATTTCTGGCGGCATACAACTATAGACTAATCCATCAGCCCGGAAAAAACATTTCGCATGCTGACGCTTTGAGCCATGCCCCCTTACCAGACATAAAGTCTGACCCGGCACCAACCACTTCCACCCTACAAATTGAGACTTTGACAAACCTACCAATAACCGCAGCCAACATCTCCAGAATGACCGCAAAAGACAAGATATTGTTACAAGTTTTGAACTGGGTAGGAAAAGGGTGGCCGGAAAATGAGACAGACATTATTTTCAAACTGCATAAGAATAGAGAAACCGAACTGTCATTACTGAAAGGGTGTATACTTTGGGGTGATCGGGTCATAATACTAGAAATATTACAAGACCAGGTATTGTGTATGTTGCACGAAGGCCACCTGGGCATCGTGCGAATGAAAACCCTGGCTTGGAGCTATGAATGGTGGCCAGGAATGGACAAAGATATTGGGAAATGGGTCGAAACTTGAGGGAAATGTCAAAACTCTGCCCTGCACCCCCCTCAGCCCCTGTTCTGGACTGCGAAACACCAAGGGGTCCCTGGTCATGAATACATATCGACTTTGCGGGGCCAACAAAAGGGCATACATACCTAATCATAGTAGATGCTTACTCTAATTGGTTAGAAGTAAGCATCATGCACTCTATGACCACCGAAGTAGTCATGAAACAGCTATGAAAGCTATTCACTGCACACGGGTTACCGGATGTACTCGTCTCCGACAACGGCCCACAATTTACAGCATTACCCTTCGAAAAATTCCTAGCAGAAAATGGCATATGACATGCACTGACAGCACCGGGTTGACCCGTGACGAATGGTCGGGCGGAATGCATGGTCTGGTATACCAAGGAAACACTAGATAAATTCGACACAGGGGACATGCAAGAAAGAATTGAAAAAATGCTCACAATACAACATATAACACCAAACTCCACCACAAATAAAAGCCCAGCAGAATTACTGATGGGCAGAAAACTAAGATCACATTTAGATAGATTACACCCAACATACACCACCGAAAAGCCAACTGACTCCTCGAGCAAGTATCGCAAATTCGAACCAGGACAACTAGTATATGCAAAAAACCTCACCGGCCAACCGTTGTGGATACCGGCAACAATTACACAGATAACTGGACCACGGTTCTACAGAATGGAAACAGATGACGACCAAACCTGCCGAAGACATATTGACCAACTATGGTCACGCACACTACAACGTACCACCGACACACCCAGACATGAAGAAAAACACACACACACACCAACAACATCCTAACAACTACACCAAACCAGCAACAGACCAACCAGAGAGGGGGGAGACCCCTCAGTAATAAATAAGGGGAGGGGGAAACCCTCCGGTAGAAAAAGAGACCCCTCTGGTAGAAAAAGAAACCTCCCCGATAGAAAAAGAAACCGTAGAAAATCAAAATAATCACAATAAAAAACATTCCCAAATAAACACAAGAAAAAACAGTGACCTACCCGTAAAAGTCTTCGTCAAGAAACAAGAAACACAAGTAGATCTGGATACTTGGTTGGAAAGGAGCAGCCAGGCCGACTCTACCAGCCTGAGTAGGCCAAGCGGGAGCAGCAGGGCTGACTCTACCTTCCAGGAGGTTCGACAGAGATGGACAGGAGAAACAGTGATCCCGTCCAAAACCGCTGAAGACGACAACATAACTAAACTGCGCAGGTCAACTAGGCAACCTAGAAGCCCTGCCTACTTATGTGACTATGTTCAGTAGGACCGTACCAAGAGGGGAGGGGTGTTCCATATTAACATACTTCAAATAGCTATTCCTATTGGACAATGTATACCCAACACTGATTGGCTACTTTTCTCGATGCTGATTGGCCAATAATAGCAGGGCTATGATTGTTCAATTCAAGCGGCGGGAAAAACAAGTAGCCATCATTGGACACTAGCCGCAAGCATCTCTCTATAAAAGGAGCTGCCGCGGGTCCTGGTTAAAACAGACTTTCAGAACTAAATAAAAGAACTGAAGTTACGCTGATCTCTGAGTCTCATTCCCGTGAACTGAACAGTACACAGTTATCACTCTGAGACATTTCATTGTTAAACATGGCATCAACAATTGTATATACACACACACACACACACACACACACACACATCCAGTAGCCATAGCAAACTTTTTCAAAATAGTCCAAGAAATGGCTCAGGATTTAGACCTCATTACATTCTTTAAAATTTTCCCTTTCCACAATAGCTGCTAAGAATGTTGGATCAGTTGGCAGTAAAAAGCTCTCAATTTATCGATTTTCCTCTAACTTAATCATATTCTCTCTCCCTTCATCTCCAATCTTTCAAAATTTCATCTCCATTTTAATGGTTTTCTTCCTCTGTTAATTCAGTTCTAATTGGTCCTGTCAGGTGTCACAATTTATACTCCTTTTTTATGGTTGAAAGATTAACAAAAAAATAAAGGGGATAATCTGAACTAATCTCACAGGATATAAACAAAATTAAACATTGTTTTTAAAAATCTTAATATAGTTAATTTTAAGTATTAAAGCAAAAACTTTCAGTGTTAAAAAGATTCAAGTGCAGTGCTGATAGCAGGTTCATGGCCAGCCACCAAAAATGAATTAAATATTAAAGCACAAATCTTCAGTTTTGGATTGATTGGATAGTCCTGAAAAATTCCTGGTCAACCACTTACAGATGAGTTAAATACAGAAAATAAATAAGAAAATACAGATAGGACACAAAAGAAATTGCTCCTCTATATGTGGAAATTTTCACCATTCTGAGCCTCTTTATGAAGATACTGAAAATATTTTTATATTATTTATACAAGAACATTCTACAGGAATATTGTAAATTCATGAACAAATATGTGAATCTGTTCATATGCATACTACTGTAGAAATAAATTCAAATAAAATTTGAATAAAAGGCTGAAATATGTCAAATTCCTTAATTTGTTCAGAGAACTTAAACAAAAATTATATACCATGTACAGTAAACAGAACAGTAAAATGCTAATGCAATTTGCTAGCAAGACATTTTTCTATGTCTTCAAAGATAGGTTTGCTTCTGCTGTATTTCACAGGCTTCTTTTTAATTTACACCTGTTATTCTCAGAGGAATGATGGAACCCTTCACTTTCTTCTCAACTTCTCTTTCCAGATTTCTCCCATGCCCAAAATTTAAATAAATGAAGAGCTGAGATCCATTTCTAGAGCCTGCTGGAGGTATTGAATTCTTTCCATTGGCAGCAGAAATCAGAGCTTAACATCATGACTCCCCATCCCACCACACTCAGAAGGCCTCAGGCAGTTACATGGCCCAGCAGTGTGCATAAGGAGACTTCCAAATGATTATAAGAATAGTGCCCACTTGCAGAATGGCATGAGGCAGTCTGTGTCAGAAGGCCATATCTCACATTCTGTAAGCGGGCTGGTCAGCAGCTGCAGAGCAATGCAAAGGTAAATGGATAAAATTATGTGAGCTTCTGGGCCCTAAGGCTTCTCAGCTTGTGGTACATTTCTCTGCACTGGTGGGTCCTGTAGCCAGCTGAGTATCCAGGGCTTTGTGGCCAAGGAGCAGGGAGTCCTATAGGAACTGTTTTGATTGCTTCCTGGACACTATAGACCTCACTGAAGCTTCAGCCCATAGGAAAAAGTCTATTAAGTTTTTGTGGAGCTGCAGTATTTGACACTGCCATGGCGTTGGTAGCTCTGCGTCCTGTCAGGGAAATTCCTTGAGGGGAGTTACAAGAGATCCTTTCCAATCATTATTCCCCTAAACCATCTCAAATTGCAAGGAGGCATGCCTTCAGGCTACGAATTCAGGCTGAGGGAGAGACTATCAATGAATATATGGCTGCCCTGAGGTTAGCTGCCTTACATTGTGGATTTAGAGACTATCTAGAGGATATGCTTTTAGACCAAATAGTCTGTGGAGTTAGCGACTGAAGGCTTCAAAGGCGGCTGTTAGCCAAAAGGGACCTAACCCTAGCAGTAGCCATCAAAGAATCCCAGGTTGCTGAGCTATCTGCACTGTCTGCAGCAGAAATCCAGGGAAATCCCCATCAGACAGAATAGCTCAGCAGCCCATTTTGATGAAGTTTCTCCAGAGGAAGGCTCTGAGGAATCAAATGATATAAATCGTCTCAGACAACAGAAACCCCTTCTGGAAGAAACGAGGCAAAAAACCAACTCCCCCCCCCCCTCCCAGCAGCAGCCCATCTGCCTGAGCTGTGGAGGAAACCATCTCAGGGCATCCTGCAAGTTCAGGAATGCCATCTGCTTGAATTGCCAAAGGAAGGGTCACTTAGCCAGGGTCTGCTAAGCTGGGAAAACCTTTACACAGAGGTCTCAGACAACCCCCACCTTTCAAAGGCAAGTTGAAGACTGCTATACCTGTTACCACTCCAATCAGACAAACAAAGGCTCTAACAAAATCAGTATTTTTGTTTCCCTAGAAGGTAAACCCTGCAAGATGGAAGTTGACACAGGCTCTGCTCTATCCATCATTTCCTGGAAGACCCTAAAGAGACTACTACCAAGACTATCAAAGAAGAAGCTCCTCAACTGCCACCTGACTCTGCGTGATTATCAAGGCAGAACCATCCCAGTCCTCAGAAAGACACGTTTTTTTATTCAATTCAAAAACTTTAAAGGTCACTTGCCTCTAGTTGTAGTGGATGGTTCCCTCCCTAGCCTGTTAGAATTAGATTGGTTACCTGCTCTTGGCCTCAACGTAACAGGCATCCACTCTATTTTAAATACTGAAATGGATACCTTATTTAAAGACTATGCTGATGTATTCAGCGAAGGTTTGGGGTGTTACTTAGGCACCCCAATATCATTCAATGTAGATTCTCAGGCAATACCAATCTGCCTGAAACCTTGTAGAGTGCCCTTTGCAATTCGCCCCAAGTTGGGTAAGGAACTAGAAAAACTAATCAAACAAGGGGTATTGGAGCCTGTGGACTTTGAGAAATGGGACACCCCCAAAGTTACCCCACTTAAAAAAGATGGTAGCATGAGAATCTGCACTGATTACAAGACCTTTCTGAATAGATACCTACAAATCAGCGCCTATCCAGTCCCCGTCATACAACACCTTTTGCATTCTTTTGAACCTGGGACTATTTTTGCAAAACTAGACATGTCACAGGCATACCAACAGTTCACTGTAGATGACCAAGCAGCAGAACGACAGACTATAGTAACACACAGGGGCACTTTTAGGTGCAGGTGCCTCCAGTTTGGCATGAGCATAGCCCCTAGGATTCTCCAGTCTTTAATGGAGAGGCTACTCCAAGGACTGCCAGTGGTAGTCCCCTATTTCGATGATATTTTAATTTCAGCCATAGACAAACCTCAATTGCTACAAAGAGTCAGGGCAGTTCTTGATCGCTTCAGACAACATGGTCTCAAGCTTAAAAAAAACAAGTGAACCATTGCCATTAAACAAGTAGATTTTTTGGGCTATAGAATTGACACCTCTAATATACACCCAATTGAGTCCAAAGTCAGGGCCATCCATGAGGCACCCACACCTTCCAACAAGACTGAGCTCCAGGCCTTCTTAGGGCTTCTCAACTTCTGTGCTGCATTCCTCCCTCACAAAGCTTCCATTGCAGAGCCTCTGCACAGACTTTTGGACAAACAATCCCCCTGGCATTGGTGACATAAAGAAGCCCATGCTTTCCATGCTGTCAAATCTTTGCTCACATCCAAAGCATTACTAAAGCCCATGTCACACAGCACCAACGGATGGAAAGAGGATGTAAAACGGAGAGAAACACTTGCCATCCATTGGTTAACGCGATGCATCTGTTCTGTACTCACTGCGTCCATTTTTCATACTCTCTATACGTCCAGCATCCGTCTACTGAGATTTCATCTGCTCAAAAAGTTTTGAGCTGCACAAAACTTTTTGAGCAGATAAAGTATCAAACGCGTCCGTTCTACATCCGCTACGCATACGGGGAACATCCATTATAAGTCCGGCATCATTCATTACGCATCCGCTATATCCACTAGGCATCTGCTGTGTATCCGCGCAACTCACATCCACTCCAGCGGAAAACAGACAAAGGGAGGAAGTGAAACGGATGCGGAACGGACACGCAGCATTAGTAGCACAGACGTAGAAAGGATGAAAGCGGATGCAGCTCGCATACAAAGCATTAAAATGGAAAAAACGTTCGTATAGGGGATGTATCTCAGATATTTAGGATGTCTGCAGGATGTCTACAGGATGCAAAAGGACACCTAGCGGAAAACCTATATTTCCTATAAAAAGGGGGAAAAATCATCTGGATCTCACTTTCAGTCCAGCAGCCCTGCTGTGCAGACCTCTTCAGCCTTGATCTTGCTCTTGCTCTTCCACACCATCCAGTCATCTCCAACATGGATCGTCACACACTCCTTTTGGTAGCCGCCATCATTCTACAACAGTGCGAAGCCCTCTACAGGCTCTTTCACCTGTTCTACAGGAAGAAAAGGAGGCATCCAAGAAGTGTCTGGGTCCGAAGATGGATCGCAAGAAGAACCGAGTACGGACTGTATAACAAACTGATGGTGGAGCTGAGGAACGAAGACACTCGTGCATTCCAGAACTTCATGAGGATGCCGCCAGCCATGTTTGACGAAGTTGTGGAGTGGCTGAGACCCAGGTTGACCAAGGCAAAGACCAACTTCCGGCTCAGCCTGTACCCTGGACTGAAGGTGGCACTGACTCTGCACCACCTGGCCTCCAGGACCACGTACAGGAGCATGCAGTATGCCTGGAGGGTGCCACACAACACCATCAGCATTGTAGTCAGAGAAGTGGTGCAGGCCATCATCGAAGAATACCTGGAGGAGCTCCTCCAGTGCCCCTCCACTGAAGAAGGCTGGAAGAAAGTTGCGGAGCAGTGGTATCAGAAGTGGAACTTCCTCCACACCATTGGAGCCATAGATGGGAAGCACGTGGCCTGCAAAGCTCCAGCCAAGTCAGGGTCCACTTATCACAACTACAAGGACTTCTTCAGCATCATCCTCTTCGCCATGTTCGATGCTGACTACAAGTTCATCTACATCGATGCTTCAGGCAACGGCTCATCTTCAGAAGCCCAAGTATACAATGCCAGTCACCTCAAGGAAGGGCTGGAATGCAACCTCATCATGGGCTTCCCAGATCCAGACCCCCTGCCCAACGACATACAAGATGTGCCCTACTTAATCGTGGGGGATGATGCCTTCTCCCTCAGAACCTCCCTCATGAACCCCTACACTTCCAGATGCCTCACCCGTGAAGAGAGGATCTTCAACTACAGACTGTCCAGGGCAAGGCAGGTGTTGGAGAACGACTTTGGCATCCTGGCCAACAGGTTCCAGGTACTTCTCACCACCATGCAGCATCGCCCAGAGACCATGAGGAACATCATGGAAGCTTGCTGCATCTTGCACAATCTCATGCGCACCTGCTACCCAGTGTTGCAGAACAGGCTCGTGGACCACCAACAAGGGAATGGGGACATGGAGCCTGGTGAATGGAGGCAAGGGCGAAACCTGGTAGATACTGTGGATGTGCAAGGTCCCAACAGAGCTTCATGTGAAAGGAAGAAGCAGCGCAGCCTCCTGAAACACTGGTGCAACTCCCCAGCTGGAGCAATGGAGTGGCAAGACAGGATGGTAGATGCCTAATGGATGCTTCCTTCAGGCTGTCTCATCACACTGATGAGATTGTGCCATGTACGTTGAGTGGCCCTACAATGAAAAGGGCATTTAATATAGTGTTGTATTTATGTTGAAATGTGTTGAGGAATGATTAAATTGTTATTGATAATAAAGGGCCATAGGTGTGGCACCTGGGAGGGTGGACCATACAGTCCAACTATGCTTGCACTGGGGGTTTATCTTTCCCACAGCTATTACCCATCCCACAGGTGTTCCTGCCCATCCCACAACTATTACCCATCCCACAGGTATCTCTTCCCATCCCACAGCTATTACCCATACCACAGGTATTCCTGCCCATCCCACAGTTATTACCCATCCCACAGGTATCCCTGCCCATCCCACAGCTATTACCCATCCCACAGCTATTACCCATCCCACAGCTATTACCCATCCCACAGGTATCCCTGCCCATCCCACTGCTATCGTTACCCATCCCACAAGCATGCAAAGGCTTAAACCATTTATAAAAGTTTATTGACTAAAAGAACTGAACCAAGTGTGTGAAGCAAAGATAACTTTATTAATAACAAACTGTAAAAGCAAAATGACCCAAGTAAAGTATCCCAAGAAAAGATAAAGTCAACAGGTAGCAACCCAGTCTCTAGCACTCTTCTCAGTCACTCTGAGGCGTGTCCATAGTCTCAGGGGTGAAGGGTCCAGGTGCTGTGGAGGTGGCTGCTGATGGAGTGCTGGTCTGAGATACCATTGGGGTGCCTGGCCCCGAGGACAATAGGGGATGGTGTGTGGAGGAAGCTCTCAGAGAGCTGGCTCAGTCCTGTGATGTTGAGAGCCCCTTCCTCCAGGACATGGGGTGTCAGTCCCAAGACCAATGACAGATGTTCTGAGGCTGGGCTTGGTTGTGGGGTGGAGGAAGGAAGAGTGTAGTGGGGCTGTCTGGTCTGCAGCTGAGCGAGGTGAGGCATGGGTGGCATCTGTGGCATGGTGGCATCTGTGGCATGGGTGGCATGGGTGGCATCGGTGGTGTTCGAAGTACCTGTGCCTGGACTGGGAAGGACTGCCTGTGCTCCTGGAACTCCTGGTAGCCATAGCCTTGGTAGGTGACGGCCTGTGGGAAGCCTTGGAAGGGCTGTGACATCACCTGGGGTGGAGGACCAGACCTGGACTGGGTCGGAGCAGGTTCAGCTGGGCCAGGAGTGTTGTGCAGAAGACCTGTGATCCTCTCCTTTATCACCTGGTACTGTGATTTGGACATGTCCATGAGGGTCTGGTTGACGTAGGTGAGGAAGGGCTTGTGGTTTGAGGATGGTATGTCAGTGTGTACCAGCTGAGAGAGGAGATTTACGCTGCTTTTGAGGATGGTATGTCGGTGTGTTCCAGCTGAGAGAGGAGATCTACACTGCTTTTGATGGTGTACCTGATCTTCAGCAGGACAGTGTGGCTCTGGCCTTCCGGTCTGCCTCTCTGCCTGCTTTCTGTGGAGGTGGAGCTGGGGGTGGATGTGGGTTGGTCTCTGGTTTCAGTGCCCTCTCCTTGCTCCCACTGGGTCAGGGGGTCCTCCATGCGCTCCGCCATGGGGAGTGCAGGTGTCGGGGGAGTCTCCATCGTGGGGCGCTCCACAGATACCTGCCTGGACACAGGAGCTGAATCTTGGCCAGAAGAGCACTGGCTCTCTGTGGGCTACCTGAGAGAGAGGGTAGACAGAGGGGCTGCTCCTCGGTGGCGGATCTCACCCACCAAGAAGCTGCACTTGGGCATCACGTATGTCTCCCGGTCAGTCAGCTTGACCGCTGCCTGGCCAGACTTCTTCAGGTGCAGCTTCCCATACCAGGCGTGCATGTGCTTCCACCACCCAAGGAGGACCTTCAAAGTGTAGCCCAGGCTCTCTGCCTTCTCTTTCCAAGCCACCTGCTTCCTCTTGATGTCTCGATAGAGCCTATGTCCCTTCCGCCATAAGTACTCGTTCTCCCTCAGCCATTCAAGCACATCATCCTCATGTTCCTCTTCGATGGAGTATTGCCTCCTCTCCCTATCTCATGTATGCCTCTTTCTCCCTCTGGCAGGGCCTTCTGGGCCCTCATCAGAAGGGCTTTGAGGTTCTAGGGGCTGGTCCATCACACCACACCACCAGCAGCAGCAGCAGCAACAACAGCAACAGCAAAAGCAGCACCAGCATCACCAGCAGCACCAGCAGGACCAGGAACACCAGCAGCACCAGGAGCACCAGCAGCACCAGCAGGACCAGGAGCAGCACCAGCAGAAGCACCAGCACCAGGAGCAGCGCCAGCAAAGTAAGCACCAGCAGAAGCACCAGCACCAGGAGCAGCACCAGCAGAAGCCCCAGCACCAGCAGAATCAGCCCGAGCACCAGAAGCCCCAGCAGAAGCAGAGTCAGGGCCAGGGGGTGCAATGGTGGCCCTGTCCTTCTTGCCAGGGCTGGCAGAAGATGGCACAGGCTTCCTCTTCTTCCCCATGGTTGTTGGCTGGAGATGTGGCAGCAGGTCTTTCCTCTGAATGGTGACCTGCTTGCGAGCTGCATCTTTTTATATCCGCGGGGCTGATGCAATGCATCCTCCCTGCATACGCAGTGAATGCTTTGCATCCGCTAGGCATTCGCTATGCATCCACAAGGCATCCGCTAGGCATCCGCTAGGCATCTGCTAGGCATCCATGATGCATCCGCGTCCTCTGCTTGGCATCTGTGATGCATCCATTCCTTCCGTTGCGCATCTGCTTTGCTGTGCTCCCCCGGAAGCCCTGCGGATGTACCATCCACTTCCATCTGCTTCCATCCAGTAGGCATCCGTGGAGCATCCACTTTATATCCTGGCTACGTCCTCTCCCCGTCCGTTCCTTTCCATTGTTGTCCGCTCTGTTAATGCAAATTTGGGGCACTTTTGAGAGCGGATAACAATGGATGGAACATTTTCTTGGCTGCAGTTGCTTCTGTCAAAAATTTCATGAGTTCCTCTATAGGCACCATTTTGAATTAATCACCAATCACAAGCCTCTGTTAGGTCTTTTGTCTGGTGAAAAACAAACCCCACAGATTTTGTCCCCAAGGATGACCAGATGGACTTTATTTCTGGCTGCTTATTCATACACGCTGATCCATCGACCCGGAAAAAACCTTTGCCATGCTGACGCTCTCAGCCGCTGCCCTCTGCCTGTTCCTGTTGAAGTCCAGCACCAATCAATGCTGTGTTCGATATCAAGGATCTTAATTTTCCCATTACTGCCTTTGACATTGCTACTCACTCCTCAAGGGATCAGGTAATTGCCCAAATTCTGGACTGGGTGGGAAGGGAGTGGCCAGCAATCCCTTATGCCTCTGAATTCCTGCCCTTCAAGACTCGCCAGCAGGAACTATCATCTTTCAGGGCTGTTTACTGTGGGGAACAAGGGTGGTCATCCCTTCCAAACTGCAGGGCTCAGTTCTGAAGGTCCTGCATGAAGGCCCTCCTGGCATTGTTAGGATGAAGGCTCTGGCTTGCAGTTATGTGTGATGGCCTGGCATGGATGCCCAGATCTCCAGCTGGGTGAGCGCTTGCCAGCCATGCCAGGCTACCAGGCCAGCTCCACCCACTTCAACTCCAGGCAGGTGGGAGGATACTGGAGCCCCTTGGTCCCGGCTGCATATTG
Source organism: Laticauda colubrina (assembly GCA_015471245.1). Classification (NCBI taxonomy): domain Eukaryota; kingdom Metazoa; phylum Chordata; class Lepidosauria; order Squamata; family Elapidae; genus Laticauda; species Laticauda colubrina. The sequence goes on along the minus strand of BLBF01000010.1, from coordinate 38,206,248 downwards.
ATCTAGCCAGCCCTGTGCATGGGTGTACATTCCTGGTAATGGTAGATTTTTTTCTCAAAATGGATAGACTTGGCCCTGCTGCCCACAACAACCACTCAAGCCATTACAAAGGCCCTAAATAGGGTATTCGTTACCCATGGCATCCCTGACACCATTTTGTCTGACAATCGGCCCCAATTCACCTCCTGTGAATTTGAAGTTTATTTAGCCAACCTGGGAATCAGGCATGCCCTTACAGCTCCTTTTCACCCTGCTAGTAACGGGATGGCTGAAAGGGTAGTCAGGTGTGTTCAGGAGGCCCTGGAGAGGTTTGGCCAAGCTGATTGGCACTCTAAGCTTTCTAGGTACCTGCTAACTCAACATACAACCCCCTGTGCCACTACCAACAAGTCCCCGGCCAAGCTCCTTATGGGCAGACGCCTGAGAACCACCCTGGATAGACTACATCCTCATTATGCCCCAGTCACCCCCTTAGGGTCTGATAGCCAGACCAGGAAGTTTGCCCTGCATGACCAAGTGTACGCCCATAATTACGCAGGCCACCCCTTATTGGTGCCAGGCCAAGTTGTGGCAGTAACTGGGCCTAAGTCCTATAGGTTCTTGCTGGAGGATGGTCGTACCTGGTGCCGGCACATCGACCAGCTGAGGAGGCGCTGGAGAGTGGCTATTGACGATCCCCGTTGCCCGCCAACTGACACGGACCCACCGATGTTTGCCGAAGCTATCCCGGGGCACTGTGAGCGAGGGGACCTACCTGGACTGTCTCCTGACCCTCTACCAGAACCACCCGTCAACGAGGTTCCAGTCACACCAAGCTCCAACGCGGCCCATGAAGCGGAGGATTTCTTCCCTGCTGCAGCTCCACCAGGACTGAGGTGATCCGGCTGCCTGCACAGGTGCCCGGCCTACTTGAAGGACTACACATGCTCCTTGCCAGGGGAAAGGAGTGTTGTGTTCATACGCAGTTTTCACTCCAGTCCGCACCCCTTGCCGGAGCACGAACCACTCTCATTGGTTGATGCCTTTTGACAGCCGGCTATAAAAGGAGCTGTCAAACAGCATCATCTGTTGCTGCCAGCTGACTGCCTGTTAGCCCGGCAGCCACGGCAACCCTTTATTCTTGTAATCAAGTTACTTGACTGTTAGCTCCATGTCCGCCTCAATAATTACCACCGCTCTACAATAGAGGCCAAGGCCTTTTCCCACAGTCATCTTAACAACTCACATAATTGCTTAACAACCACAACTGGGAGAACCAGAATTGTGGTCACTGAGCAGAGTGGAAAGGCGCCCATCTTATTTTACAGTTGCTTCACTTAATAACAAAAATTTCAGTCCCAATTGTAGTTATAATTTGAGGACTACATATATTTATTATTGTGATATTTTAAGTAGATAATATGTGTAATATTTGTAAGTGATAAACAAGTCTTGGCTTAAAAATTGTACATAAACAGTCCTATACATATAGTTCCAAATTGAGGTTTTTACAGATTGAATTCCTCCGAACAAACACAAGTTTTCTCATTCACTTCTGGAAAGATACAATTCCTCCTAGCAAACACAGGTTTTCTCATTCACTTCTGGAAAGATAAGGTGACCAACTTTTTACAATGAAAAGGAAGACACAAATAAATTAAAGAAAAAAAACAAAGCCACTTGCGTGTGGCGCACTCTTGAGTGTGGTGCACTCTTGAGTGTGGCGCACTCTTGAGTGTGGTGCACTCTTGCATGTGGCACACTCTTGCTTGTGGCGCACTCTCTCAAAACAATTCTCCTGTGTGGAGCACATGTGTCTCATAATTGCATCATGCCACACTGTACCGAGCCTTGACGAATCGTCATGTCAAATACAAATACATCACATCACACAAAACGGATCGGATCAGCATCAATCAAATATGAGATTTGCAGATTAGTCTTCAAATATCAAAAAGGAGGACATGTAGGAGGACATTTTTTGAGAGAGGACACAACTTACAAAAGAAGAACAGTTGGTCACCTTAGGAAAGAGAGGAAGGAAATGTTCCCCCCTGCCAGATTTCAGCATATTTGTTAGATTATTCTTGCTTATATCTGGTCTATATTCTAAAAACTGCAGCCCTCTTTCCATTTAGTAGTTGTCTACCTGAACTCCTGTTTACTTCTTCTGAGTCTCCAGTTGCAGATTCCTCCTCCAACTGCTCTTTGATCCACATAGTACCTGTAGGCCATGCCAAAAAAAATAAGCCTCCAGAAGTGTCCAATAACATCTTCCATTATGCTTCGACCTTTTATGCATTTTACATTTTGCTACCTTTCCCCTTTCAGCTACCTCCAGATTGGCTGCATCTAGGTGTTTTAGTCAGACATAAAGCACCTTTGTGTCTATGTGTTTGTTAGCTTGGTTTTGGCACACAGAAAAAAAGGGAACTTTGCCACCATGACTTCATCTCATGTTTAACAGGGCAAGTCACCCTGCCACAACAGTTAGAAACATATTATTCCCGCATATGTGGAATATTATGGCTCAGGCTATTTACATCTGCTCATTTTTTGTATAGATCATATTATTATTTTGTGAATTATTGCCTTGTTTTGTTATTTTCTGGACAAAATTTTAACTGGCTGAAGTGACTTTAGAACATCATAAAATAAATATAAAAGTGTAGTGCTAGTAAAAAAAATAATGGGATTCTGGAATTTGATATTGCCTCTCAAACCCAATTGTTTTCAACTAAAATATTTATTAAGTCAACATTGGAGTGATTTTGTACAGTATATCACTGAATGATATGATATAAAAGAAAGCATATTTATGAAATGAATCAATCTACTATAATTTGCAAGTTGGAAGCTCGATTACTTCTTTGAAGCATTTTGACACAATTGTGAGATTAATGCTTATTTTAGTTTCTGAAAAGTATGGTGCCCATTCTCTGAACAATAACTTAAATAGCTTCCAGTGTGAAAATTCAAGCCTGACTAAAGTTTAACCAAGTCATAATCTCTATTTGATCAACTCCTGTTCTAGCAAAAATATATTACACATAATTATTCTTTATTGTTATGTTCTATGTTGTACCTATAGGAAATATCTGCACAGAGACTGCTATTTTACCATTATTAAAGAAAAGAAATGAGAAATGATAAACCTGATATTTAAACAAAAAAACCTAAAATAAAAATGATAAATATTACTACTTATAAACAGCAAAAGAAAGAGAGACACAGAGAAACTGTCATCTGTGGTTTGTATATTGTTTACTTCATTGTCAATTGGAGTTGCAGCATAGGTTTTAATTCCTGTAAAATAATCCCTTCTAGAAACATTCCATAAATCTAAAGTCAATTCCCATTTTGGCAGTGAATTATTTTAAATGGACATAGTCATTGCAGAACATTGGGAGGACTCTAGGCTACCTTGTAATAGTGTAATTCTAAAGATGAAATTCTTGACTCAGTTGTAATTTACTTCCATGAAAAGCCATTTTGTATTTGTGACAAGAGGAGGAAAACTTAGTATCCAAGCTACACAATGGGTTTTTTCCTCAGTTTCATTATTCTATAGAAATGTATAATGATCCTCACAAGGAAAGATTCAGCACTGTTAGGTATGCTTTTGCAATATCATAAAATATTTTTAGTGTTATGCTCCTGTGATTATCCAGATTTTTTTTGCAAGATAATAAGATAAAATTCTTGCATTGTTGTTATCCTCTAACCCACCCAAAAAGCTGGCATATTCAAAGACTTGTACAATTGAGGTGCTGTTTTTACTTAATTTCTTATCAGAATAGAAAAATACTAGTTACAGTTTTTATAGAACTTGCCTTGATTTATACATTATCACTATATATACAAATAACAGTGGTATATTTCAAAGGTTGCAGTGCATTATGTGAAATGGGACTAATGAAATTGAATATTCGTGGATATTCATATGTTTTTAAGACTAATTGAATTTCAGATTCAGCATTCATTTCATTGAGCCATGCCAACGTTTTTAATTGATGAATTGCTTCTCTATGTTAACATGTAAATCGTTGGATGAATCAACACAGTTGTGCAGATTAGTTCTATTACTGAATATTACTGTTTCTCTCAGGTTAATCCTGTGAAAATAGTTCAGGAGAAATGTTGGTCTTCAAGATTTTTCTTTCTTTTTTAATGAATATAAATAATGATATAAACAGTTTTTACCTTCTCAATTTTTGTGTTCATAATATTTTCCAAGATAAGCAATATTGGGTCTGATCTGTACTTGAAATAGACATTGTTATAAAGTTAACCTTGAGTTAAACTGATAAAACTAGCTATCAAAGATTCCCTGCATCAAGAATAACTGGTGTATGTCAAAGCTAGTATGATCCTTTTACTGGAATTTAAAATGAAGAAAAAGGATCTGGTGACAGAGACAAACTATTCATAAAAGGTTTGGTTAATGGGAGTACAGACTTTTCAAATGAAAATGTGAGATCCTTTTGTATGCTATGAATTTATGATTCATTATACAGGCTGTTAGAGGTGATGCTAAAGGAGAAAGCAAAGTCCTATTTTTAAATGCTCATAAGAATTTCAACTGCTGAAATAATTTGCAACACAAGCAGATAAGGAAGGAATGCAGAAATAGTGTTGCAAAGAATGACGTGACAACAGTGACCTCACACTATGTATTAAGGCAATCAACAGGAACAAACACAAAAACATAACCTTGAATTAAGATCCCAAGTGAGTCCAAAATTTCTGTTATTGACACATTTGTTAAGTGATTTTTGCCCCATTTTCCAAAGTTCTTGCCACAGTTGTTAGGTGTTTGTTAAGCATTTGTTAAGTGTTAAGTGTTGTTAAGTGTTAAGCAAATGTTAAATTAGTAAGATGGTTGCGAAATGAAACTGTCTTTCCCATTTACTTTGCTTGTCAGAAGGTTGCAAAATGTGATCACATTACCCCAGGACTCTGCAACCATTATACATATGAATTAGTTACCAAGGGTCTGAATATTAATCACATATCATGTGATTGAGGGTGTTGCAAAGGTCATAAGTGTGAAAAATGGTCATGTCACTTTTTCTATGCTGTTGTAATTTCAAATGGTCACTAAATAAATTGTTATAAATTGAGGACTATTGAACAATCTAAAATCCAAGGTTTTTACATGGATTGTTAAGTATTCACCATTCTTTAACCAAGCTATATTAAAACAATAACATATCTGGCATATTTAGAACTGTTAATTTATGATAAATGTTACACAGTGTAGTAGTAAATAATTATTATAATTATATAAAGATTCAATACATAATATAAATATTATATACATATATTAAAATATATAAATATTAAATAATAAATAATTATATAACTAATAATAATGTAGTCTAGACTGTAATGGCAAACCAAAGAGTGTATGTAGTAAGGAAGCCAGAATCATTTCCATTGTCATACTAGGCATCCTCTTCTCTGCTTTCTTCTCAGAAAGAAAAATACCTCTAACCAATGAACAAGTGAAACTGAAAAAAGAGCAAAATAAAAACAACTGAATAATATTGCCCATATTGCAAAGAAAGAGCTAGCACAAGTATTAAAAGATGGCAGTATTGTAATATCAAATATATACACTGCTCAAAAAAATAAAGCGAACATTTAAACAATACAATGTAACACCAAGTCAATCACACTTCTGTGAAATCAAACTGTCCGCTTTGTGCATATGAAATAGACAACAGGTGGAAAACATAGGTAGTTAGCAAGACATCCCCAATAAAGGAGTGGTTCTGCAGGTGGTGACCACAGACCACTTCTCAGTTCCTATGCTTTCTGGCTGATGGTTTGGTCATTTTTGAATGCTGGCGGTGCTTTCACTCTAGTAGTAGCATGAGACAGAGTCTACAACCCACACAAGTGGCTCAGGTAGTGCAGCTCATCTGGGATGGCACATCAATGTGAGCTGTGGCAAGAAGGTTTGCTGTGTCTGTCAGCATAGTGTCCAGAGCATGGAGGCAGTACCAGGAGACAGGCCAGGACATCAGGAGATGTGTAGGAGGCCATAGGAGGGCAACAACCCAGCATCAGGACTGCTACCTCTGCCTTTGTGCAAGGAGGGACAGGAGGAGCACTGCCAGAGCACTGCAAAATGACCTCCAGCAGATCACAAATGTGCATGTGGCTTCTCAAACTGACAGAAATAGACTCCATGAGGGTGGAATGAGGGCCTGATGTACACAGGTGCGGGTTGTGCTTACAGCCCAACACCGTGCAGGACATTTGGCATTTGCCAGAGAACACCAAGATTGGCAAATTCACCACTGGTGCCCTGTGCTCTACACAGATGAAAGCAGGTTCACACTGAGCACATGTGACAGATGTGACAGGGTCTGGAGACACCGTGGAGAACGTTCTGCTACCTGCAACATCCTCCAGCGTGACTGGTTTGGCAGTGGGTCAGTAATGGTTGGGGTGGCATTACTTTAGGGAGCCGCACAGTCCTCCATGTGCTCGCCAGCAGTAGCCTGACTGCCATTAGGTACTAAGATGAGATCCTCTGACCCCTTTTGAAACCATATACTGGTGCAGTTGGCCCTGGATTCTTCCTAATGCACGACAGTGCTAGACCTCATGTGGCTGGAGTGTGTCATCAGTTCCTGCAAGACGAAGGCATTGATGCTATGGACTGACCTGCCCATTCACCAGACCTGAATCCAATTGAGCACATCTGAGACATCATGTCTTGCACCATCCACCAATGCCACATTGTACCACAGACTGTCCAGGAGTTGGACAGGGGATGCTTTAGTCCAGATGTGGGAGAAGATTCCCTCAGGACACCATCCGCCACCTCATCAGGAGCATGCCCAGGCATTGTTGGGAGGTCATACAGGCACGTGGAGCCCAGACACACTACTGAGCCTCATTTTGACTTGTTTTAAGGACATTTCATCAAAATTGGATCAGTCTGTTGTGTTTTTTAACACTTTAATTTTGAGTGTAACTCCAGACCTCCATGGGTTGCTAAATTTGATTTCCGTTGATAATTTTTGTGTGATTTTGTTGTCAGGACATTCAACTATGTAATGAACAAAGTATTTAATAAGAATATTTCATTCATTCATATCTAGGATGTTTAATATTTTTTTTTGAGCAGTATATTTATTAAATTTGTATGCTACAGATCTCCCTCTGAAAAGCAATTCTGAGTGATTTACAATTATAATTTAAAGGATTAAATACAGTTAAATCACCAGTCATGCCCAACATTGAGCAACCCCATCAGGACCCCAGCCTGACTGGCAGGTTTTAATGCCATTCCAGGAGGCCAAGAGAGTGAAGACAGGCATCACATGGCAAGACATTCCAAAAAAGTAGGGTTCATGGAGAAAAGGCTCGCCTTTATTCTGTCAGTCAAAACTCTTTGACAAAGTTCACCAATCCATCAACAGAATGCAATGAACCAGACAACACTTGACAAAGAAAAATCAGAGTAGTTCTGTCTACAACTATGTGACAACCTCAACTTTATGCAGCTTGCATAAAGTAGGGAGGTAAGAAAAAATGCTGGAGAAATCGGCAAAGAGATTCAGAATTGTTTAGCACTAGATAACTATGGTGAGGGGGATCTGACTTATTGACACCCATTCACTGCTAATCGGTTTAACAACATCCTGCAAGGAGGTAAAACTGAAGATTGATTAGCCTTTGTCAAAACCTATCTGATTAATGACAGATCCAACAGAAAGTCAGAACCAAGCAAGAGCAGATCAATTAACTATTTACTGACAACCTTCAAAATGCTAATTGTTATGGTACCTGATGCAGTTCAAACGCATCTAGTTGAAAGCAAGCTCTTTCCACCTGAGCAGAAAGGAAATTGCCCATACAGCGGAGGAACAAAAGATCAGTTTCTAATTGACAAGATGATTTTGGAAAACTAAAAGAAGAAAGACCTTCATGAATGTAGCTTGGATTGATTACAAGAAGGCATTTGACTCTGGGCATTTAATCAAATGCCTAGAAATAACAGGTATCAGTCTAAACCTCAGAGATTATATGCAAAGATCAATGGCACAATGAAAGACACAGTGGCTGGTCAATGATGATATACTTTAAAGGACGACTCACTCTCACCACTACTGTTTGTCATTGCATTGATTCTTCTGTCAACAATACTGAAGAAATCAGGCCATGGCTGTCAAAAACATCTTCCAGACAGAAGTACTGAAAACTGAAGGAATCAAGATGTCCTATGGAAATAACATCAAGAGTTATTCTGTTCCCATTGTTAGTCTTATATTTTACCAAAGCAGTAAATTTAAAATAGATTTAAAATAGTTTTACTTTGATTATTTGGTCAAAAATATGTTAAAAGTGTTTACAATTCAGAGCTGTGGTGGCACAGTTGTTAGAATGCAGTATTACAGGTTCATTTTGCTGACTGCTAGGGGTTCGATCCTCACTGGCTCAAGGTTGACTGAGCCTTCCATCCTTCTGAGATCTGTAAAATGAGGACCCAGATTGCTGAGGGGAATATGCTGACTCTGTTTAGAGAGGGCTGTAAAGCTCCGTGGAGTGGTATATAAGTCTAAGTACTATTGCTATCCTACATTAATCCTCCCCCAGTTTATATTCTGAAGTGTTGTTCTTATCTGCAGTTTTGTCATACATTACTATTTCAAGAAGTCCACCAGAGAAGCAATTGTATTTTAGTGATGGATGGAGAGATTGCTGTCTATATAAAATGGAAGATGATCTGGGATTTGAGAGGTGAAGTGGATTGTATATCTGTAAGGTATTACTTGGGTAATTTCATCACTTTAGACCAGATAAAAAGGACATAGGCCAACCAGTTAATCTGAAAAAAAAAGTCAGACAGAAAATATACATCAATATGATGTAGAAATAGATAAGTGTGGTTTTGGAGTAAAATAATCAAAATATCAAGGGAAAAGAGGAAAGTAAAAAAAACAAACTCAGTGTTCTTTGGAGCATTGAAAGATAGGATTATGAAAAATAGAAATAATCACAAACTGCCAAACAAGAGAATGCTTGGTGTCCATCTCTATCAGTTTTATAATGATTTCAGCTCTTCAATAATTAAACATATTGTTATAGTACCTAAAGAAACATTCACAACATAATCACTAAAATATGGATTAAAAAAAAAAACATCTCTAAAGTACTTAAACTTATCAATCATATCTGAATGTACTGTTCTATGCTCTCAGCAGAATTAGAAAATTGCCTCATAATACAATGTGATCTGAAAGCACTCAGCTTCAAGGAAAACATTCGCACAGTCAAGTAAGCTGTTTGATTATGTGCTGTTTGCATAAATTGGCAAGGAAAGAATTAAGAAGAACTTCTCTCCTAGATGATGAATTAAAACAATTCTATGAAGTTTTCAATTTTGTGAAATTCCTGAAATTTATACTTTTAATTTGTGCATCTAGAAATTATGGGCAACTTGCTTGTAGGTCATAGAGACAAAATAATAATCTAATGTTTGGTGATGCTTTTTATAGAAGTATATATAGACCATTCCCCTGGTTCTGACAGAAAACATTCAGTTTATGACCACATGCAAGTGTTGTGTTACTGTTCTATCTCAACAATACATTTACTCTGCATACAAAAAGGAGCTCAAGGGGACTGTTGTTGTTAAAATGTATTTTTGGTATCTAAGATTGAAAAGGTCTTGAAACTGTAAAATCTAGATTTTGGTAAATGCTGCCTGGTATTTGCCTGGTATTTTGGTATCTGCCTGGTATTTTCACTTCCTGGGTGAAGCAGTAAGACAGTGCGGGGGATCCAGGCAAAGCTGATCATTGCAACAGCTGATTGTTGGGAGGGGAGAAAGAAATATCTTAAGGACTGACTGGGCAAGGGAGAATGCAGTTAGCAATGTTGGGTATGTGTGCGATATTGTGCATGAGCGATAAGAACTGATGGGGAGGGAGGGAAGGAAGGAAAGGGAAGGGACCATCCAGGGACACAATTTGCCAGTTCTCCGAACTGCACAGGATCATAACAACCAGTTCTATAGAACTGGTCCAAACTGGTAGAATCCCACCCCTGGATAGGACAATGAACAGTGATTGATAGTTCCTGATGTCTTTGTGAACTGGGGATTGTTTTGCCTAGTGTCAGAATAGTGATCAGATGTCCAGCAATTGGTTCTCTTTTTTTTATCTAAAGATAAAACACACACCAATAAATAAAGACATTTTGAGTTTTATTATTAGCTAAACAAGACAGATTGTAAAGCATAACATAAAAACCATGCTTACCAAGTAAGATAACACTCAGATCTTTTATAGGCATCAGGAGCTCCTAAATAACTTTAGAGATATTTCAAGGATAGCCAATTTCTACAGTACCTAACATTGGGTTATATGCAGAAATTCCGAACAAGCAACAAGTACCCTGCAGTTTTTGTTAAAATCTTTCACCGTGGTTTCATAGCCCTGCTATGGTCAGAAGGCTGCAAGACCTAATCTGGATTTGCACATGACTCTGGGATGGAATAAAAAGTCTGAGATTTTCACCACTTTGAATCTTCGAAGTTAGGTGAAAATTGCTTTCCCTTTTCTTTTATTCAGTAAACAAGATAAAAAAACACAAAGAAAGCTCACTGATAATGTGCTCTAAACTTCTAGTTAATACTGTAGATGAAATAGGAGAAGGCGGAGCTTCGTCTCGGTGCTACAGCTGCGATCTCGGGGCTCTGAGATCGCAGCTGATATTTTCGCCCCTGGTCGGTCCTAACGGACCTAAACCGTCCCGTAGAGACGGGGATCGTGAAGGGCACAGTCCCAGGATCCCAGAAATATCGCAAAATCTCTGGTTTGATCCGGGAGAAGCCCTTTTGCTGGGGGTGGAAAGGCAGCCTCCAAAGCTGCTGAAGTCGGGACAGCTCCGAAAAGAAAGTGGCTGGAGCGAGTGTGTGTCGGTTGGGTGAGAAACCTCTTTTGTATTGTAAATTGGTTGAGACCTGAAAGGATATCCTGAACAAAGAAGAAACCTGTGACTTTATTTTTGTTTGACTGGAATTGTTTGAGCGGCGTTTTTTAAAGTGATGTCAAATTGAGGCTTGGATTCTTTCCTTACTACTTCTTTTTCTGAGGAATTTAATGTGACTTCGTAGGTAACCAGATTGAATTTTTTCTTATATATATTTTTATGCTTCTTTTGATTTTTTAATTTTCTTGAGGATAGAGGCCCCCTTTGTTTTTTTTTTTCTTTTCCTCTGAGTTTTGTATACATTACTCTTCTTTCTGGCTGGGGGGGGAAAAAGTATTAAGAGATCTTGCAACACTGCCAACTAGAGGCTTGAAAGTACTTTATTTGAATTGGGGAGAAATGTATAAACACTCCTTCTCAAGGACATTTAATGTGATAAGATGAGGGAGAGCACAGAAAAATATTATTACAGGTGTTTTCCTGGACTCTTATCAATATTTCAACACTTGAGGCTTGGCTTTGAAGCTGCTGGAGAAGAGAGTCATAATAAGAGCCTTGGATAAATAAATAAAGTGCAGTGTGCAGTCCATATATATACTTGTGAAATCTCTACTCACCAGCCTTTTTGTATATTTCAATTCTAGTAATATTTTTATTTTTGCTTTTTATTTTATCCTTTTTCTTCTTTGGTTTTGGGCCTTTTTACTATTGGATTTTTCCATTTTGGATCATAATTGGCTACTCTATCAGATGGATTGAAGGTCAAAAAGAATTTGAAGTTTTTTGAAGCATTAAAGTGAAAAAAAAAGTGAAAAAAAGAAGAAAGTGTTAAATGAAACAGACTGTGTGTATTTGGATTGTTTGGTGACTTTGGGACTTTTGGAAATGCTTATTTGAATGATTAAAATCATTTGGGTCGTTTAATTTTTTTTTTTTTTTACAATGGCATTACTTATGGATGAACTGAAAATGGAATTTATAAAATATAAACAAGAGAAACAAGAAGGGAAGGATTCTTTTGGCTCTGTTTTTCATTTTTTAGAAATGGCAATTTCTACATATGAGAAACTACAAGAACAAGAAGATTGGGATGAAGAAGAAATCATCCTTAATGAACAAGCAACTTTATTTGGGGAAGAAAGGGGAAAGGGGAGAAAGAGAATGGAGAATTTAAGACTTAAAAAAACAACCAAAAAAGGGAAAAACAAGGTGAAAAATGGACACAACATCAGAAAGCAACAGAAAAGAGGAATACATAAGAGGGTGGAGATTAAGAGACAAGGGGGTAAAAAGGGTAGAGTGGAGAAGCAAGGGAGGAAAGAAGGGAAGAGAAGCTACAAAGGTTTGAAACAAGATGTAAAGAAACAGAATTTATTTAGAGATAATGGGTAAACATATAACTGAAAAAGAGATTCTGCAAAGGTACATAAGACTGTGTTGTTGTATTTGTATTTGAAATAATGTTAGAAAATTGGAATAATATATGATTATAAAATGGGACAAAATATTTAATGTAACTTAGCGAAATTTTTTTTTTAAATAAAATAAATGAAATCAAATATGAGAGAATTGAATTAAAGAAAAATGGGAACATTGTCATTGTATAATATTTTAAAATATAAGTGAAATAGGGGGAAGTAACTAAGTAAAATCTATAAGTGTTCCCATAGAAGCATGATACTTATTTAGAAAGGATTATGTAAAATGTTTAAGACTTAAATGAATATTAATTTTAATGATATAATTTCAATTGCTATGGATTGTTTTAATTATATTATATATTTAAAAAAAAAATTTTTTCCCTGTTTTAAAATATTGAGTCTATCTTTAGAATGTACTACGCAGAATCCGAATGAAAATTATGTGTTATGTTAAGCTTTAAAACTAGGGGAAGGATAAGTATGACAAGGTATTATACTCCAATCAGTCATTACAGAAGAAATTTTGTGTTAATGAGAAAAGATAATAGACAGCTGAAACAGGACAGACAAAGGATATAAGTATAATGATTTAAATTGAGATGAAATAAATATAATAGAATTAAGAGAGTGAAAAGAGGGGAGAAGCTATATAGAAAATGTAAAATAGTAAATAAGAAATGGAATGCTATATAAAAGTAAGCATGAACTTGAATTTATGTCTGTACAAAAAGATGTAACTCGGGATCAAACTGCCGTCCAAAAAGATATTTTATGTTCTTTATGTTTTGTGTTTTGTTTGTATATGTTTGTTTGTTAAAAATTAATAAAATTCTTAAAAAAAAAAAATACTGTAGATGAAATCAAAATATGTGTCTCCTTGGAATAACAATGGTCACCACTACAGGACCTATTAGATAGTTGATACTCTCAGGCCTATACATTCTGGAAGTCCAAAAATGAAACTGTACTTAATAATCAATCAATATAATTTATGCACTATTTTTAAACCAATGGTATGAAAGAATTCAAATAATAAACATATGACAGTTTATGGGAGGAAAGAACATTTGAAGTTAAGATACAGAAATAAGCAGTAATAATCCATGAAAAATTAGCACATTATTCAATTCAATGAGAGAAAAATCAATGTAGAGAGTTGTGCATTTATTTCAGTGAAGGAAAGACAAGCAATTCAGAAAGAAAAAATAATAATTCAGTAAGATAAAGTGTAGAAAATTTCAGAGATTACCTTGGAGAAGCTATGTAGAGGTAATTGCAACAACATGTAAACAATATATTTTAAGTTCAGGAAACAAACCAAAAAAGGAAGAAAGTTTAGTTCAGTTTAGTTTATTGTCACTGCACCTTGTATAATGAAATCAAACCCCATCTTCAGTGCACATCATGACCATGACCATGACCATGAAAATAAACACAAACACACATCCTTCACCCTCCACACATTGAACCGAAAACCCCCGATACCACACCAATACTGCTCTATACAGCAAAATTCAAAAGAGCTTCTGCCCTGAGATAGAAGCTGTTTTTCAGCCTATTTGTCCTTGTTTTTATTATTCTGTACCATTATTCTGTACCGTCTGCCAGATGGTAATAGTTCAAAAAAAAAAAAAAAAAAAGGTTCCCAGGATGAGATGGATTTTTGAGAATATTTTGAACTTTCTTAAGGCAGCAGGAGCTATAAAGCTCTTCCAAAGAGGGGAAAGAGCAACCAATGATCTTCTTGGCAATGATTGGGCAATGCCTAGAGTGCTTTCCTATCTTCCACTATGTAATTGGCAAATCGTACAGAGGTGTAGTAAGTTAAAATACTCTCTATGGTAGTGGTAGAAGGTCATCAGTTGTTTTCTGAGAAGTCTCAGGTCATATAATCTCTGCTGGGTCCTTTTGATGAGAGCTGCAATGTGAGCACCCCAGGTCAGGTCCTCTTTTATGGTAACACCCAGAAACTTAAAACTGGCCACTTGCTTCACTCTGTCTCCATTGATACGCAAGGGCTGGATGTTTGATCTGTTCCTTCTATAGTCCACTATAAACCTTGGTCTTATTGGTGTTGAGGACTATGTTATTGTCTCCACACTACGAAAGTAACTGGTCCACCTCATCTCGAAAGGCAGACTCATCCCCCCCAGGGATGAGTCCCATCACTGTTGTATCATCTGCAAATTTAGCAATAGTATTACTAGCTTGAGTGGAAATGCAGTCGTACACATAAAGTGTATAGAGTAAGGGACTCAACATGCAACCCTGTGGTGTACCAGTGTTAAGAATAAGGTCTGAAGAGGTACGATTACATAATCTGACCCTCTGTGAGCAGCCAGACAGGAAATCCATAATCCAAAGGCAGATTGAATAAGAAAGGCCAAGGTCCAAAAGTTTAGACACTAGTCTATGTGGAAGAATTGTGTTAAATGCAGAACTAAAATCTACAAAAAGCATCCTCACATAACCCCCCACTGTTCTAGATGAGTCAGAACAGTGTGAAGAGTGACGGCTATAGCATCCTCTGTAGATCTATTTCTTCTGTATGCAAACATTTGATACATTTGATACATTCATCAAATGTATGCAGAAGACCAGGAATGATGTGCTGGCAGACCAATTTCTCAAAGCACTTCATGATGATAGGAGTGAGTGCCACTGGTCTGTAATCGTTGAGGAACTTCTTTGGTAGTGGAACAATGGTGGAAGCCTTCAAATAAGATGGAATAGTGGACTGGATAAAGACCAATTGAAGATCCTGGTAAAGACTCCAGCCAACTGATCAGCAGAGTCTTTAAGCACTCAGCCAGAGATACTGTCAGGACCAACAGCCTTTCTAGGGTCCACAGCCCTCAGAATGTTCCTCACCTCCTGTTTCTCCACAATGAGGTGGGGGATACAATTGGCTGGTGGTTGTATTTTATCTGTCTCTGATGTCTCTCCATTTCAAAGCGAGCAAAGAAATGATTCAGTTCCTCTGCCAATGAAGCATCCCCCTCAGCAGGGATGACATTGGTCAATTGATGGTTTGCAATTTGTTGAATCCCTCATCACATCTGCCTCATGTTATTGCTATAAAAATTATCCTCAATCTTCCTCTTATAATCAGTCTTGGCTTTCCAAATACCTTTCTTCAGATTAGCTCTGGCAATACTGTATCTTGCCCGAGCACTGGACCTAAAGGCCTTGGTCCTGTCACGTAAGAGCCTGGGATATTAGAGAGAGGAAAGGAAAACAGTGTCATGTTTCCAAAATCCTGTTATTATAGCTTAGAAATAAGCTATAGTTCCAGTTAAACTTGGGGAGTCGATTTCTTAATCTGACCTACCTGAAAGGGCTGAAAAAATACATACCTTGTATTTGTAGATTACTGTACTCTTCCTTGTGGTAAAGAAATAATGCTCAGTTTTGATTGCACAACTGAAACTCAAGTTTGCTGATAATTAAAGTGCAGATTGCAACACATCCATTATTAAAAGATAATTTGAATGTACACATTTCCGTGAAATTGAGAAGAAAAGTTCTGGATTCAAAGTGCTAAATGATTTAGATATAAATTATGGAGCTATGCTTATTTATTTAATTATTATTTATGGAAGTTGACTATCTCATATAATTATCCTATACAGCTTGCAACAACAAATAAAAGCAGATATTAAAACAAAATCACCATTGGCACTAGACCAGACTAAAGCTTCCTAGCTCAATCCTTTTGTTATTGTACCTTGTGGTTCTGGTTCCGTGCCCTGAATTGTTGCAGTGAAGAATAAACAAACTGGGACATTCAAGACAGAAGTAAATATCTTGGGAAATATTTATAAACTACATTTAAAAAAGAAGAAGGAAGATTTCCTTGCATATTTAAATTCTGCCTCCAAAGCTAACAGGTATAATAGCTCCAATATACTATTAATATTTTCATCTCTTTCCTCATAGTAGAACCAAGGAATCATACAAATAAGTAGATAAAGGATTGCTTCTGGCATGTTGCATTTGGCAAGTGGATATACAGAGATATTTGAAGAGATGAGTTGATAAATAGTTTATCATTTTCCATACTAGATTTTGTGCATGCGTAATAACCTCAGGAATTAAGATTCTTCTTCTGTGAAATGACTACCAAGCCTTGCAGAACTTATTTTCTGCTAGTAACATTCACTGACCAGTCATCTTGAACTTTTTTCTTTAAAAAGTTCTGTAATGGAATTACAAGACTGGATGCTACACAACCCTTTTCTTTCCAGTATTATGAACAATGGTGCTAAACACAGGGTTCAATGCCTTCTCTGTAATCACAGCTGTGAAGTGAAGAAAAAAGGCTGGGAGTACAACTTGGGGTAGAAGCAAACATAGCTTGTTTTTTCAACTGCCATTAATATCATTCCTGACAACTTTAGGTTATAGCTCTAAAGAGGAGCAGGCTGTCTTGCTGACTTGCAAGGATCTGTGTCTTGGGGGCAAAGTTGGTGTATGTATCCCATGAAAATAGCTCTCACCATGAAAAAACCCTCCCCCTTTGAACCTAGTACTGATAGCATAGTAAAATGTGCCTTGATTCACCAAATTTTGTGACCTATGTTACCTGTTTTTTATAGTGGACTCACCTTCTAGACTAACCTTCATCAGCAGGACATTGCTATCAGGAAAACTATAAGCTATTTCAGTGAAGAGATAACTAGCAGGGATTTAAACAAAGAAATGACTTCGCAGTATTGCCTGGGAGGAAAGTAGTAGCAACATTTGTCTGGATATGAGAGTTTCTTGTTGAAAATTGTTTACATTGCAGACTGTTATAATGTGAAAGTGCCACATTCCATTTTCCAGACACAGATATTAAAATCAACCTTGCATGTTGCCTGTTGTGAAAAGATTGCTACTTCAGTGAGTCACATGCATGCCTGTGAGTTCATATTGGTAATCAGGTTGGCTTTGAGCATTTTGATATGTCTAGCCTGTTTTGTTTATAACAGTGGCCAGCATGGGAATTACATCCATTATGGAGCTTCGGCTTACAAGTAGTCCTTTGCGGCGGTTGGTGGGTGTGCATGTCTTATTATTCTCAAAATCATTGATCCATGGCATATGCTGCATGTCTTGGAAAACCAATGCAGGAGTCCAAAATAGAGAAATGTTTCACTTATCTAAAGTTTTGTGCAAATTATATTATACCCAATATATATTTGGTAATTAAGAATGTATCCATAATTTCAGGCTTTTGTTTGATAAAATACCATTACTGTACTAGGACTATTAATGCATCATCACTTACTTTCATCCCACCTTACAAATCAATGTTGAGCCATACATATGCCCATTTGACACCTGCCACATTTTGATCAAAGTGTCCTACCAGGTCTAACTGGAACATTCTTTAAGAGAACTTTCCCAATTTGGTGGGAACTTTCCCACCAAAACTTTCCCAATTTCCCAACTTTACCAGAACTTTCCCAATTTGGTGACAATTTATAATTATAGATATTTCATTATTTTGGCAATAGCCAACTTTTGCTTAGAAAAATATGGGTTATGAGCATGTCCCAAGGTCCACATAGAACTGCTAGCAAAAAGATTAAAAATACTATACAAGCTTTAACCACAACTTTATAAAATAATGTTTTATGATAGATCTTATCCTGTGATTCATGACATTCATAAGAGGCATAATTTATAGGCTTTCCTCACTTTCACAACTCCCTCGCCTGCATATTGAGTTGCTTTATCATGCAGTTAAGAAAAGGAAAAGGAAAAATCATGTGTCTAGATGTAAATCACTCACATGCTTTTTAATTGATGGTTCCAATTTTAATGTGTAAATCAGAGTTAAGCACCCTGTTCTGTTTCATGGAGTTAGTTGAGAAGTTTATGCGGTATCAGGGTAAGGAGGAGGATAAGTATGGATGTTCAAAAAAATGTCTACTATAATAAGTTTGAAAAGTCAGAAAATATGAAGTGCTAAGAGTGATGTGGTTTCCCAATTCCTAGTTTCCTGAATCCCCTGTTTGTTACTCAGTTTGTATGAGTGTGAGTCTGGGGGGTGTACAGAAGCAGTCTTTCAAAGAAAGCACCGGTCTGCAGGAACGAATGGGACAGATGTACATAGTTCAGAAGTGGTAACGATTTTGCAATGGTCATGTGATTTACTTTAAAGCATAGTTACTTTTTTCTTATAATATGAAAAAGCAAAACAAGTAGCCTGGCATACATCAAGGCAAATGTCTACAATTGACAACACTGCCTACCAGTGCTTTAAGTTGGTTTAATAAAACAGATAGCAATTGTAGATATCAATATCCATTGTTTAGTTGATTTTTATTTTATTTTATTTGCATTTTTGAGTCAGTGTTTCATTCTTGGCCACTGGTTGGTCCCTCCATGGTTTAATAGGATAATCTAAATAAAACTTTGAGTTTAGTAACCATTTCTAGTATTGTAACCATCTAGTAACCATTTCTAGCCATGATGTAAAAATAGATGTTGAGACTCTAGAAAGAGTGCAGAGAAGAGCAACAAAGATGATTAGGGGACTGGAGGCTAAAGCATATAAAGAACGGCTGCTGGAATTGGATATGTCTAGTTTAATGAAAAGAAGGACTAGGGGTCACAAGGTAGCAATGTTCCAAAATCTCAGGGATTGCCACAAAGAAGAGGGAAGCCAACTTATTGTCCAAGGCAGAACACGGACCAATAGGTGGAAACCTATTTAATCTGGAAATAAGGAGAAACTTTCTGACAGTGAGAACAACCAACCATGGAAAGCTTGCCCTCAGAAGTTGTGGGAGCACCATCACTTGAGACTTTCAAGAAGAGATTGGACTGCCATTTGTCAGAAATGGTATCGGGTCTCCTGCTTGGGTGGGGGTTGGACTAGATGACCTATAAGGTCCCTTCCAACTCTGATTATCTGTTATCTGTTAACTAATGACTGAAAAAAGTAACCTACTGTAGAACTAAGGAAAAATTTCCTGGCAGTTCAAGCAAATAATCAGTGGAACAACTTGAATTCCAGAAGTTGTGAATGCTCCAACAATGGGGTTTTTTAATGAAGAGATTGGACAACCATTTCTTTCAAATAGTGTTTCTGCCTGAAAGGTCTAAAAGCCTCCAAGGTCCCTTCTAGCTCTGTTCTGTACTGTTCTGCCAAACTCGATGTTCTATGGATATATAGCCTTAGGCCTAGATTACATGCTTAACCCAGCAAGATCCTTAAAGGCAAGACCCTTGATGAGGCTTGTCCTGGGCTCAGACAACTACAAGGTGGAAATCAGATTGTTGAAAGTCAAAGATTTTTGAAATTAAGAGCAACTATCCAGGAAGAGTGACTTCTAAAGCATGCAGAAGAGCACAGCATGTTTTGATGTCATCTAGAAAGCTATATTGGAAATAGTTTGGAATTCTTCAGAGGGATATCTGCACACATGGATGATACCTGTTAGCAATGAACAGTCAATATTATTAAATGGTGACCAAGCTTGGGCTTTTAACAGTTTAGAAGTCAGTGGCAAAGACTGCCCAAGCTATGGGAGGGAGGAAAGCAGTTAAAAGTGCTTGGTGGTATACCTTGCAATGGGATGGAAGGCAGTAGCCAAGGTTGTCCCCTGGCATGGTATGAGGTATGGAAATCCAGAGAGGGATGCGGAGCACCCATTTGAACCTGAAGTGGCCAAAAGGCAGTCCAAATCAGGCACCTTCTGTTCTATCAGAGGCTAATTCCAGTGCCAGTTGGGATACAAGACTGTGTGGGTTTAGCTACCAACACACACCAAGGGGTCTTAGATAACTTCAAGATCTCCAATTCCTTCCCTCTGCCCTCCCCGCAGAGAAAAAGTTGAGCCAATCAGAAGGCTGGGTGGGTCCACAGTCTTTTCCGCTTCTCTCCATTAGAAGCAGCTGCCTTACTGATAGGAGAAGCGGAGGGGAAGAAGAAATCAGAACGGAGGAGAGAGGGGCTCTCATCTCCGACCAAGGCACGCCGCCTCTGTTTGTATACAGTACGCTTTCCAGCCAGCACAGCGTTTTCTTCCAGCCCTCCCTTGCTCTCTCTTCATTGTTCTCTTCGCGGCGGCGGCGGCGGCGGCAGCGGCGGCCGCGGGAGCAGCCAGTCAAGAGGCTGTCACGACAGACGGAAGAGAAAAGAGCGAAGCTCTCCTCCTTTCTCCCTCTCCCACCCGCACACACCTTCCAGCACTTGTCTCTGAGAGCTGCGAGTAGGCTCGCGGCACTTGGGTTTCCCA
Organism: Laticauda colubrina; assembly: GCA_015471245.1. Taxonomy (NCBI): domain Eukaryota; kingdom Metazoa; phylum Chordata; class Lepidosauria; order Squamata; family Elapidae; genus Laticauda; species Laticauda colubrina. The sequence goes on along the minus strand of BLBF01000010.1, from coordinate 38,185,658 downwards.
GGATTTCCTCTTTAATGTGAGGCGAGACGCAGAACCTATCAGGAAAGGGGGAAAAAAAAGAGTGATAGAAAGAGGGAAAGGGGAAAAGGAGAGTTTTCCCTTTCTTGATCCACAGGGCAGAGAGGTTTTCATTCGACGAAAAATATTTTTAAGAAATAGCTTTTAATCGCCAAGTGACTAGATAGAAGGGGCTCTTGCAGTCCTCCGCCCTCCTTTGCCTGCGCTAAACTCACGCCTCTTTTTTTTTCATCTCCTTGGGATCGTCCCTTGGGGGAATCCAAGGATCATGAGCCGCTGGGTAGCCGCCTGGTTCCTGTTGTGCTTGAGTCTCGAACCCCCTTCGTTCGCCAAAGGTGAGGAGGTGGGGGCGCTGGTAACCGTGGTGGTGCGGATCTTAGGGACTAGCATGCTACGTGGTGGGAGAGGGAAGGCGGCGACCAGGGTCAAGCGAAAAAGGCAGTAGCCGGGTGGAATTTTTTTTTTTTTTTTTTTTTTGAAAGAAAGTAATCACAAAGTCGACAGGAAAGTAAATTACTGCGGGAAATCTTGTTGGGAGGCGAAAGACGGGTGGAGGGACGTGCTTTGCTACTGAACGCTGAATAATTCAGAGCTGCCTGAACGTGGGTGTTTTCTTGTATTTATTTGCCTTAATCAGATTATGTGTCATCCATCCGCAGACATGTTCCATTTAGCAACGGGAGCTTCAGGAATGCAGGGAAGGGTTCTGTATAATCCAGATAAGCAGACTGACAGTATTGATAATGAAGCAGCAATGTGTGTGTGTGTCTGTGGGAGACGGGGGGGTGGGAGAAGGAGAGACCAAGCAGCCTTTTCTCTAATAACCCTCTTTAAAAAAAAAAAAAACAATTCAGACGGACAGTAGCTGGGTGTGAAAGATCTGGCGAGATACAAAGCAGTTACAGATACAGCTGGAAGCTTCAATAATTAACACTTTTGCCAAGCCACCTCCTTAAATAGGGCATCCCTATTATTCACCCCCTTAAATAGGGCACCCTATTTTGTAGGGTGCAGAGATGTAGGAGGGAAAAAACTTCGCAGCCCTCTGAATCAGTTGCACTCAGGAAAATTAAGACAGATTTGAGTATTAATTTTGCGTCTCCAACGGAACAGCAGATGGATGGGTGGAGAATCAGATGAATACAGAACAGACCCGCACAGATTCAATGTATTTGAAAATAAATATATATATATCGATTTTTAGCTCCGATGCGGAAGGAAGACAGACATCTTTTACACGCCTATATTCTATGCCATACGCGGATGCCTCCTTCTCCAAAGCGCTTTGAAAAGTTGGGAGCCGCGGCTTCCTGAGATCGAGGGAACGCTAAAAGCAAGAAAGGCTTTGTCTGCCTGGGCACGAGCGCGCGGGGAAGGATGGAGACAGGCAATTGCTGGAAGAAAAAGAAAAATTGCAGGAAGAAAAAGAAAAAAACAAAGTACAAATTGGCATTAGTTTGGCCAGCTTTGAAACAACTGCGTGTATCTAGAGAAGTGGGGGAGCTAAGGGAAAGGCGCCATCCCCCCCCCCCCACACACACACACCCGCTTCTCCGCTCGAAAGACGAAGCGGTGGTAAACGCCACCTCATTGCTCGGGCTTCTCCCAAAAGCTCTCTTGGCTGAGGAAATATTTTTTCCCCCACTACCCTTCTCCCTCCCCTTGTTTTCCCAAAGGAGACACTTTCATAACACCAATTTATTTGGTCCTAAGAGTTTTCTTGGAAAATAGCCAGCACTGAAAAAACGACTTTGTTCAGAGGCTGCCTTGAAATAGACTAATCTCAAGTTCCGTCTCTTGGGGTGGACAACGAATCAATAACCTCCTCGCTTTCCCAAATTTCCTTGTCCTTCCCTCCCTGTCTCTCCACCCCCCCCCCCTTTCTTCACACCGTCCTGCCAAAATGAAGAACACTCCGGAAACGTAGAGAGGGGCGGGGAGAGATAAACAGAACGAGCTACAGAGGAGGGCCCAGAGAAAAGGCAACCTTGCGGCTAAATTATCAGACGCCTCCTGGGGCAGCCTTTTCGCCTCTTGGGAGAGAGGGAAAGGGTTGCCCTTCGGCTCACGTGCTCCGCTCCCTTAGGGAGCCTTGCTTGCCTTCACTTTGATTCTCCCCGCGCGGCAAGGCGCTAGGCTGGAGGGGGCACGGAAGGAGCGGAGAGGACACCTGAGCCCCTGAGATGGCGGAAGAAGCGTGCGCCACTCCAACTTCAGCCGAGGCAGAGGCGCTCGGAAGAGCCTAGTGCCGGTGTCGTGAGGCAGCCGCAGCAAGCCACCGCCCGCCGGCGTTACGCTATTGGAAAGAGCACCGTGCTGCGGACTCTCACAAACATTTCCCCGCCTCGGCTGCTTTGGCAGCGAAGGCGGCGGCTTTCCCGGAAGGCGGAATCTCGCGGGCGTAGCCAGCAGCACGCGCGTCTTGGGAGGTTGGCTGTCCGGCAGATGAGAGGACGTCTCCCCTGTGGTTTCTCAGGAAAAATGCTTATTGAAGGAACAAAGTTGTTATGACTGAGAGAACTGATATGAAACTGACGTTGCGAAATAGGGAGGTGAACTTCCGTAATTATAGTGTGTATCTTCAAAGGGAGAAGTGTGTGTGGGGGGGGTAGTTACTTTGGATGTATAAATGGTTTGCCTTCCCCGACGAAAGTTGACGGGCGCAGTTTGTCTTTTTCCACTAGAGTTTCAGCGCGTTTTCGAAAATTCGTTTTCTAATCACAACGAGAGAGGACTGACCTTGATTACAAGGATAAGTTTCTCTGAGGAGCCGAATCATTTCAGCACCGTAGTGGGAACTGTGAAAAAGCTTGCTTCAAGACTTTTTCTGTTTTATCTTTTCATCAAGTTGCCATCTGTCCATCCAGTACAATCATCAAGTTCCCATCTGTCCATCCAGTATAATTCTTGGGTAGGTTGCAAAATACAACCTATAATCAGGAAGCTTCTTTAACCACTATGCGAGGATCCCTTAAAAATACTGAAAAATGAACCAAGCACATGAAGTTATGCATTATAATAAATGTGCCATGTGTGCCACAAAACTTGTTTTCTAGAAGAGATTACCAGGATTCTGGAAAACTTTCAAAAATAATTGCAACTAAAATCCTTCTAAATTGAGGAAATACCTGGGTATTGCCAGCTTTGTATCTTTAAAGATTATCTTATTCTCAGATCAATTTAAAAAAGCTCACTCCCAGTTAAAGTATATAAGATTATATTCTTAGCCACAGAAAAACTTGCACAGCAGTCCCCACAGTTCATGAATGTAATAATTAATCAGGTTCTGCAAAAAAAAATTAAGGAATATTAATAACACTAAAAGTATAATTACAATTGTAAAACAGTAATTTAAATTACAAAAAGTTCCCAATTCTATCTACTCGAGATGATGCTAATCTAGTCCAAACATATGTTAGAAGTAATGGTTTAATTAATGTCCTTAATTATACAATTTCTATTCCCATCTTGAATGTTTTGAAGAAAAATACCTTTATTTTAAAATATGAATCTTCTTAATGAATTATATAATACTTTATGTATACTGAGAGTATTTACATCAAGACAAATTCCTTGTGTGTCCAATAAAGTATTCTATTCTAAACAAAGTGTGGATGTAACTAACTCTGTGAATTCAGGAACTTTGAAGTACTATGCTCTTTACTTAACACCATTTTAGCATTAATTATTTTACCACAAAATATATTTATATTTTTTTCTGTTTAGTTTCCATCTCCACATCTGCTTATATGAAATTTCAATCTACAGTTTTACTAAATTGCCTTTAATTTCTTTGAACATTAAATCAATAAATAATTCCAGCTTAATGAGTTACTAGCTTCTTATTTGGGCTTTTTCTTTTATTAGACATAGCTATTACTATCCTTAAATGTAGCAAGCATTTGTTTCTGTTCTTGCACTCTGACTTCTGAAACAAAATGACCTTTATGAAAAGCAAAATATGTAATTATATAAAAGGAATAGATGCTTTTTACAGCACCTGATTATATCAGACTAGATATAGACAGAAATTTGGATTTCGCTTTCAATGTTTATTTTGAGAAGAATTTTCATAAACAGTGAAGAAAAATACAAATATTAGAGGTTTTTTGTGTGAGTACTTGTGTGTTTATACTTGTGAAAACAACAATAACAATGGTGGTTTGGGGAATACACTGCAAGATCTATTGCCAACAATGTTTTAGTATTCATAATAATGACATATATAGATACTCAAGAATTGGTATTTTTGATAGTTTAAATGATTTAATGTTGAAATGAAAATATATTAATGTTGGACATTTATGTTATTAGTATACAAGGTAGAAGTCAAAAGTTTGTGTATATAATACATACTGTGGAACATGAAAGAACCTATTGTTATTTCTATGCAAAAGGATTGTATGCAAAACAAAAAAAATCAACTCTTTATAAAATCCAAATCATGTACTTACATCAAGTATCCAACAACAGAAAAAAGTATAAGATGTGAGTGATTGTTTTGGTTTATAGAGTAACATATGTGAAATGTTGTATTAAAAAAAAGAAAGCAATTTTAGTAGCAATATACTCATTTATATTATTTCATCAGTTATTATATCAGTAATATCTCCATAGGACAACTTTCTCTCCAAAACATTTTGACTTTCAGTGCCTACAAAATAAACTTTTTTTAAAAAAAAAAAATCACAATACCATTTTTCTATAACTCCTGCTATAATCAGAGAAATACAATGTTACTATAGGGCACAATTATTCATTATCTCATAAAAATTGCTAAATGAAATCTGTTTTAGAAAGTTTCATTGCCGGCTGGTATGGTATATTTTCATAATTATCTGATAGTTTGTCTACAATAACTTTTTTTCTTTCTTCAAAATATCAGAGGTTAGATTTATATTTGTAGTTTTTTCTAGTGAAAATCACATATCACACAAATAGTGTCAGGATGCATCTTGGTTTATTTTTCTGACCTTTTGGTTGGTCTTGACTGCTGGTAACAACCTGGACAAGTTCATGCAATTTTCCTGGAAAATTTTTTTGGAAATGGTTTGGTATTGTCCTTTTCTAGGTTAAAAGAAAGTGACTGATTCAAAGTTACCCAGATGGCTTCATGTCTGGTAAGACTAGAACTCACACTCTCAGTTTCTAACCTTGTGCCTTTAACCACTATGCCCAACTGACCTTTATGCTTTCTGCTAATAGATACTTCCAATTTATAAGCAAAGTGCCTAGCAATGAAAAAGATAGTTATTTTATTATATATATTTATTACTTACATATATATTATACATACGTAGCATCCTGTAGAATAGACCTTTTTTTAATTTCTTCTTATGCAGATCAGAGACAGTGTTCCAATCAAGAGAAAGGGCACATAATTAGATTACCTTCAATGTCTGCTGATGTCATTTTTAAATGTCTGAAAATCTCAACCTAAGAAATGCCAGAAGGGTATCTTCCAAATCTATTTTAGTTCTCCATCAGCTTACAAAAAGCAGAAAGGAAACATAAGAAAGGAAACATAAACTCAAGTTTCTTCTAGTTTATATGATACAGAAGTATTAATAACTTGAAAAAAAGGAAAAAGCAAATTTAGATAGATGCCAATGTTTCTTTTCATCTTCATCTTTGCTCTAAACTGCTCTAATCCCCCTCACGTTCATGCTGATCGTCCTTTCTTTGGGAAGCCCTGCAAAGACACCCCCCCAAAAAAATGCTCAATCCGAAGCCTTCAGCTTTGCAATCCTGTGCAGGAAAGGTGGAGGTTTGCTCCAAGACTGCGGCAGAGCACTGTACTGGGAGGCCTCCGCAGGTACCATTGAGTTGCATGTGTTGCTCCAGTGAGGGGGGTGCAAGCCAGGGGCTTGGCCAGGGAAGGTGGGGTTTTGGGGTACAAAGGAAAGGAAGATCTCCCCCTCCCTCCTCTATGCAGGCTGCCACAGAACTCATGCAGGGCAGCGTGACTACTGGTGAAGGGGCCCCTGGCAGGGTGGCAGTGGGCAAGGTGCTCCACAGATCTGAGCCAAGTTGCTCCACGCCAGGCAAGAGCAGCCCAGCCAGGAGGGCGATGAGGTTCATGAGGCCTGCTTCACCTGCTGCACCAGCAATGGGGGAAGAGTCAGGTCTGACACTGCATGTCTGTCTGCCTCATAACTGCAGGCTGAGCAAGACCCAAGCTCCAGGCCTGGCAGGAGCCAAGGTACAAGGTAAGCTGCAAAAGTAAGCTGTCCTTGGTTGTGAGGTTGCCTGGCAACCCAGGCAGAGCTGAAGTCTGGAAAGAGTCACCGGAAACATCTCTGCACCCAGAGAGATAAAATGAGAGGCAGTTCCTGGCCCTTGTTAGGTAAGCTGATCTGCGGGCCATGATTAAGAGGCCAAGTCTCCATGAGGTGACCGAGGAAAAGAAGGGCTGCTTCCTGTGCTGGGCACCTCCACCTATTTACTTTTGGAGTAGGGCTTATATAAGGCCCAACCCAAAAAATAAGGCTTGTTTCGGGGTAGGTTATATTTTCAGGGAAACACAGTAGGGCACTGATTAAGTCAGAGTATTTTATACTGAGAATGCTTTCTGTATTTTGTCATAAATACTCATTAAAATTTAAATATTAAAGTAAGACTAGGATGTGACTAATCATTTTATTAGTTTTGGTGGTTATGTATTTCTAAAATTATCTGGATTCTTTTTAGGATGCAGTACAACCTACAGCACTGATACAGCATTGGTTGTGGTTATGGATAACCTTGGGGTGGTGTGTGTATGGATCCACTCTGATCCTCCTTGATCTTTGAGCAGTGTTTGATACCGTAGACTATGGCATCTTACTCAACTCACTCCAAGGTTAATTGTACCCATTATTGGAATAGGAGGCCTGGTTTCTGGTCATTCATGCTGTGGTTACTTCCATATTAGTTTACCACAATGTGCCCTACATGGACCAGAAATTAGTCCTGGTCCAGAATACAGTGACAAGCACAATTGTGGTAAACCTATGAAGCACAATTGTGGTAAACCTTGTCCATGTTATTCCACGGCTGTGGGAGATGCATTGGGTTCTAGTTTTTTCCAGGTCCAATTCAAGGTGTTCATTATTACCTTTAAATTCCTAAGCAGCATGTTGTTTGTGGTATCTGCCTGCTTTGCCAATAGGATGGGTATATTCCAATCCCTTCTCTCATATGTTGTCATCTGATGAGACCTAGAAAATGCTGCTTCTTTGTAGCTGTCCCTGATCTTTGGAACACCACCCCCCCCCTTCTTGGTCTTCTAAAAGCTGTAAAGACCTGGTGTTCCTCACAAGTTTTGGGCTAGTATGAGGTTGAAGCGCAGGAAAGTTTGTTTGGCTATGTAGGAATGTGTTGTATTTGTAGCACTAAGATTTTTTTTACTGATTTTATTGTATTATTGTTATTTGTAAGGTACCCATGGTTATGCTGGATAGGCAGCCATAAATATATTTAAATAAATAAATAAATTGGTAATTTGTAAGTACCTGTGAAACATGATCCTATGTAAGATCATGTTCATTTTAGTTCAAGGGAAGGTACATCTTTGTACATGTACTCCGAAGTGAAGTCTTCAAATTTTTCAAAAGCATTTAATTATAAACCATATGAAGGAGAAATAAGTCAATGTTATTGGGTACATGTCTTGTGAAAACATAAAATACATTTTAAAGAATTGTGTTCTTTTTCCCAGTCCTATTATAAAAAAGTTGTATAAGGATAACATCAATTCATTCAACATTAAAATATGCATTTTGAAATAAAATGAATATAGAATATTTCTGTTATAAGGCATGATAAATAACACATGTATCTATTAAGACATATTACAATCTGTCTTTCAAAAATGTAGTAAATCCAGTTCTTCAGACATTAGCTAACTTTGTATAATATGAAATGGAATAGAAAATAGGATTGACAAATGTAAAATCTATTTTAAATTATTTGTACCCTAAAGTAAAAATACATTTTCTCTCCTCCCCTTCCCCCTTTTCCACTAAAGATGCTATCTAAAGCAATAACTGTTTTTGGGTGAAACAATGCATTCAGATTCTTTGTTAATAGTATAAGAATTATGTATGCTATTTTGTTCAGTAAAATTGCACCATAGACTACAATGGGGTTATACTTTTTAATTATCTAATTCTATAAGTCATTGTATGAAATATTAAAAGATGGTATTGAATATTATATGGAGCACAACTTTTGGCTTGTTCAAAAAAATTTGAGACTTGGCTTTATTAATAATTATGGTGGTTTCACAAAATCCTTTGAAGCCACCTATTGTTTCAGAAATGGGAAGGAACCAAACATTATAGAATCAAAATCTTTACCTAAATTAAATATAGTGATTTCTTTCTAGCATAATTCTACCATATGATATATCTGAATTATAGAAAACATATAGGAAAAATATCATAAATACTCTACAATTATCTTCACGTTTTGTTTTATAATAGTGAAGAAAAATACCAATATTTTATTTTAAGGACAGTTATTCTGAAAACAAAGATGATACCAGGAGTAAAAATATACTGAAAGTTCAGGAAGGAAATCCATTATAGCTGTTTATATTAAATATAATCACCTAGTATGTCAAAACAACAACTAATATTTGTGAATCTATTACAGAACAATCAGCACTGACAAACACTGTCAGCTACCTTTGTTAATATCACCACAGACTGGATTACTTAGCGTGGCAATTATGGCAAGAAAGACTGTACATGTGGCATGATGCAAAACCAAGGAATGAGTATATCTCATTAATAGAACATAGAATTTATACCATATACATAAAAGAATCTGAAACTGAAGTCAGGTCTTAAAATGATAGACTACAGGTTTATGGAGCATCTGTATATTTCTTAGAACTTTGAGATTCATCAATAATAACCTGATACAAAATATAATCTAAATCAATTATTAGTTTTACTGAGATAATTTTTATATCAGTAGAAAAAAAAAGTGTTTGACATTTTCTCACAATTTTTGTTTGACATCAATTCAGTGGACAAAAAGGGTGCATTGTAATAAAAATAAGATCAACATTCCATCATTCCTTAGATATAAAAGAATAGGAAAAGGAAAAATGAGTTATTTTTCTCAACAAAGGAATAGAATTGAAATTAAATTGAATCAAGTAAAATTATTTAAAGTTCATAAAATTATATTAATGAACATTTCAACAATTATTTTTTTGTGAAAATGTAAATTGTATGTGTATAATACACATTAATCATTTGTATTTCTTCCATTTCAATTTGTACTATGTACACGGTATTGCTTGTTCTATAGATCAATCATAGCGTAAATGTTTTGGATGTAAAATATTTAGTAAGGAGCATGTCCTTTAGCAAATCAAGAAAATACTAGGACCTTGTAGTATAGCTATCAATTAAAATATTGCATTAGGCTATTGTTTATAGTGCAATGGGCATTAAGTGGTAGCTTTCTCTATATAATACCCAAGACTTAAATACTGTATAATTCATTATGGACAATGTAATGGATGCATGTTCACTTACATAGAGATTTAATGCTCTCTAGTTTCCATAATCACAACTAGAGGTATACCCTATGTAAATGGTGGCTAACCTTTTGGGGCTCCTGTGCCAAAAATTGTGCATGCGCTCGCGTGCCAGCACCAAGAAGGCAATGTATGTCCCCCCATCCTGCATAATGCATGACCCCCATTATGCATGCATGCATAATCTCCACCCACCCAGCTGTCCCCTAACCTGCACTGTGCCTCACAGCTGATTTTCAGCTGGTTTGAGGCCTTTTTTGGTCTCCCAGAAGCTTGAGGAAGACTTCTGCAGGCTTTGCAGGGCGAAAACTAGCCCCGTTTTATCACTTCCGGTATTTTTGGAAAAATAGGAAATGATAGAATGGGGCTAGTTTTTGGCCTGCAAAGCCTGCAGAAGTCTGCAGAAACCTTCCTCAAACCATTCAGAGGCCGAAGAAGGCCTCAAACTGGTCAAAAATCAGCTGTGAAGCACACGCATGCACAGTGAGGTAAGTTTGCCTACAGTTCGTGTGCTGGCACAAATGTGGCATGAGTGTCATAAGTTCGCCATCACGGCCCTATTTAGAGTAATATATCCATATGATAATAATTATTTAAAAAGTTAACCTATTATGGATTGCACCACCACCACCACCAACAATAATAATTCTACAAAATAATAATGATTCTACAAAAGTCCACCCTACTTGGAACAGCTTATATCCTCTAAAGCTAATTTAATAGTTCCTAGGTCCTTAATTAGGACTTGAGCTGTTGAGCTACCAACCAGCCCCAAAGGCTGTGAATCTCACAAAAAGTTTAACCACAACCACAATAATAATAATAATAATCATCATCATCATCATCATCTCATTATTATTGCATTATGAAATGTGTCCTATTATATCTTATTATATCTATAGCTATATTTTTAAATATTTCATTAAAGATTTAATATATTCTTTATTATTTCTCTTCATATTTATGGAATGAATTCTATATCTTTTTTCTTCTTTTAAAAGATAATTACCATTTAAGTTTTGGAAAATCATTTTTATATAAAGCTGAAACTACCCTCTATATATGACCAAAAATAATCTACCACTTTTTTTCTTACTTAGGTTTGTGTAAGTACTTTGTAGATGACAGGTTTTAGCTGTTATTTTTTAAGCTGTCACTTTTGTGACTCATGTTTAAACCCAAATATTATTGTATACTGTAGTATGATGTCTTGGTTAATATATGTTCCTTCAGGCTAAATTAATTATTGCTTTTCATAAAGCTCTGTTTCTCTTAGGTACATTCTTATCTTACTTTTTGAAAGAACATGTTCCATTACTTTTAAAAAATTGTTTTGTTTTACCTGCTTACTAGATTGCTACCTTAGCAAAATGTACATAATCAACAGTAAATCTAACTTTCTGAACTCATAGATCACTCTATTTTAAAAGTACATTCAAAATGATATAACTAAATTGTGAATAAAGGAATATATGGGGGAAAATAAAGATTAAGCTACAATAATGATAGGATATTGTTTTACAGGAATGTACAAAGACAGACCCCAACATTTCACAATCAATTGAATGCAAGGTCAGGAAACTAGCCATAGCCAAAGCATACACAAAAACAACAAAAGTTTAATACTGAAACAATCCAAGCGTTAATTATTAGAATTGCAAGATAAGAACTTAAACTTAGACAGGAAAGCATGTTTAGTTATGCTAATTTATAGATATTGCTCTTAGTCTATCAGAAACTGGATCTAGAATCTGAAGCCATTTTTTATTGGCAAGCAGGACAACTCAGAAAGAATGAGAAATACCCCCACGTTGAGTAAGCTATTACTGATGAAAACATTTATTTCTCAGTTAAGCATTAATAAACCCTCTCTGCTGCTATCTGCTCTTTCTTGATTAGATGACTCTCAGCCACATGAAGTTTTAGATCAGGATACAAATCCTAGCTTAGAGCTTAGAACTTCAAGAGTCTTCTAAGGATGCCAGACATTAAAATTGGCCATGCTTTTCAGATCCCATCAGCTAAGTATATTGGCTGGCAGAGATTACAAGATAGTCCTTTTCTGTAATAGACCTTGCTCTCTGGAATGTCCTTTTCCTGGAGATTATGGTCCAACCATACCGGCCTTTCATAAGACTTTAAAAACTTAGCTATGTTCCCAAGCATGGACACTGAATGTGTTAAGGGACCCATTTATTGGCTTTACTTTTAAGTGGCTAATTATCTTGGCTGCTGTGTGTATTTATTTTTGATGTTTTTATTGTTTTAAAATGTTTTATTGTTGCAATTGATTTTAGAGTTTTGAAATTGTAAGTTACCCAGAGCCATTGACTGAAATAGGTAGATATAAAAATTGAATTAAAAAAAAATCAATAAATTCAACTGTCAGGTTTACAATAATAAATTCAACATTAGATTCAGGAAGTCATAGAACTAGTTGATCTCATTGGATATCTGAGTGAAGATTTGAGTTCATTCTCTGATGGAGACTTTTCCAGAAGAGAATAATATATAAACCAGACTTCGTAATAAAACATATGATGTGTGGTAGATAGGAGGAAGCAGTCAAGGCAGTCTTGCTACCAAGTGCCAAGGTGAATTAGCAGTATATTGTAAACTGCACGATCTTCTGTCTTTCTCTATTACATTCATGTAGAGTGTTGACAGCTGACTCATCATGTTTAGAAAAAAAACAGGAACATGGTAGATAATTTAAACATTTTTCTTTTAAAAAAAGCAGTAGAACTGAAGGATACTAAGGTTGCACAAGATTTCTAAGGAAACTTCACTTGAAGATATTTTAACCAAAACATCCCTTCAAAACTTTGTAAAGCTAGAAAAACACCTCCTAAGTGGGGAAACACTTCAGTTTTTCAGACAACTATCACTGGTTTGAGGTGCTCATTCTTGTGCAAAAGAATCACCAAGCCATATTTCATCAGTAAACAAATGAATAGGACAGCAATAAGAGGTTCAATGTTATTTCCCAGGAGTTTAGCAAAGAACATAAGGTTCTTGTATGTGTTAATCATAAATGTAGAATGCTTTTGCTTCATTAAAATAAAACAAGTACTTCCCTGGAGATAAAGTGAGAAGTCATTGAAATCCATTTTATTGTTCTGAATTGCTAACAACTACACAGAGAAACTCGGAAACACAAAATGTATTTTTAAGTCTTTACCATAGGCACTCATGGGAATTTGGATCATAACTGCAGTGGTAGATATTGCTCTTATTTGTACACATAATGTATTCTGCTATAACAGATAGATCATTTTTCTTGTATTTGGATTAGACGTACCTATACTACTGTATTTTGATTGCTCTCCAGAATTTCAGCTGAATTCTTATTCAGCCTGACCCATAGAAGCCAAAAGTTATATTGAGAGCAAAGCAGAAACTTTATTGCTATGATTCGCTTTATTCTGGGAATGCTGATGATCATTACAGAATGTAGAAATAACCTCAGAGTCAGTAGGAGAGGGGATGGGGAATAATGGATACAGTTAATTTGAATGTAATGCCCACTTTAGGAGAAAACTAATCAGTGAAGATAGAAATTTATAAAGTGCAAGAAAAAGCAGTCACAACTAAGTTCAAACTTATAGAAGGGAAACCCCACCAAACAGGTACAAAAAAAGAAACTTACAACTTGGTTAGTAGTAGGTGTATGTATATGTATTGCGTGCGTGCACACGCACACACACACACACACACACAATAAACCAGTCTTAATATGCTATGTTGCTGCTGCTATAATCAATTTTGCTTTCCACACAGTTATATTTCCATAAACCAAAGTCCAGTGCACAGGATATTGGATAGCTGGACCACCTTAAACTAAATTTCTTTAATTTTATTTGGAGTTACATTTTAAAAAAATGTAAAATACAACCCCATCTCATTTGCATAATTTTGCAAATGCGAAATTACAACACTTACAACAGAGCAAAATGATATCAGATTCACTGCAGAAATATTATAAATCACAATCTTCCAAACCTCCAGCTTTTTGCAGTATGCATATAACAGTGAGAGGTAACAGTGAGAGGTGCGTCTACACCGGCGCATCTTATAACATTGTTAAATTATTCAGCAAATTTTACAAACTCCATTCTTTATTTCTATTTTTTCTTCCTGAGTAACAGCACTATCACAAGTGAAGATCATAACAGCAGACTTTTTATTACCCAACCGGGTAACATCATCAGTACTGCAAGGAAGTGAGGTTTGCAGGCAGGAAGGTGGGGGGAAGATTGTGAGGTTCTTGGTGCTCTTCGAGATTTCATTGTTTACTTGCAGACATTTCAGGACCCAACTGCATAACATCATCAAGGCCAGTAGGGAGTAAGGTTTGCATAGTAGAGAACAAGAAGGGGGAGTCTGGGATTCTTGCTGCTCTCTGAAATGTCACTGTTTTCTTGCAGACGTTTCATTACCTGATTAGGTAACACCATCAGTATTAAGTCCATTGTTTTAATGGGAGATGATGCCCCTCAGTGGATGGCCAATTGGAATTTGAACAACCCCCAGAAATCCCCAGACAGGACATTCTCAGTAGCGTGCAGTGAGAACACATATAAAAGGGTCAGAGTTTGGTTTGTACTGATAAGACCACTATCTTGCTTGTAGTTAGGCAGTTATACTGGAAAAGGCAATAATGTATTCAGGAAAGGAAACCATTACATCAAATCAAAGCTAATTCAAAATTTATATGAGAATAATATATAACTCACCTAACAAGCACAGTCAGTGTAAAGGGTGACAAGAAAGGTTGTTGCCAAGATCACAGTCAAGAATAGAATTCTTTGCTTTTTACTTTGACCATCTGCCCCACTGTCATTAATGCAAATAATTTTCCTTACTTAGATTAGATTATGCAGGAAAAGAAACATTATTTATGTCTTGCTTTTGATAACCTCACATAGTTACACACATGAAGTAAAAGCTTTCACGTTGTTTTTAAAGTAATTAGCCTTGCCTAATGGAGAAACATTAAGAATGGGGGCAATCCTGGAATAAGGGCTAGGCTAAAAACACCCATAAAATAACATTTAAAAAAAACTGTAACAAGAGTGACACAATTTTAACGCAGGCAATGCCACTGCTGATTTCTTCTTCATCTTTTATTATATACTTGAAAAGATTCATTGACTTTAATCTGATGGGTTGCTTTAAAGAGTAGCTAAAAGGTTTTCTCTAAATTTCAACTAAGTGACATCTGTTTTTCAAAAGCTGCCATTACATCTGAAGTTGCTTTATACTCTGAGCATCTAATCAGTATTCTCTATGCTCACCAGCAGCAATTTTCCAACATCCTCTGTGCACGTCTTTTGCAGCCATGTTATTGAGATTTTAGAACTGCTAGTTATGTAATCAGAGGTTTTCTATATGTCAGCCATATGTTCTGCCATTCAATTATAATCCTTCACCTCATATTTCTTCTGCTCCCAGTAAATGGGCAACTTAAAATTCAGGGTAATTACTATCTTTTAACTTAGCTATCTTGAATAGAGTTCAAAAAGTAATGCTAAAACTTCATTTTATTGGACCTTTTCATCCATCATTCAGTTCTCTACAACTTGCCAACTTTGCACTCTTTTCTTGTGTCACTAATTTAACATTTTCTCATCTACTAAATTTTCATTCCTCAAAATTTTACAGTCACCATTTGACCATGTGATTGTTATTCTATTTTCCTTGAATATATAATGTACAGTATATAAAAATAAAAAGGTCTTCCTTCTTTCATATCCATTTAGTCAATCTATTTGGTTAAAATCTTTTAATACATGAAAAAATGTTTTGATGTTTGAAATTTTACATCTATTATACTTGTATTCATTTGTATATTTTGATTGGTTTTGTTGTTTTATTATCTTTTTTTTAATTTAGCATTTTTATATTCTTGATGATATTTGATTGAATATTCAAATCATTAGAATAAAAGTTTCTGGAATTATCATATTTAATTTTATCATTTTTTCCCTAAAGGTGCGGAACACAGAAGTTAAAATACCCATTAATCAAAGAACTAATAAAATATCCAACATAGAAACAACTTGACAAAAAGAAAGTAGCAAAAGTACTTACTTGCAGGACAATTAAAAAAAACAATCTAAAAAACAAACTGCCTTTTTTATTCCACAAATGTTCAGATACTTCATTGGAATTAAGTAAACATATAAGTAGAAAAATGTTGGGATAGTTTTTAGATTTATAATAATAGTAAGCATTAATAAAATGACCATCAGTCAATTATAAAAGGCAGTTGGTACTTGTAACAGTTTATATCCTGCAATGATATCTTTAATACCATCAAACAACAACTATCTCAGGTCCTTGGAAAAGGCTCAGTGGGTGGGTAAAAGTCTACCTTTGCCAAATTCATAATATCAGGCTAATTGTGCGGTTAGCCAAATTTGTGCGGTTAGCTAATTGTGCGGTTAGCCAAACCTTTGCCAAATTCATAATATCAGGCTAATTGTGCGGTTAGCCATAATAATATAATGTATTATAATTTATATCTTAGCTTTATTCCAGGATCTCAAGACAACATATGTTAGATCCTCCCAAATTATCCAATTTCTTGATATAAATAAAGAAATACCTGTTAAAAATATGCACTCTTCTTAAATATATGATGGGATATTTAAGAGCCTTTGATTTTGATAGCTGCTGAGAGATACAGAACAGCGATTTACTGATGAAGCAAGGAACTTAATAGTCTTGGTAATACTGTTGTTAAGGGAGAAAATTAAAATTAAAATTAAAAATAATGATCATTGGATAGTACTTGGAGGACTGTCATTTTGTAATAATCGATTAACTCAGTTAAATCTTCCCCTTTCTTTATTTCCTAAAATTATAATGAAACAAGATCTTGGACAATAATGCAATAAAGGACTATGTTGTTTAAAATAAACATACAATTCAATGGATTTGTTGCCTTTTTAGCATCAAATGAAAACACTCTAAAATGAAATCATGTGGTATAGATTTAAGTTTTTGCAAAGCTGAAATTTTACTTTTTTTTTTTTTTTGTACATCTAGTTTTTATGAAGCTCAAGGCTTGTACATATGATTTTGGTAAAGAGATCTTGGAATAAGATTCCAAAATTCATTTAATTTCATGTACTTATGGAGCACCACACTAAATGTAGTATGAGCACCATATTAAATGTAGCATTAAAGTTAAGTGAACATTTCACATTTTTATCTGATTATTTTTCATGCCTCAAAATAGCTATGTTAATTAATTACTGTTGTCATCTTTCCTTGATGTGTTGTTCTTTTTATCAAGTAAAGAAAATTTCCAATGTTACCATAAATATGCTACAATCTAATCTTCAAGAATCTCCTCAAGGGCTTTATAAATATGTAATCTTTTTCTACTCTAAAATCATATGTGTTTTTAACTGCATATATGGAAATTAAACTCTTGTTATTTTTATCCAATATATAAATATAATTTATCATTGTTTTTAAATTAATTCAATGTTTTAATTACTTATTTGTATTCCCACTTTTATTATCTTTACAAATAATTCAAGATGGCAAAAATCCAAACATATCATCTTCCTACTTTTCCCACAACAACCCTGTGAGGTGGATTGGACTGAGAGAGATTGGTCACCTGGCCAGTTTTCGTTCCCAAAGACAGTTTCTCACTTTATAGTCTGATGCCTTAAAGTACAATGATAGCTTATTAGAAAATATGGAAGGTAGGTGAGCAGCTAAAAATATTTTTACTGGCAGATATTGCATTGACATCTTTTACATGGTCATGCAATACTTCTTTTTTTTTTTTGTTAAGTTTTATTGATTTTTAAGGACAAAAACAGACAAAACATAAAAACAACCAACTTTCTTGCATAAGTGTAAAAACAGTGCGTCGGTTGGTTTACAATTTTTTTGTGCATCAATTTCATAGTCTCAATTACATTTACATTACATAATAACTCATATTATCAATCAGAAATTGAATATCCTAGTATTATTATTTATCAATCATTTGACTATAATTTTGTTCATTCATACTTTGTGAGACAGCTATACTTTACTTAGTTTATTTTATAACAATTCATATAGTCCTCCCAAATCCATCCTAAAAACATTTTATATATGCAATAATAATAAAAAAGAAATACATCTTTATATATTCATTATTTTCTATAATTCTACATATTCTATTACTATATTTTGTTATCTAGCCATTGATAGAAAAGGTCCCAAATTTTGTAAAATTGTTTATCCTCTTGTTCTCTAATTTCAAATGTCAATCTACTCATTTCAGCACAATCCAGTATTTTCTTGATAGTTTCCTCCTGCAATGATGTTTTCTCATTTTTCCAATTTTTAGCAAATACAATCCTAGCTGCTGTTAATACATTTACAATCAAATATTTTAAATCTTTGCTGTATGTATCAGGTAAAATTCCCAATAAAAATATCTCTGGTTTAAAATCTACATGCTTTTTAGTCATTTTTTCCAACCACGTGTGGATTTTAGTCCAATATTTTTTTGCATCCACACAAGTCCACCACATATGGTAATATGAGCCAGGTATTTGATGACATTTCCAACATCTTTCGGATTTATTCAACATTCTTGCTATTCTTGTCAGGGGAAAATGCCACTTGTAAAACATCTTATACAAATTTTCTTAAAATGCTGTTGACATTGTCATTTTATAATTTTGAGACCACAATTTTTGCCATTTCTCTACATCAATCCCATATCCAAAATTCTTCCCCCAAGCAATCATAGTTTCTTCAACTTGTTCTTCTTCTAGTTTAATTTCTAATAAATATCCATACAATCTTTTTAATCACCTTTTCATCAGTACCTGTCAAAATCTTATCTAAATCAGTCAATTTATTATAGAAACCTTCTGTTTTAAAGTCTTTTTCATACCTTGAATGTATTTGTGCAAAAGAAAACCAATTCATCTTTATACTTTGTTCCTCTAGTTTTTGCATCGATTTAAGTTCACCCTTTTCATTCAAAATTTCCCCATATCTAACTGTTTGTTCCTTCTTATATGTTATTGGAAAAGAAAATGCTTCAATAGTCGATAACCAGACTGGAATTTTCAAATAACATTGTCTTTTAATCTTCTCCCAATTTAACCACAGAGACTCCCGTATATGATGTCTTCTAAAATAACCCTGTATTTTAGTTCCTTTATACCATAAAAGGCATGCCACCCCAACAACAAATGATGTCCTTCTAATGTTCAACAATCTAGTATTTCTTAATGTTATCCATTCCTTAACCCATGTCAAGTTTGTAGCTTGGTAGTACAACTCCCAATGAGGCAGACCAAATCCTCCTCTAATTCTAGCATCTTGTAAGATTTTTAACTTTATTCTCGCTTTCTTACTTTCCCATATATATTTCAATACAATTTTGTTTAAATCTTCAAAGTAGTCCTTTCCAAGCCTAATTGGTATTGTTTGAAACAAATGTAGAATTCTGGGTAAAATATTCATTTTGATTGTTGAAATTCTCCCTATTAGTGACAATTGTAGGTTTTCCCATTTCGTCAAGTCTAGTGCTATCCGTTGTTTAAGATTATGTAATTGTTCTCTTTTAATGTACTACATCTTGCTGTCAAATGTATCCTTATTCGTGATTTGAATTTTCAATACATCTGCCAGTTCTTCTTTTTGTCTTCTTTTTGTCTTCTTTTTGTCTTCTTTTTGTCTTAGATTTGTCAAAATCTTTGTCTTATCTTTGTTTATTTTCAAGCCGGCCACCTTTCCATATGTCTCTATCTTTTCCAATAGTTTTGGTGCTGTTTCTAGAGGGTCTTCTAAAATAAAGGCCAAGCCCATCTTTGCCCAGATGGCAAAGCCCATCTGTTCTAATAATAATAACATGAATCTCCAGTTCACATTATCAAATGCCTTTTGTGCATCTAAAAATATCAAAGCCATTTGTTTTTCGGGGTGAGCCTGATAATATTCCAAAGTGTCCAATATTACTCTCATATTATCTTTAATTTGGCTCTTTGGCAGAAATCCATTTTGGTCAGAATGAATAAAATTATTTAAATATTTTTTGAGTCTCTCTGCCATTATTGAAGCGAAGACTTTATAATCTGCATTTAATAAAGAAATGGGTCTATAATCCATTTGTAATGGATCAGTCTCTTCTTTTGGAATAAGTGTAATGTAGGCTTCTGACTATGTTTTAGGTATCTTCTTCTTTAGCATAACTTCATTCATGACTTCTAGCAATGGGAGGTTCAGTGATTCTTGTAATGTTTTATAGAATTCTGCCAGAAGTTCATCTGGGCCTGGTGCCTTCCCATTATTTTGTTTCTTAAGTGCTTCGGTTAACTCCATCATGGTTATATTGCTTTCTAACATTTTTTCAGGCTCTTTAGGTATCTTAGGTAGATTAGCATTCTGTAAATACTGTTTAACTCTTTCCTCATCAATATTCTCTTGCTCATATAATTTCCCATAAAAGTCTTGAATGATTTCCTTCTTCTCTTTATTGCCATGGCAAACTTGACCTTGATCATCTATTAACTGTGGTATTTTCCTTGATTCTTCTTCCTTTCTCAGTTTGTATGCTAACCATCTACCTGGTTTGTTTGCATCCTCAAAATAATTCTGTTTAGCACTTCTAATTTTCTGTGCTAATTCTTCTTTCTCTATTAAACTCATTTTATGTTTAATTGTATCCAGTTTTAGCTTAATGTCTTTTTTCTGTGGTGTTTTCTTTAGTTCTTTTTCGAGTCTTTTATACTCATCTTCTAAAGCTTCTGTGGTTTGCCTTTTCCTAATGTTTCTTTTCCTTGTGTAGTCTATTATCAAGCCTCTAGCATATGCCTTCATTGTGTCCCATACGTTCTGGATTGAAGTATCTTCTTTTTTTATTTTCTCCAAAGAAAAAAAAACAATTCTTTCTCTATCCGCTGTATAAAATCCTTCTCCTTCAGAATAGTATTATTTAACGTCCATCTCGATCTTCTTTTTTGTCCTTTCCATTTAATTGTCATTGGATTGTGGTCTGCCCAAGTATTTGTTTCAATATTTGTTTCTTGAATATTAGATATTAATTCTGTTGAAGTCCAAATCATGTCTATTCTGGACCATGTTAAATGTCTATTTGAGTAAAAAGTATTGTTTAGTTTTAACATTTCTTTCTCTCCATATATCTTTTAAATTTATTTCATCTATCATTTTAAAAAAGGATTTGGGGAGAGTCTTCCTATTTTGGTTTGTTGTTGTTGTTGTTATATAGTCCAGTTTATTGTCTACAATTCCATTGAAATCTCCCATCATAACTATATTGACATAGTCCAGTTCAATTATTTTCATGTGTAATTTTTTATAAAACTCTTCTTGTTTATCATTCAGAGCGTAAATTGCAATCAAGAGTGTTTTTGTATTGTTGTCCATTATTTCCACCATTAATACTCTTCCGTCTTCATCAGTATAAATCAATTTTGCTGAAAAGGTCTCTTTTCTTACATTGAGTCAAATAAGTAAATATTTTGTTATGAAGTGAGAAATATATATTAAGACACTACAGAAGGGATATCAAGAACTTTCATTACATTTCTGTTTTATATCAAAAGATTAAGATGATTTAATCATATTCAAGATACTGTGCTTGGTATTTTTTATAAATATCTTCATATGTATGCCTGTGTATCATTATCTGTATAAGTTCACATACAACACACAATACATATTCATGCCTTTTGCAACACGTTTCATTTTAATTTACATTTTGATGCCAGTCTTTGCCAAAAGATAAATCTCTTTAAGTAAAACTTAAATAATATAAAATCAATGCTGGTCACTATGAATGTCATTAAATTCCATAATATATTCTTCCAGAAGAGCTCTATTTGATCACAAATTTAATATATTGAGACCAAATCTCTTGGTTTTTGTCTTCACTAGATAAATTATATCCCTACCTTATATCTTGAAATGGAAAGGCAGTGTTTTTATGCCTGCTTGTCACATTGGATAGAATTATTAATTGTGTATGGAATAATCCATATTTTATTGCATGTCATACTGTAGCAGAGATGATTGATTGGATAAAAACAACCCAATATATTGGTCTCACATAGCTATGTTAAATGTTTTGTTCTTAGTACGCTATGCAGTGTGACCTTCTGTATCTCAGTCCTTACCAGCCTTTCTTCCAGCAAATAGGCATCTGTTTTTGATGCAGTGCAATGGACTAATAATACTACTACACTCACCTATGCACACTCAGTAAGAGAGCCTTCTCAAGTAATTATAAAGAAAAAAAATGAACATGAACATCCTTCAGTTCAGTAAATATACTTATCTATAGACCAATCATCACAGTGGATGGTTGCTTTCTGCAGATTTAAACTCTTTAGCTACTTGTTTGTTTAAGAAGTGCAGTGTGGTGTGTGGTGATGAGGACGCTGTATAAATCAATACCAAGCTATATACAGAAAACAGAAATGTTAAATGTGGTAATAAAAATCACACTTGGCATCCATATGTGGAAATAGTGCTGCTTTTGTGATTTTATTTCATCAATATCCATATTTATTATTATATTTTAAACTCCTGGTTTTGTACCATAGCCATATATCTTTGTAACTACTTCTTGGTTTTATGAGATGAGTTCACTGATTTTTCAAGCAACAACTTTCTTTGTGAATGCTGATGCATTAGAGTCATTAGTGTCAACCGAAAATGTTTTGCTACCTGGAACAGAACCGTCTATATCTTCTAGGCCATGTGTTAAATAGTGATGCTGCAATATTGAGATCCAATTCCTGTAATCATTTATGAAGTTTCTTGAAATTGTTTGATTATTCTAGCACAGAGGTGAATCACCTACATCCCTCATCTTTCTTCTTCATTAGCTATGTTGCTTGGTTTAATGGGAGTTCAGTTTAACAACATCTGGATAGCCACTATGTTCATCTCAGAACCTGCTCTGAGCACATCTTTCAAAAATAAGAAGTGAACATCTTTTCTTGATTCAGTAGATTGTTTTGTTCTCATAAAAGTTTGGAAAAACACATCCTTCTAATAAGAAGAGGGTGAAGGTTTATTCTAAAATTTCTCTTACAAAAGAAAAAAAGGAAAAAGAAAACAAGGTAAAGAAACATAGACCAAAGATCAGGGTTTGACAAAGAGCAACTGTATCAGAAGTAGATTCCTATTTTAAAAAATCATTCTTTCTGGGGCTAAGGCTAAGTCATGACTGTATTACAAGTGTCATTCATGTTGGTGACAATAATTTTGAGTCTGCTGCTTACTTGAATACTAAAATACATAGCTTGCATTCTTTTTTATAAACTAAGGAAAAGAGGAAAGAGAGATTAGATTTCTGTTTTTTCACTTGTTTTAGAAACATTAAAAACTGCTTTTCAAAAGCATGTCTGTTGTCACTCAGGAAGCTGAAATAGTAATTATGATAAAATGATCTGTGTAGGATGCAAAAATATTTAATCCATACATTTTTGTATTATTACAGACTGAAGCTGTGGACATAGCAGAATACTTGCACTGAGATACCAGAAATGAAAGGGAATAGTTGGACAATTATTGCATTTAAGGCAGATGTGATCTTCAGCCATAAGCCACATAGACTTTTAACATTATTATTTGATTTATATACATGAACTATATTATATATTTTATATGTGGCCCATGAAAATTCCTCTTTAATCAATGTGGCCCAGACCAAAAAATTGGACACCCATGATCTAAGAGGTTGAGTCACAAGAGAAAAGCTTGGTGTTTTTAGGCATAAGTTATATCTGATAAAATACAAATAATTGTTTTAATCTCCTTGTTTTGTTTCAATGTATACTGTTTTTAATGATAATCAACTGTCTGTCCTTTCATGATCATAAATACTTCTTGCTGATTTTTCAGACGGCTAAATGCAAAATTCTGCTGCTTTTCTTCCATATTGGTCTTTCTAGGAAAACAAGCTTTTTTTAAGCAGTGAACATACAGAAAACTTCATTTTCATGATTACTCTTTAGATTCTCCATCACAGACTTCCAATACTGTTTTTTTCACTGTTGAGCAAAAAAGACATGAAACTTTACTCTACTTTGTAATCTAGGTTCATTTACCAAAGTGTTGTCCAATACCCAAAATAGAAAACAATATATAGTGGTTTTCCTAAATACCTTGTGCCATATGTTTTTGTGCATGTCTATGTGTAAGTAGACAAGTTGTCAAACACAATGCATGGTTGATGCATGAACTTTTTGTT
The DNA here is from genome assembly GCA_015471245.1 of Laticauda colubrina. Classification (NCBI taxonomy): domain Eukaryota; kingdom Metazoa; phylum Chordata; class Lepidosauria; order Squamata; family Elapidae; genus Laticauda; species Laticauda colubrina. The sequence goes on along the minus strand of BLBF01000010.1, from coordinate 38,161,854 downwards.
CATACTGAACCAGTAATAAGAAAATAGAAACAGAAAATTGCAATAAATTAAGGAACATTCCTGAAAAAATTAATTGTATCTAATTGCAGTTTATACAAATTCAAAAACAAACAAATCATGGTACTTAACTTCAACAAACAAAAACCAGTGGTACTCAGATGTTTAATTTTATCTTTTTCTCTACAACAGAAATCCTTACAATTCCAATTCTGTATTTGGAACTTGGAATGTACAAACTTATTTGTACATAAGCAAAGGTCCTGAAACAATATCAGTTTCTAATCTTTCTCTCAGATTTTTTTTTTGAGGTAGTATGTGTGTGGTTTGTTTATTTATTAATTTTTTACAATACCAATAGTTCTGATCAGGTTTCTGAGTCCTTGGCATGTTTTCCTGCAATTTTGAGACAGAAATAACTAAAAGTTATTTTAGTTATTTCTTTGTGTAGGAAACGTGTAGAATAATCCTTACATAATTTTAACACAAACTAAAACACTAATTCCCCCAAATTCAGAAATTCTTTGCATAGTTCCTGCCATTTTGCATTATTGTGTACCAGTGGTGGGATTCAATTTTTTTTACTCCCACTTTGGTGGGCATGACAGGGGAAGGATACTGTAAAAATTCCAGTCAGTTAGTATTTGCCAACTACTCAAAATTTCCGCTACCGATTCTCCAGAACTGGTCAGAACCTGCTGGATATCACCTCTGTTGTGCACCTGTTTTTGATGCTGCTGTCCACCAAAATTGTGGTACATTTCTGCTTGCACACTATCTAAGGAGTCCGTGGGGATGTCCAATCTCCTCCAAAAGGGAGACTTTAGTACAAGCAGGTTAGTAACTTTCTTGATATTTCATGATGTGGGAATGCATATAATGAAATATCTGTTGACCTTTTTGATAGTCCTCAAAGAACAATTCAAGGGAATGAAATACGAGTTTCATAGTGAAATCAAATCAATATGATATGTATGGGAAAAATGTCCATATATTACTTATGGTCCTGAAATAAAGGTTCATAATAATGTTTTCAATATATAAGCTAGCTTTGAAGATGCAATGTTGTTAAAAAGACTCTGTTTCTTTTTCCTTCCTACTGGAATGGTGAACATTTTTTTTCTTTTTAAAATTGGATGCAAGGCATCCAATCTGAAGCCAAGAAGCCATCAAAATGACAAAACAAACATCACAGTTCCACCATCCTGGCTCTATGCCATGTCTCCAGAGGTGATGTTTCGCAGGTTCTGATCAGTTCTGGAGAATCGGTAGTGGAAATTTTGAGTAGTTTGGAGAACCAGCAAATACCACTTCTGACTGGAGATTTTACAGTATTCTTCCTCTGCTATGCCCATAAAGCCATGCCCACAATACCAGTTGTAAAAAAATTTGAATCCCACCACTGCATGTCTCCATCATTGTAGTACAACTTCAAAGATTGCAGAATTGGTGTAAAACCACTATATGTTTTGTCATTTGCCAGCCTTGAATGGGCAATGAATTTAATAAATCTTTAAGATGTAAAAAAAGAGAGTGCAACAATAGTCAAATTAAATATTACCCTTTCCCAGAACTCCAAGAAGAGTGAACCAGAATGTAGAAGAAGCACATTAGCATCACTAACTTATAAGAGTGAGAAACTTATAAGAGTGAGACAAACTTGCCAGTATTCAGCAGCAAAATAATTTTTATGAATAAAATCCTTATTTGGTTTGACTGATTTGCCATCATCCACCATTTGCAATTGAAATATATACTGCAAGCTCAATTGCTGATCACCAGTTTGCAATTTTTATTTTTATTCTTAAAGCACAGATTGATCATTTCTGATATTTTTTTAACAAAATAGAGAAAAACAAGAGAAAAAAAATGATTAAAAAGTAAAAATGAAAAAATATTGCAGTGAGAAGATAATTTGCTTATAAAACAAATTTTTAACATCTATAACCACATATAGATGTAAGTGTATACACACATGAACATATATATGACTGAAATTATTTGTATAATTCTTTTAATTAAACATATTTTAATTGCTCATGCATAATTTAAGTACATAGGGCATTTATTCATAGGCTGTAGGTAATGTCAGGTCTTTAACTCATTGAGTAAATTGGGACCATAAATTTGCCTTTTCAATGTTGAAGAAATAATATATTGGCAATAAATGTGCAATAAGACTCCATTTCCATTGTGTAGCTATCAAATTTCCTTGCAGTTGTTAAAGCCATATGTGCATCTAAATATATTTCATTGGTATATATTTATTGTAATTACTTCCTCCCAAAACATGGTAACTTTCGGACTTTGCAAAAACATATTTTAATAAAATATTAATTTCGCTATATCTATATGAAGATTTACTCATTCCATTTTTTGTAAAAATGCAATGGGGTCCAGTTTGAAATAGTTTGTGGTGATGGTAACTACATAATCTGTACTAAAATCTGAGATATAGTGAGGGTTTTTGGAATGGAAGTTAGAATATTTTCCAGGCAAAATGGGGATTTCCAATTTAGGCAAAATGGGGATTTCTAATTTCTATTCAGCCTTTGAAGTCTGTGCATTAAATTTACACTGATTTATTTTTAACAGTTGTTTATAAAGACTGGACCAAATCCTTGTGATCTATTGGTCTACATCAAGCTGTCAAGAAATGCTTTAATGATAAATGGTTCTGATGGGTGGCAAATCTATTATATCTTGAATCCAAAACAGTCCAGTTAGCATCAACTCTTACACAGGAATAATTTGAAAAAACCCATAATGGGGAACTTGCACTAAATGAATCCAATACTCAGAAACTGAAAGTTTTCTTTCTTAACTGTTTATATAATTATTTTAATTTATCTTTGTCAGTCTTCATTTTTATTACCTGTTGAAGGTATACTATTTTGGGGTGGGTGCAAAATGAAGAATTTGCAAGGACACATGTTCCTTATCAGTGCTTTTTTTTTGTTGAAACCTTGCTGGATAATATTTATGTATTTAATTATTTATCTATCAAATTTGTGTAGCTGCCCACATCACATGAAAGTGGTTCTGGGTGGTATACAGCATATAATTTAAAAATAAAAAAAACCACTACAAAAAGACACATAGTTGGTGTGTATATATAGCAACAGCCCCATTGTTTCATGAAAACCAGTACCATTTTACTTGAAGGATAACCGCTGCCTGTGATTAAGCATAAGGTTTTTTTCTTGTAATATGTAACCTATATTTTTCTGAAAATATTCACTAGTATTGTTAGCAATTCAATAGGGATTCATTTTTGGAATGACTACCTTTTAATGGATGGTAGTAATAAATGAAAGAAAGATGTTTTATTTAGGTTTATTTCATATATTTTTATTTTGTTTCATATATTTTTCAAAGCACATTCTTGCTACCTGAAAGTTATCATTTTTGTGATCATTTTTGTTTATCTGGTGCAGTGTTAGAATATTCAACTAACCATTTCTTGCATTATATATAGAGAAAATAAAGCTTCTTCAAGAAAAGGAAACAAACAGCTTCTTCCCTCTTGCATAACCTAGCTTTCAATATCTGTTTTTAATTCTACCACTTGTAGTCTGTTGTTATGTTAGTGCTAAATCATGAATCTAGCATCATCTACAATCCCAATGCAAAAAGCAAACATACATTAGCAGTCCCCTGATCTCCTATTTCTTCTGTAGAGTCTGTATATTGTATGCTATGATGCTGGATCAGGATTAGTATATCTATAAGATTACAAATAAAATTTGTTTGCCCTGAACCAGAAATGTTCTGCCTCTTATTAAGAGTTGAAGATGCACTATTTATAATACTAAGATAATATATGACTTATACAGCACTCACACAATACAGATACATTATATTCAGTTATACAATCTGTCAGGTATTCTACTGGTGCTGGATACAACAACAGAGTTATACTGAGAATCTCTCTCTCTCTCTTATTTAGATGTTTCTGCATCTCTTAATGATTGAACTATAGCATGGGAACTAATAAATAATGCTTTACAAAGCTTTTCATGTTTTCATAAAATAATGTTTATTGTATATATTACTTCATATCCAATAACTTGTCTGTTTTCTTTGCCTTAAAAAAGAAAGAAAAAACAAACAGACAAGTCATTGGATATGAAGTAATATATACAATCAACATATCCTAAAATGGGTTTTCAAACTAAATTGCTTTTTAATAATAAATGTTATATGGGACTTCATATTATAACTTAGTAACATTGGTACAATGGCTAATATTTTGTGATGCTAGTAGTTACAAAACATCTTTATTCCTAAGCAGCTTTATGGTGAGAAATTATATTTTGCAATCTGGATTCATAAAACATATAGCAATATAGATAATCTGGATAATTTGTTTATTCTCCACCTTTTGTTAAAAAAGCCATATTTACTGAGTCCAAGAATATGAAAGTATAGAAGAGAGAAAACATGCCAATTTAGATGACCATTTAAAACCAATAACAGATAGAATTTCATTCCTTTTGAAGAAAAGGTAGGTTTGGCATTAACAATGAGGCATGTATGATATTAGCTGCCAATATGAATTTTTGTCAACTTCTTCTGACCTGCAGCTATATTCTTTATAATTCATATTTGGATTACATCCACACTACAGTCATCCAACCAATGACTTATGTATTTATTGGGTGTTATGTTAAGCAAAGTAACACTTTTAAAGCAATACAAAGCTATGGGCTAGTTTGTTTAAAATCCCAATATGCAAATCTTGTTTATCTGCCTGCTGCTAAGGCATGTTAAGTTGGTTAGTACTTAATGCAAGTTGTTTTCTTTAAAAGTCTATGTTTTTGAAATGCATTTTCTCTAATTATTTTTGAATGAGGATTACCTGAATGTTCCAGTATACTTTTAAATATTTTAAAATATTGGATGACTATTTGATTTACAATGTTTCTATATCCAGTCCTACAAAACTGGAGGCATGGGTGATTATATAGTGTAGAAAAAAGTGTAAAATATGTTAGATTTTTCTATCATCATCAATAACAACAACATATCTACCTATTTGCCACATTTATTCTATGGAGTTTGAATTGTTCAGCATCACAAAATAGTCTATATTCTCTCTCTTTCTCTCTCAATCTCTCTCTACATATAAATGTACTTATGTTGTTGTTATTGTTGTTGTTGTTGTTGTTGTTAGTCACAAAGTCGTGTCCGACCCATCATGACCCCATGGACAACATTCATCTAGGCTTTCATACCTGTACTTATACCTATACCTATATACACACAACATGTACATAAACACATGTATACATATACAAGTATTCTTTGCTTAAGGAACATGGGATGAGGTTGGCAGACAGGACACTAGTACAAATAGGATATTATCTTTTTTTAAAGTTTTAGTTCTGCCCCAAGGAGACAGTATCTAGTTGAAAAGGGCCAAACATTGAATAAAACAATTATTGCTGACTTCAAAACCTCATGCTATCATTAATACAAATAATTGTTTGGATTGGATATTTTCTTTCAACTCTCAGAAATAGATGTAATGAGAACCATCCCAAAGTTTGTATCAGGCCTGATTTTGTTCATCTGGATCTGGTGGCAGTGAGGTGTGTCCATCTAGAGACAGACAGACAGACAGACAGACCCCCCCACACACACACACACACATAAAGGAATCCAAGAAAGATCACAACATGGCTTGCTTTAAGCAGAACCTTTTTGTTCTGGTTAAACTAGAACAAATGAACTATCAAATTCTATCAAGGGTTGTTTCTAGTCCAACACACTCTCTCTGGATTACATCACGAGATCTGGATTATCTGGATTATCAGAAAATCCAAAGTGTACATACTGCAAGCTATGTCACAATCCAGACATTCTTTTTACTAATACTTCAATTCTGTATGTTCAAACTTTAAGAAGAAATATTTGGCTGCAATATTCCAGGGCTGAAGATGTCTTCTCTATTTTTTCTGCAGAGAAAATAAAGCTTGCACTTCTGATCCACAAAATAAATAAGAGCAATGCTTTTTCTATAATTGGAAATTGCTCAGGCTGGCACTTTCCTACATTTTTATTACTGCTGAAGGGGATGGCAAAAAAGTTCATATAATTAGCAGGAAAATATTAAAGGGCTTTAAGAATACTTGAGATTAACAATTTATCTCTAGCTCCTGAGAATTCATAAGTGCAATCAATATTAGTATGAGAAGAAATGCCAGTTTCAAGAATATCAGAACTGCTTAGGCATTGCTATCTCTTACCTGTTTTCATTTGCTTTCCAAATGGGATTTCGTCTGTGTTTGTGGTATTCTCACTGATAATGTGGCTATTTTAAGGATATAAATCTTGAATGAGTAGGTTTCTTCTGTGTAATCCTTGATCCTTTTCTTCAGCAAGATGCAACCTGCTGTATATTATTTTATATGCACCCGCACACACACACACACACATACACACACACACACACCTCATCCTTAGTCAACAAAGTCACTGAATACTTGTTCATAATTGCAAACTCTACAACAACAGAGAATAGCATCAAATGTAATGGCAGTTTGTATGAATAAGAATTGATAATGGTTTGCAATTATTCTTCTCACTGTACATCTGTCCTTTCTCTATCCAAATGCCAAATACAGTGATTAATGGTTTTACCTAACAACAACATCTTTGAATCTAAAGTATTAAAGGAACTTCCAATTTCCAGGAGAAAAGTATTTTATTATCTAATGCCTAGTTTCTCCCAAGGGTAAGGAATGGGAAAACATATTTTCTTTGGTTTTATGATTTCCAGAAATATTTTCCATGGCAAAAGATATTGTATGTGATGATAGGGAATAGGAATGGATTCAAAAGCCAGAAATCCAGTTTTTATTAGATATATTTTATGAGAGATCAAACAGATCTCTCTATACAGAACTGTGGGAAAGAGTTCATCACAAAAATGATTGTGATCATGATTAAAATAATTAAATTTTGCCTTTTATAACAATTTAATGTTTAATGGTAGTTTCTCATTTTTTCATAAACATAAACAAGAAAGGTTTCGAAAACAGATAAAGGTTGAACAACTCAAAATGTAGTCTTTTGTGAAGATATTCATCCTGCGTAAATCTTTCAAATTATGTAATTAGTTTTTATCTTCTTTCCTATCACCATAAAATCGCCAACCTCATTTTTAATCTAAAAAGGTAAATTATTTCATAAATACCCATAGAAAACTTGCTTATGTAAAGGCCCTGTCCCACTGGCTGATGGACGCAAAACACATGCATAAAGGAAACAGCAGATGAGCAAAATTTCGGGGGTGGCTCCATCCGTTGTCATCTGCTCCAAAAAGTGGCGAACATTTGCATAAACAGAACAGAAAAGAACGGACGGGGGTAGAATGTAGTGGGGATGTTAAACGGATGTTCATAAGAAGCCTAGCTGATAACAGCGGATGGAAGCAGATGACACATCTGCAGGGGTTCTGGGGGAGAATTGCGAAGCGGATGCATAGCGGAAGGGGTGGATGCATAGCGGATGAGGCGGATGCATCAGGGACACCTATAGGAAGCAAAGCAGATGCCGCGTAGATGTATATCGGATGCAAAGTGTTCATTGTGCATGCGGGGAGTATGAATTGCATCAGCTCCGTGGATATAAAAGAATGCAGCTCGCACGCAGTCAGCATTCAGAGGAAAGACGTGCTGTCACATACATCTTCAAAGAACACCATGGTTCATCAGTCAGGGAAGAAGAGAAAGCCGGTGCCTACTTGTGCCAGCCCTGGCAAGAAGGACAGAACCACCATCCACCCCCTGGCACTGACTCTGAAGCTGCTGCTGGTGGTGTTGCTGCTGATGGTGCTTCTCCTGCTGCTGGTGCTGCTGCTGCTGGTGCTGCTGGTGGTGGTGCTGCTGCTGCTGCTGCTACTGCTGCTGCTGTGGTGGACCAGCCCCAAGGCCCTCAAAGCCCTGCTGCTCAAGCCCCTGAAGCCCCTGCCAGAGGGAGGAAGAGGCAAGGGAAGGAGAAGGGAGAGAGGAAACAGTACACCGTTTCTGAGGACCATGAGGAAGACGTGCTGGAATGGCTGAGGTAGAACGAGTACCTCTGGAGAAAAAGCCACAGAAACAGGCAGCTTGGAGAGACAAGGCAGAGAGCCTGGGGTACACTGCAGATGTACTCATGGGATGGTGGAAGCACATGCACACCTGGTATGGCAAGCTACACCTCAAAAAATCTGGCCAGGCTGCTGTCAAGCTCACTGACCAGGAGATGTACATCATAGCCAAGGGCAGCTTCCTGGAGGGTGAGGTCCGCCACCGAGAAGCAGCCCCTCTGACACCCCTCTCATTCAGACAGCCCACAGACAGCCAGTCCTCTTCCAGCCAGGAGCCAGCTACCCTGTCCAGGCAGGTGTCTTCAGAGGGCCCCATGGCAGAGACCCCTCCTACAGCTGCACTCCCCATGACGCCAGACTTGGAGGATCCCCTGTCACAAATGGAGGAAGAGGCAGCAGCCACCAGACACCAACGCAGCCCCAACCCCCAGCTCCAAAGGATGCAGGCAGAGAGGCAGACAGGAGGGCCAGAGCCACACTGTCCTCTTGGAGATCAGGGACACGATGAAGATCAGCACAGAACTTCTCTCTCAGCTGGTCCACTTGGACAGAACATCCTCCAGCTGTCATGCTTTCATCACCTATGTGAGCCACACCCTCAGGGATATGCCCGAGGCCCAGTACCAGGTGATGAAGGAGAAGATAACAGCACTTCTGCACAACCCTTAAGGCCCAGCTGAAGCTGCTCCTACCCAGTCCAGGTCTGCTCCTCCACCCCAGGTGATGTCACAGCCCTTCCATGGCTTTCAACAGACCCTCACCTACCAAGGCTACAACTACCAGGACTTCCCACAGCAGAAGCAGAACTTCCCAGTCCAGGCCCAGGTTCATCGCATGCCACAGAGGCCAGTCCTCACCCAGCTTCAGACCAGACAGCCCCACTACACTCCTCCTTCCTCCACCCCACAGCCAAGCCCGTCAATGGACAGTCTGTCATCAGTCTTGGGCCTCACATCTCAGGTCCTTGATGAGGGGCCTCTCAACCTCACGGGATTGAGTCAGCTCTCGGACAGCTTCCTGAACACACCATCCCCTGTTGTACTCTCGGGGCCAAGCACCTCAATGGCACCTCAGACCAGCATTCAAGCCACAGCCACCTCCACAGTCCCTGGCTGCTTAACAGCTGAGACCATGGACATGACTCAGAGTGACTGAGAATAGGGTCAGAGATTGAGTTGTACTTGTTCACTTTATCTTTGCTTAAGACATTTTACTTGGTTCATTTTGCTTTTTTAACAAAGTCATACAGTTTACTTAAGACAGTTATTAATAAAGGTTATCTTTGCTTGACACACTTGGTTCATTTTTTTACTTAAATAAAGTGTTGGTGAAAACTTTGAAAAAATGGTTAAGCCTTTGCATGATTGTGGGATAGGTAAGGATAGTTGTGGGATAGATAAACCTCCAGTGCAAGCATAGTGGGACTGTGTGGTCCACCCTCCCAGCTGCCACACATATGGACCTTTTGTATCAATAACAATTTATTCATTGATCAACACATTTCAAACTAAACAAAGCTCTTTATTAATGCCCTATTCATTGTAGGGCCACTCAACATACATGGCACCATCTCATCAGTGTTATGTGACAGCTTCAAGGAAGCATCCATTAAGCATCTATCATCCTGTCTTGCCATTCCACTGCTCCAGCTGGGGAGTTGCACCAGTGTCTCAGTAGGTTGCTCTGCTTCTTCCCTTTACGTGAAGCTCTGTTGGGGCCTTGTACATCCACAGTGTCTATCACGTTTCGTCCTTGCCTCCATTCACCATTCTATGTCCCCATTCCCTTGTTGACGGTCGACAAATCTGTTCTGCAACACTGGGTAGCGGGTGCGCATGAGATTGTGCAGGATGCAGCAAGCTTCCACGATCCTCCTCATGGTCTGTGGGCGATGCTGCATGGTGGTGAGAAGTATCTGGAACCGCTTGACCAGGATGCCAAAGGCGTTCTCCACCACCTGTCTTACCCTGGACAGCCTGTAGTTGAAGATCCTCTCTTCACGGGTGAGGTATCTTGAACTGTACAGCTTCATGAGGTAGGTTCTGAGGGACAAGGCGTCATCACCAACGATGAAGTAGGGCACATCTTGTGTGTCATTGTGTAGGGGGTCTGGATCTGGAAAACCCATGATGAGGTTGAGTTCCAGCCCATCCTTGAGGTCACTGGCATTGTATACCTGGCTATCTGAAGCTAACCCATTGCCTGAAGCATCGATGTACATGAACTTGTAGTCAGCATCAACCATGGCAAAGAGGATGATACTAAAGAAGCCCTTGTAGTTGAAATAAGTGGACCCTGAGTTGGCTGGAGCTTTGCAGGCCACGTGCTTCCCATCTATGGCTCCAACGGTGTGGAGAAAGTTCCACCTCTGATACCACTCTTCTCCAAGTTTCCTCTAGCCTTGTTCAGTGGTGGGGCACTTGAGGATCTGCTCCACATATTCTTCGATGATGGCCTGCAACACTTCTCTGACCACTTTGCTGATGGTGTTGTGTGGCACCCTCCATGCATACTGCATGTTTTTGTATGTAGTTCCAGAGGCCAGGTGGCACAGAGTCAGTGCCACCTTCAGTCCAGGGTCCAGGCTGGGATGGAAGTTGGTGCTCGGTTTGGTCAACCTAGGTCTCAGACGCTGTACATCTTCATCAAACATGGCTGGTGGCATCCTCATGAAGTGCTGGAATGCACAAGGGTCTTCATTCCTCAGCTCCACCATCAACTGGTCATACAGTCTAAACTTCATTCTTCTCACGTTCCATCCTTGGATCCACACAGTTCTTGGACGTCTCCTTCTTCTCCTTGCGTAGAAAAGGTGAAACAGTCTGAACAGGGTTTGGTTGTGGTGATGAATGATCGCAGCTACCATACGGATTGTGTCATGATCCATGGTGGAGAACAATGGATGATGTGGAAAAGCAAGACCAATGGTGAAGAGGTCTGTACACCATGGCTGCTGGACTCATACTGAGATCCAGGTGATTTCCTCCCCCTTTTTATAGGAAATATCGGTTTTCCGCTAGGTGTCCTTCTACATACTCTAGACATACTCCAGACATCCTAAATATCCGAGATACATCCCAGATACAAACGTTTTGTCCGTTTTAATCCTTTATATATGAAATGCATCTGCTTACATCCTTTCTATTTCCATGCTACTAACACTGTGTGGACGTTCCGTGTACCTTTCATTTCCTCCCTCTTTCTGTTTTCAGCTGCAGCGGATGTGAGTTGAGGTGATGGCCAGAGGATGCCGAGAGGATACAGTGGACGTTTAACGGATGATAACGGACATAGAACGTTTGTTGCCCGTATAAGTCATGGATGTACATCGTACGCGGGGGAAAGTTCATCCATTCAAAAAGTTTTGCTCAGCTCAAAACTTCTTGTGTGGATGAAATCTCAGTGGATGGATGCTGGAGGGATAGAGTGTATGAAACACGTATGCAGTGAGTACACAATGGATGCATCGCATTTTCCAATGGCTGGCAAGCTTTTTTTTAACATTTTACATCCTCTTTGCATCTGTTGGTGCAGTGGGACATGGGCTTTAGAACTATATTGTCACAGTATTGCAGGTTGACACTGCTCACTGCCGGAGTTCAATCTGACTGGCTCAAGGTTGACTCAGCCTTCTATTCTTCTAAGGTCTGTAACATGAGGACCCAGATTTTGGGGGGCCATATGCTGATACTGCAAACCACTTTGTGCTATAAAGCACTAGTAGCATATAAGTCTAAGTGCTATTGCTATTGTATATAACCTCAAATCCAGGGATGGGATTCAAATTTTTTAACAACTGGTTCTGTGGGCATGGCTTAGTTGGTGGACATGGCTTGGTGGTCATGTAACTGGCTGGGAGTGGCCAACTCAACATCACTCACATCGAGGCACACATCTCCTCGCCTGGCCTCTCATGACTGTGGGGATGCTGCAACAGTCGTAAGTGTGAAAAAGGGTCATAAGTCACTTTTTCAGTGCTATTGTGACTTTGAATGGTCACTCCACAGAAGCAAAGTATCAGCAAGTAAAAAATAAAAACTCCAAGGAAGTTCCAGAGACAAGAAGTGTAGTCCTGCCAAGAATGTAATAAAGGTTAACGGAGAGACAGTTTCTGTAAGCAACACTAGAATATTTCCTTCCTGCCTTCCTTACAGGATTAGGCCAGTAATTTCTTCTAACAACTGGTTCTCCGAACTGCTTGTGTGTTCACAACTAGTTCTAGTGAATAGGTGCGAACCTGTAGAATCCCACCCCTGCTCAAATCCCAAAAGGTATAATACCGTATTATAGGTTGTCACCTTACTAATCTTGAAAGTTGGTGACAATTGTGAATGGTATGGTTCAACATGACACATCAGATTTTGCTCCAAATGTTTATACTCAAATTATGCAAATGGAACACTAAGAGGACTACCATGCCAAAGTCTCATTTAATACAGTGTCTTAGATTGTGAGACTATATATCAAATCTATTGTCAGTTTTCAGAGTACTTTATAATTTTGTTTTCAATTTTCAAATAAACCAAACAAGTATCTTGCATATTTGGATCTGAAAGTCTTGAGATAAATCTTTCCACAAAGCCGTACTAATTATTTATTAGCACTAAAATATGTATTGGGTGTTATTTATTTAAAGCAAGTCAGTGCTGACTGCTGTTGAAAGCATTCTCTATGTATCTTTAAACACTGAATTATTTAACAATATTGCTTTGTTGGCAATAAATACAGAAATTTAATACTTTTTCTACTGAGTGGCATGGTCCTGTTGAAAATAACACTTGATTTTAGCCTGAATAAATTACATTTTTTCCAAGTTTACACTCTCTCTTACCTTGTTTGGGGTCCTGGGAAAGAAATTAATCTGCAAGATCATGTCTGATAAAATTGCCACCAATAGCAATTTGAAATGCTGAGGAGATTAAAAAAGGAGAAGCTATGACCAATTAAAGACCTCTTTCAAGGTACTCAGTCCAAAGAAAAGGCTTTAAGATTTTCAATTTCCTGGTGGGAAGATTTCATGAGTTGATGCTAGTGAATTCTAGCTCCAGCTGATCAGAAACTATCCTATCAAACAGCCAGAGGTTGTAGAGCTCCATATTCTCACATATTTATGAATATAAATGTAGGTATATATGAGCCTACACTTCTACCCTGTGGAACATAATCCCTCCTACATTTTCATGGCATCAAAAACTTGGGGCCAGGTGTGATTTCAGAGATGGTTTCGCAAGGCGATATTTTAATGGGTTTTGAATGTTTTGTGTTTTTTAACACAAGCTTTTAGTTTCTTTGTCAACCCTTGTGGTTATGCTCTTGTTTTAATGATTTATTTTGTGATGCATTATTAATTCTCTATATGTCACTTTGAGTTGAGTCAACCTTGAGTGCATCAGGATTGAACTACTGGCAGTGGGAAGAGTTAGCCTATAATACTGCATCCTAATCCTGTGCCATCATGACATGGAAAGAAGAGAGGAGAAGGAAAGAGAAGGCAAGAGTGTCTAGGAGCAGCAGGAGGGGATATTCTGATTGATTGATTCCTTATTACTGGCCTCAGCAGAGCAAGAAATACTAGCAAAACCTCCCACTTGTTTTGGACTTTAAAAAATGGGCTTAACTTTGCATAGCTTTGTTGTTCTTTATCATTATGCCCTCAAAGATATCAAAGGGGCTAACATAGATGCTTGACAAACTTGGCCTTTACTTCTCTTTTAATTCTTTACTTCTCTTTTAATTCTTTACTTTTAATTATTTAGGGAATTAAATTCCTCTTCACTGACAATATTTTGTTATATCAAAGTTATGGTTTTCTGCTAATACTTTGTATTAGGAAAGGCAGCAGAAGTTGGATAGAATGTAATAACGGTTAGCAAGCCACAAAAAGGAGACTGGTGTAGAAATGTCATCCTACCTCATTTTTAGAGCACTGGATATTTATACTAATGCTTCCAAGCTCAGACCAGTATCAATTATCTCATTATCAAGAATTTAATTCTCCTCCAATTATAATCAGACTTCCATCTAAATTTAAATTGCTGAAAATGAATTTGAACTTCTGGTTATACTGGCAAGACTATCACTGATGAATAACATTCCAAGTGAGGGTTTATGGCTAACTCAAATCAAGAAGTTAAGAACTAAGAGATTAAATGATCCCCAAATTGTTAGTTCTATTATTTTATACAAAACTTTGATAGGCACACAGTTTAATAAGACCACACATCTCAATGGGCAGTTCTTCTTCTTTACATTGGAAACATTATTGTATTATTCAACCTCACCATATATTTTCCATAAAATCAAATAGAAATTGCAACATTATATATTGTAGGAAATAATCATTTCCATTATTCTAAGTAGCATTAATGGTTTATTGAACATAGAAATATACAGCCCTTATTTCATATTGTCAAGTGTTTATAGTATTCCTAAACTTTTTAAGAATTTTATTCACCTGGAAATAGTTTACTATATTTAAAATATTGTAAAATTATGAATAATGATATTTCAGACAAGTTTTGGAAGATGATCCTATTATAAAATAGAATACTATAAAAGCTAGGATAATAAATTAAGATAACTATCAATTGCTTTTTGGGAAAATTTTGCTGTAAAATTTAGCTGACTAATTTCAGTTTGAGTTGCTTTGCTTTTGCACATAAATAGAAACTTCTGATTAGCTGGCAGGGTATTATGGCCCGAGGCTTTATTCTAGATAAACACAAAGTTAATTAGGCTCTATTCTCAAAACAGAAAAAAAAAAAGAATCAGAAATACCATTTATTGAAAGTCAAGGGAACATCTAAACATCCAACAGAACAGGAAAGTTATAAATAATTTTCAGAAAATAACAGTCCCTTCCAAGTGGCTATACCATTTCTGATTAAAGCAACTTGTACCATACACTTTATGACAGAAATATGCAATTGCATTGGCCTGATGACTGGATTGAGCTTTGCATGTCACATCAAGACCAAATTTATATTGTGATTAACTTCATAATGTGTTATTTTAAGTATTACAAATCCCAAATACTATATGAGATGTTTTTAGCTTAACAATTATATGCGTCAATGTTCTTTCAAAGTTCTCAGCATGAAATGACCTAGTGTAGAAATTTGACACTTTGTGTGGCACTGCCTGGAAAAGTCTGCAATAATTAACACATTACATACAAATGAAAAAAGTTAATATAAATAAAAGTAACTTAGATTTCCTTAATCAAGTCAAATCTATATGTGTGGGACAATATTTAACCAGACAACAATTGATAAGAAATGTTATTAAGAAACAAATGTGGAAATTTGATCCAGGACAAATTACTGTTACTTTTTGGCACAATTTGGGATAAATAAGATGCGTTGGTAAATTTTCTGTTCATTGATTATAAGAAGTGTTTGCTAACAGAGGGTTTTGAAGCTTTAATCTTGAATTATTACTACTACTACTACTATTGTCTATTTTGTCATTAATATAATATACAGATAAGAAGTTAATAATCTGCAAATAGATTTAATAGTTTAAAATTTTGGAGGGGCCTGTTTCACAAGGGGTGAGAAGCTAATTTTATAACAATGTATTAATCAGTAATCAACTGAGAAGATAATATGTGTATATGTGTTAGGATTTTTTCTTTTTTAAAATGATATTTTTTTAAGGTCTTGTTTGTTTTGTGCTTTTTCTTCATTTGTTTGGTTTTTTTTTTAATCGGACTTTAGTATTGTACCTTTTTTTGAATAAAATAAAAATATAATGAAAAAATAGCAGGAAAAGTATCTATAAAATGATGCTCTTAATTTTAACCATAACTGAGTATTTATTGAAACAAGAGTTTCAAACACAGAGTAATAAAAATAAAATATAATGGCAGTAGAAGTAAAGGAAAAGAGGCCAAAAATAAGTGGGAGTTCTTAAAGAAGATTATGTTAAAATTGCAAACAATTCTAATAAAAAGTGTAGGATAGGGAAAAAAAGCCTACATATATACCTGAACAAACAAAGAAACAAAAATGGATATTTATTTATTTATTTGTTTGTTTATTTGTTTGTTTGTTTATTTATTTATTTATTTATTTATTTTATAACACTTATGTGCTGCCTCCATACAGACTTGGGCAGGATTCAATAAAGTGTGAAGAAATGAGAAAAATGACACCGGCAGACATATAACATAAAAGTGCATAAACTATCTGTCTGGAAAAGTTTAATTTGGATTTATGAATTGAAGAGGAGCTTGGGTTACATGACTTAAATGACCCCATCTCCTGAAAGCCAACAGGTCTGGGAAGACTGAGATAATCTAAATGTCATTAGAGTCATCACTGAATAAGATAAACATGCAAATCCAATATAGAAATTGGTCACTAGGTTTTTTCTTATATAAAGAGAGATGAAAGGCATACATATCTGATAAATAAATAAATACACACATTCAATTTTACTGCTTCCTCAACTGGAGTATAAATTTTCATTATCAGACTCATGGTCCCATGTACAGTAGCTTAAACTCCATATATCTACCATAAGCATATATCTACTATAAGCAAGGTTCTCTCCCCCTTGCCTTTTTTATATCCTTAAAGCTTTAGTCCAATCTATGTTGCCCTAGTTTTAATGATACTGTTGATCTCATGTTACGTTTATTTTGTATTTGCAAATTCTACCAATCGTATTTTCCTTTGATGTCAAATAATGATGACAAATAATAATAATTCCCATGAAGCTCTGGGTTATTTACTTAATTCCAAGTAGCATTAAAAGCATTTTATCTAAAACCTAAATCTTTAGAATTTGTACAGTCCCTTTATCTATTTATAACTTTCTTAGTCAAAATCTCTTTAGCTCTTTGTTGTTTTAAAGTCTTAAAAAAATATCATTTCCTCTTTGCTTTAGTTTCTGTAATTTGAAAGGAAGGCACCAAAGCGGTATTTTTCTTTATCCCGCTGTTTTCAAATACTTCTTTTCAACTGTAAATTTACTGTATTCTTGATTAAGAATGTGGGGATTTTCTTTAGTGTCCTTTATAAGGCTGCACTGGTTTATGCAAGTATATTGTTTCTCTCTCCACTCAAAAGAAAACCACAGAACTTCCATCCCACTGTCTCTTCAAAAGGAGTAACAATCTGGGGTCCAGGTAGGCAATTTCTTGATCTTTCCTTATTCAGAGAGACTTCCTGGCTGCTGTTCAGTGTCCCAGAACCATCGTTGCTCCTTCAGAGATGTCTCGTCCTCCATATAACTTCATTTAGAAGCTAGGACTGCAAGACATTCCAACATGTAAAAAAGCAAATGTAACCTCTTAACTAGCTGATCTTTTCATATTCAGTGTAAACATCAAGATATGTATTCAGGTCTTTATTTATTTTTATTTATTTATTTGATTTGTCAATCACATAAATTAGGTATAAGTATATAAATAGTTATGAATACATGAAATGGGTACACATAAAAAAAAATAAAAGAAACACTAGGACAGGGATGGTAGGCACATTGGTGCAATTATGCACACCCCCTACAGATACGTCCATACATGTCCTCTACCTCTTAGGAAAGGGGTGAGGTCAATAGTAGACAGTCTAAAGCCCATGTCACACTGAACCAACAGATGCAAAGAGGATGTAAAACGGACAAAAAACCTTGCCATCCGTTCAAAAACGCGATGTACTCACTGCCTCCGTTTTGCTTCCTCTCTATCCATCCAGCATTCGTTTATTGACGTTTCATCCACTCAGAAAGTTTTGGGCTGCCTAAAACTTTTGCGTGGAAAATGTATCCAGTTTGTCCGTTCTGCATCCGCTACGCATCCACTAGGCATCCGTTCTGCATCCGTTACGCATCCACTATATCCGCTAGGCATCCGCTGCGCATCTGCGTAACTCCATCCGCCCGGACGCAGGGAGGAAGCGGAACGGATGCAGAACGGATGCAGAACGGATGCCTAGCAGATGCAGAATGGAAACAAAGCGTTTAAAATGGAAAGGGGACCTATCTCAGATATTAAGGATGTCTAGAGGATGTCTAGAGGATGCCTAGCGGAAAACCTATACTGCCGATAAAAAGGGGAAGCAACTCGCCTGCATATCACTTTCAGAACAGCAGCCCAGCAGTGCAGACCTCTGCAGCCTTCATCTGGCTCTTCCTCTTCCACAGCATCCAGTCATGTCCACCGTGGATTGTAACAAAGTCCTTTCGGCAGCTACCATCGTTCTGCAACAGTGCGAAGCCATCTGCAGGCTCTGTGAACACTACTGCCAGAAGAAAAAGAGGCAGCCAAAAAGAGTCTGGGTCCGAAGATGGTTCGCCAGAAGAGCAGAGGACGGACTGTACAACAAGCTGATGGTGGAGTTCAGGAACGAAGACACTCAGGCATTCCAGAACTTCATGAGGATGCCTCCAGCCATGTTTGACGAAGTTGTGCAGCGCCTGACACCCAGGTTGACCAAGGCAAACACCAGCTTCTGGCCCAGCCTGGAACCTGGGCTCAAGGTGGCACTCACTCTGCACCACCTGGTCTCAGGGACCTCCTACAGGAGCATGCAGTACGGCTGGAGGGTGCCACCCAACACCATCAGCATTGTGGTCAGAGAAGTGGTGCAGGCCATCATCAAAGAATACAAGGAGGAGCTCCTCCAGTACCCCTCCACTGAAGAAGGATGGAAGAAAGTTGCAGAGCAGTGGTATCAGAAGTGGAACTTACCACACACCGTTGGAGCCATAGATGGCAAGCACGTGGCCTGCAAATCTCCAGCCAACTCGGGGTCCACTTATTTCAACTCCAAGGGCTTCTTCAGCATCATCCTCTTCGCCATGGTCAATGCTGACTACAAGTTCATGTACATCGATGCTTCAGGCAACAACTCATCTTCAGATGCCCAGGTATACAACGCCAGTCACCTCAAGGAGGAGCTGGAACGCAACCTCATCGTGGGCTTCCCAGATCCAGAACCCCTGCTCAACGACATGCAAGATGTGCTCTACTTCATCGTGGGGGATGACGCCTTCTCCCTCACAACCTACCTCATGAAGCCCTACACCTCCAGACTCCTCACCCATGAAGAGAGGATCTTCAACTACAGGCTGTCCAGGGCAAGGCGGGTGGTGGAGAATGCCTTTGGCATCCTGGCCAACAGGTTCCAGGTACTTCTCACCACCATGCAGCATTGCCCAGAGACCGTGAGGAGGATCATGGAAGCTTGTTGCATCCTGCACAATCTCATGCACACCCGCTACCCAGTCTTGCAGAACAGGCTCGTGGACCTCCAGCAAGGCAATGGGGACATGGAGCCTGGGGAATGGAGGCAAGGGCAAAACCTGATCGACACTCAGGATGTGCAAGGCCCCAACAGAGCCTCACATGAAGCGAAGAAGCAGCGCAACCTCCTGAGACACTGGTGCAACTCCCCAGCTGGAGCAGTGGAGTGGCAAGACAGGATGGTAGATGCTTAATGGATGCTTCCTTCAGCCTATCTCATCACACGGATGAGATTGGGCCATGTATGTTTGGTTGGCCTACAGTGGACAGGGCGTTTAATAAAGAGTTGTGTTGATGTTGACATGTGTGGATAATTATTATATTATTATTGATAATAAAGGGCCATAGGTGTGGCACCTGGAGGGTGGACCATACAGTCCCACTATGCTTGCACTGGAGGTTTATCTATCCCACTGCTATCCTAACCCATCCCACAGCTATTACCCATGCCACAGGTATCCTAACCCATCCCACTGCTATCTTAACCCATCCCACAAGCATGCAAAGGCTTAAACCATTTCTAAAAGTTTCCACCAAGACTTTATTAAAAAAAAGAAATGAAGCAAGTGTGTGAATCATAAATAGACTTTATTAACAACAAGCTATAAGACAAAAATGAGTCTCTGGCACTCTTCTTGGTCGATCAGTCTCAGGGGTGAAGGGTGCAGGTGCTGTGGAGGTGGGTGGTGCTGGAGTGCTTGTCATCAGCTCCTCCAGAAGCAGAAGCAGCAGAAGCCCTAGCCCCAGAAGAGTGAGCCCGTGCTGCAGAAGCCCCAGCAGAACCAGAGTGAGGGCCAGGGGGCGGGATGGTAGCCCTGTCCATCTTGCCAGGGCTGGCAGAAGATGGCTGAGGCTTGCTGTGCTTCTGCATGGTTGTGGGGTTGCTGGCTGGCAGGGAGGCTGGCAGGAAGCAAGGCTGGCAGGGAGGCTGGCACCAAGGCAGGCAGGAAGGCTGGCAGGGAGGCAGGCACCAAGGCTGGTAGGAAGGCTGGCACCAAGGCAGGCACCAAGGATGGCAGGCAGACATGAACCAAGGCTGGCAGGAAGGCTTGCAGGCAGGCAGGCACCAAGGCTGGCAGGCAGACATGAACCAAGGCTGTCAGGCAGACCGTCTGGCAGCAAGGCTTGCAGGCAGGCTGGCAGCAAGGCTAGCAGGGAGGCTGGCAGCAAGGCTGGCAGCAAGGCTGGCTGGGAGGCTGGCAGGGAGGCTGGCAGGGAGCTGGCAGGGAGGCTGGCACCAAGGCTGGCACCAAGGCTGGCACCAAGGCAGGCAGCAAGGCTGGCAGGCAGGGCAGGCAAGGCAGTCGATGTGTCCGGCAGCAGGTCTTTCCTCTGAACGGCGACCTGCTTCCTAGCTGCTTCCATTATATCCGCAGGGCTGACACAATGCATCCTCCCCGCATGCGCAATTAACGCCAGGCATCCATTAGGCTTCCACTGTGCATCTGCTGTGCATCCGCTGTGCATCTGCTTCATCCATTCGGCGTCTGCTCTGCATCCACTCTTTCCGTTCTGCGTCCGCTTCGCTGAGGCCCCCGGAAGCCCTGCGGATGTGCCATCCACTCCCATCCGCTCCCATCCGCTGGGCTTCCGTTCCGTATCCGCTTTGCATCCGCCGTGCGTCCTCCCCGCGTCCGTGTTATCCGCTCCGGTTATGCAAATTTTTGCCCCTTTTGAGAGCGGATAACAATGGATGGAACATTTTGCTCGTCCGCTGTGTCCTTTTTGCATCCGTTGGCCAGTGTGACATGGGCTTTAGGTTAAAGTTTTTGGGGTTTGGGGAAGAAACCACAGTCAGGTAGAATATTCCAGACATTGACCACTCTGTTGCTGAAGTCATATTTCCTGAAATCAAGTTTGGTGCGGTTAACCTTGAGTTTGTATCTATTGTGTGCTCGTTTGTTGTTATGGTTGAAGCTGAAGTATCCATTGACAGGTAAGTCACTGCAATGTATGATTTTATATACCATAACTTAGATCAGACCGAAGATGGTGTAATTCAAGGTTTTCTACATCTAGAATTTCAAGTCTGATGCCATAAGGTATTCTCCAACGAGTAGAAGAGTGTTGAACTCTTCTTGTGAAATATTTCTGGACTTTCTCAGCTGTGCTAATATCAGATACATATTGTGGATTCCAGACTGATGAGCTATGTTCGAGTATTGGTTTAGCAAATGTTTTGTATGCTTTAGCCTTTCAAATTCTGAACCTGAACAAAGCTTATGCTGCATTCTGAATAAATCACTAGTTCTGGACATTAAGTGTAAAAGAGTCACTGGTATACAAGAAGGCTAAAAACCTGAGGACATATGAGTATGGACTTCATCAGCTCCAGTTCCACAGGAAACTGGCTAATATTGATAAGGAATGGGAGGGGAACAGTGGCAAGCTCATCAAATATGTCACTTAACATTTTAAAAATGACAAAATCTTTGTCTCCAGTGTTATTAAAAAAATAACTGGACTAAACAATGAAAAAGATCCTTTTCTTCTCTTAATTATTCATTTGATTATCCCATCTGTCATTCTGAGATCTGCTTATGGTGAATGTGTTTATGATTTGTCATTAGTTGCTTGTGATTCTTGGTGGCCCCATAAACACATTTTCTCCTCAACTATCTGTCACTAACTTAGTCTTTGAACTCAAAGAATATATACAACCATATAAAATCTTACACTGACAAATGTATTCCTATGTTATATACTTGTCATATAGTATATACAGTAGCTTTATTTCTTTGCTCAAGTTTTAGGGATGAATAATAATTAAACTGACTTCTCCAACAACATATCTTAAAGCAACCCAAATATAGTCCAAAATATTATAACAGTTTAATAACTGTTGTACAGTACAATATGGATATGACATAGCTTTATGATTATAGTACAAAAGTTAAAAATAGGTGATTTCAAGTACACCTAAGAAAACTTCTGGATAGCATCAAACAAGGGAGTCAGGCATTTTTTTCATTTCTTGAAGAGTGCAATTCCACAGAGAATTTATCCCCTAGAAAACATGTTATGGGAGGCATAATGGCATTGCCTAAGTGGTACATACTTTCTTTTATATCTGCCACCCATAACCTAGAAAAAGGCCATTGGTAAAGAATAACCTAATAAGTGTGCAGGTTTGGATGCCTTGATTTTCTGAAGCTCATGTTCAGTTTCTTCTAATCTTTGTTCAACAAGCTCCAATTTAGAATCCAGATTTAGAAAGAAATCAGGCACAATCCAAAGTGAAGCAGTTTTTAGTTAATGTATGACATGTACCATCTACATCTAAATTATAAGATACTAACTGGGACAGAAATCCTATGTGAAATAGATTCTCAGCCAATAAAACATTTTAACTGCCAAACTGTTGTTTCTATGCTAACTCGCTCACCTAGTCTAAGTACAGCACTGGAGACATTTTGAGGTACAGAAAATATGGCTCTCAAAAACTATTATTTTATTCTTCCATGTACATGGAATTTTATGCTAGGAGGCAATTGTACATCACAAAAAAGCAGTGTACTGATTTTGCAACTAATAGTCTAGAATTCAGGGATCCATTCTGGCTCCTAAAAATCTACAGTGGCCACCATATTGAGTGGCATTTTTGATATGTGCTATTTGATGTCTAGGGGCTTGAAAAAGTATACCCAGATATTTAAAGCAACTATTCTGTTTGGTTGTGTATCTATGAAGCAGTTGTTCTTTTCAGAGAATATCATTATTTTGTTTTGAAGTTTTATTTTTTGATAACTAATAACCTTTCACACAAAATTGGCTCCATTCTGAGGGCCTTTCTAAGGCTAGCTTGAGTCATGAAAAGAATTACGACACCATAAGCAGGTATTTGCCCACTAATTTGAAATACGGAACCTGCTATATAATTCCTGTTAACATCAAATGCCTGCTGCTTGTATTAAATTTATGTACAAGTGATGCAGACATGACTATTATATCTAAAATAATTTAGTTAGGAACAATGAAACTTGATTTCTATAAAGCCTGTCAGACATTCCCAATTGTACTTGAAAGTCAGTATTTCCCAGCTTGGTGCTTTCAGGTACATAGAATAGCAACTTGTCCTCATTTACTGAGATCCACACAGAAATTTTACCTCTATTGGTTAACAGCTTATAACATATATTTTAAAAGGCTCTTGAGTACAAAGAACAACTGCTGTAATATAACCCTTTGGGGGTGATTAAACTAGAAAGTGTTAACAGCTAAAATTAATTGAACAAATGAGAAGGAAATAGGAGCCAAAAATGGTGGCAATGCAAACCATTGAGAGAAAGAACCAAAGCAATGGAAGAATTGTTTCTATATTCTTAATTATTCACAAGGTAGATGTGAATTACTTTGAAATTAAGTTAATGTGATCATTTACGCTTTCTGTTCACCAAGGATTTTGAGGAAACTTTAAATGCCAAGGACGATTAAAGTTTAACATTAGCACAGTCATCATGAATACATTAATGCTGAAAAAAAAATCATGGAGTCCGATCACTTGAATAGATACTCTTCATTCTATCTTTTCATATCACGAATTGGTGCTAATTATCTCTGGACAGTGAATCCATGATGAATGAAAAATATTGATTTCTGTATTCCCCAAGCAGAATGGCTTGGAGTTTTGTTTTAATTATGATCACACAATCTGAAAGTTGAAGAGTTATCCTCAGTTTTTTCTAACTTTGATTACAATCATATGGTTATAAATATGATTAAAATTGTACATTAATATATTAAGATGAATATAGTATACAAATATAAGGAAAAGATATACACAGAATATAAATTTGGGAAGGTTCGATTGATTTTTCCTCTAGATTTTTATGTGACCAACAATGTTTATCTCTGCCTTGTTCATGTTGTCTGGATTGAGGTAATCTACAATAGTGTAAAATAACATAACATAGCAAATGTATATTTTCAATATTCAAGTATATTCATAATGAAATCAGTTACTTCTTTTCCTTTTTAACATGAAATAGTTTAGGACTATACTATGGAATATGTAGAATATAGAATAGGTATTTGATAATATATAGAGTTCCACAATGATACTTTCACAATTCACCAGACTTTTTCCCTTGAGAAATGCTCATCATCTGGTAATTTATTTAGATGATTATACTTTGGTATCAATCTAATAATTCCCACAAGCATTTGAAATTCACCTTAGATACTTTATGAACAATGATACTTTCACAATTCATCAGAGTTTTTCCCTTGACAATTACAAAGAAAAAAAGTAGCTTATCAAAACTAATCAATATCTGTGCTACTAGATTTATTTAATTGTGTTCCTTTTAACCAGTTATCCTTTTTCACCAGCCACACTTTCTTATTTGTAATATTTATAAGTGTTATTCTGTTCTATGTGTGGGTTTTGTTGAAAATTGCATATTTCTCACTCAGCAGTTTCAAACACATGTTATTTTTTGGCTGACTTAGAAGAAAGCTCCCATACAAGAATCTGGAAGATTCATACTCTTCTATGTTAGTTTATACTGAACAGTAGCTAAGAAAGAAACCTTCATCTCCCATCATCTTCCTCACCACTTCACCTCTTCTTTGTTATAAGCCTTCTGTAACAAGTTCCTTTCTTTTAGGTACATTTTCAACTATTCAGACCAAGTACTAAAAAAAAGTCTCTGGCAGAAGTTTTCTTTTTTTGCTTTTTGGAACCAATATTGCTGCCGGAGTGGATCTGTGTGTATGTGTGCGTTGGTGTGCATTTGAAGATTACAGTTTTACCCGAAGCAAGGAAGAAAAAAGACAGAATTATGGGGAAAAGACAATTCAAAATACTGAAAAGCAGTAGCTGAGACATAATGACACCAAGAAGTCATGCAAAGAAAACCAACAGCTTGTTAAAAAGGAAAGGCAGTCTTGCAACAACTACCTAAATAAAAGTCTAAAAGAAAGAGGTGAAACAGATTATCATGTGATTTATTCCATCTAAAAAAGAAGCTCTAGAGAGACAGAATTAGAGTTGTGATGAAGAACAGGTAGGATAAATGTGTGAAAAAGTGAAAGTAAAACAAATGAGTGCAGATGAACTTGTCTCAGCACCACATAAAGAAACAGATCTGAATATTAGGAAGAAAGGCAAAATTGTGTGATTCAGTACGCAAAGTTTCAGAAGCTTACTTAAGGACTTTGTAAAATAAGTCAGTAGACTATTGTTTCTCAAGTTTGGAAACTTTAACATCTCTGAACTTCAGTTCCCAGGTTTCCCTAATCAGCAGAAACACTGCAGTAGACTAATGACAAAAGAGGTTGCTAGCAGTGGAGTGTAGGCAGTGGAATTATTTAATAAAAAATAGTTATATATAAGTAAAAGTCTACTTATGTATCTGCTAAGCATAAATAAAAACTTTGTATAGTAATGCTAAAACATATTCCTATTCATCCTATTTGTGTTTATACCATCCAAAATAAAACAGTGACATAAACTATAATCTAGCAGTCAAAATTATGTTACTTGAATGGTCTCCCATATTTGTTTGTTTACCAGTGTTGCTGATTATTTGTAAATAACATTATTTTCAGGGAAATTGTTATTAATAATTAAAATATCATCTAAGATCTTTCTAAATAAAGGTTTGTTTAAAAGAATAGTATAATAATAAAATGTAATAAAATAAGAAAAATAGCACAGTATTTGGGAAATTGCTTTTAAGTTATAACATGGAGGTTACTTTTGTTTGAATATAATGGTAATATTTATACATTTTCCTGGTATTAAAGGCATCTCTACTGATTTTCTATTTCTAAATTACAGAGCAAAACTAGATGGCAAATAAAATCAATTTCTGTTTTAATTTTTGTTCACTCTAAGTACCCACTGACTTAATTCATGGGGCACAAAAAGAGAATTTTTTTTTCTTTCTGTCCCTTGCTTCAAAAAAATAATTCATCATTTTATACATGAATGTAGAGATTTTTTTTAAAAAAATCAACATTTCTACATTTATGTCCTAGCATAATAGCCATATAATGGATGCAAGTTAACAGCTGCATTTGAACATAAAGCTATATCATTATTTTGCATTATGAGAATAAGTCTCAGTTAACTTCAGATTTATGTACTCAATGTTCCTGACTCTACAAACATAGCTAATAAAAACTTTTAAGGTTCTGAAGACTTTCTGAAGTAATTAAGCCAGTTACAAAGTATTCCAGGACAATCTTACTTCTTTCTTTAAAGATCTTATTAATATTATTATAAAATAGAATCAGCCATAATCATCATCACAATACTGTTCAGAAAATACATTGAATTTCCACTTTGATACAGTTTTTCTGAGGTTGTTCTTATTCTGAGATAGACTAAAGATAGCTATAGTAGGAGTGCTATACTTGGTTTCATTGAGGGCCGCATCAGGGTTGTATTTCATCCCAGAGGGCCAAAGTGGGCATGGCCAGTGTGGGCATGGCCAGCTCAACATCACTTGTGTCATGGGTGCCTGTCATGGCCCGAGTAGTCTGCCAGAAAAAACGAGCTCCCGAGCTCCGTTTTCCACTGCATCCCTCAGCCAACAAAAATGGAGCTTGAGTGGCTGCCGAACTCCATTTTCGCTGGCAGAGGTACCATGGGCCAGTCCTTCATTGTTTCCAGTGCAGCACCACATGCCAGATCTAAGCACCCTGGGAGCAAATCTGGTCCCCAGGCCTTGTGTTTGACACCCCTGGCCTATAGTATAAAGATTTTAGTATAAGTATACAAATAGGAATACAAATCATTGCTAAATCTGTAAGATTTCTATTCATTCCAGTACCCCGCAGGGAAAAGTGATTCATGTCAGCCAAGGAAAGTTTCCATCAATTAATGATGTAATGAACAGTATATGGTGCTGGTATTGCAAAGATCGATAGCTATATTAGTCTGAATATATTGTTTGAAATACCTTTCTTAACAAAAGTGCAATCCAAATGTGTAGATGTAACTGCCCACAATTCCTCAGTCACTGGCCAATTATTCAGAATATTAGAACTTCTACACATATCTGAACTGGGCCCTGTTTAGGGGAGCTATCCTTAAAATGGTTTGTTCCTTTAAAGAGTAAGGTCTTAATAGATGACTTCCTATAAAAGCATTAAGATCAGTATAATGCTATTTGTCCAGAAAAATACTCACATTTTTAGGTTAGGTATATATGTAAATGACTTTGAGAGGTAGGAGGAAGAGCCTCAGCCTTAACTGATAAATGAAATTTCAGTCTGAAGGAAGAGAACTAAAGTGTTTCAGAAAAGATTTCCCTAGATTTTAGGGAATAAATATGATGGATTGGAGAGATACTTTTAGACTTGTAAGTTTATGTTAATATAACCATACAATAAAGGCACAACTAGTATTTATTGTCATGCTTCCTTCCTAGATTACCTTGCAGAGCTAACTGCTGATGACCCGGAAAGTTCTGAAATATGCATAAAACCCTTCAGATTCCTTTAATATAAATAAATTTCAGATAACTGGTCATCTTGGCCTTTTGATTCCCAAACAATTTTGTGGGATAATCAGTTTATTAGGACATGTCCACAGTGGGTTGATTTTTATTTTCCATTACTGTGGGTCATCAAGATCAATAAATCACACTACACTGGAAGATGACATTTTGACAATATTAAATCCATTGCATTTTTATTACTGGGATGACCTTAGCATCATCTAAATGGGAGCCAGGTGGAACATATCTATAAATATTTTGGCAGTCTTTGGATGAAGAGAAGGACATTCCAGATAACTTCTTGTTAGCTCTTAGCATTTTCAGGGAACAGATGATGATTCAGCAGAAGTAACAAGCAATGACTGCTACCATGAATCTTGAAATCACCTTTGAAAACTTTCAAAGAATCCCAACAAAGAAACATTCTGAAGAATGTGGGAAATGTTGGTATATTTTTGTTCACTGTTTTCACAATGCCAGTCTTAGGAGCTCACCAACTAGGGAAATGTCCTTCAAACAATATTTTGGTATGGACCATTTCAAATCTAGTATGGGTTATGGAAACTAGCGATGTCACAAACACATACTTGGTTTGCTCACAAAAGTGTTCAAACTCAGCAGGGAGAATGTTGCATACGTTATAGGGGAATGAGAAATTGTAGTTTCAAATTTGAAAATAGTGCTCTAAATTATTCCAAAATGATAAAATAAATGTTTTGCTTATGCCTTTTTGAAAGCTCTACAAATTCCAATCCTGAGTTGCTAATATATGAAACAAGGTCACATTTTTAAACCAGTGATTTCTAATACTCTCTCAGCAGATTTATATGAAAATGGTCCAGTGCAAGACAACTATCACTACACTATTATTACTCCATTAAACCATTATGTTTTCATTTACCAATGTATTTCTATTAAAACCATGAAAGAGAAAAGAATTTAATACCAAGCAAGAATATTTCAAATTATTTCAATTTTAGATTAAGCATTATATCTTTGACATTTAAATCATAATCATTTTACTCTTTGTTAAAGTAGTATTATTTTTAGTAACACATTTAAATGGGTGGTTGAAATATGAAATATAAATAAATCAGATAAATGCTCTCCTTCAAGTAGATTATTGAAATAATCCTTGTTCAAAACAATTCTCATTCTAATTTTAAATATGGAAGGAAAAGCTATGAGCAGGATCATTTTTAGTGATTCTATATTGCTGCCCAGTCAGCACAACATATCAAGATTAGGATGAGAAGAAAGTGTGAACTGCTGTATCCATCTTCCTATTGGCAGTGTTTGCACAACATGATTAACCACCTTAACTACAATCCTAACTGCTGCAATAACATTATTTGTTAATATTAATTTTATTAGCATTAACACTGGTTGGGTTTGATTAGTTGCTGGAATTGAGTATGTCTAGTTTAATGAAAAGAAAGACTAGGGATGACATGATAGCAGTGTTTCAATATCTCAGGGGCTGCCACAGAAAAGATGAAGTCAAGTTATTCTCCAAAGCACCTGAAGGCAGGACAAGAAGCAATGGATGGAAACTAATTAAGAGAAAAGCAATCTAGAACTAAGAAGAAAATTCCTGATAGTTAGAACAATTAATCAGTGGGACAATTTGCCTCCAAAAATTGTGAATGCTCCAACACTATATGTTTTTAAAAAGAGATTGGTTAACCATTTGCCTGAAATTGTATAGGGTTAACTGCCTGAGCAGTGGGTTAGACTAGAAGACCTCCATGGTCCCTTCCAACTCCATTATTCTATTCTATTCTATTTTATGATTCAACAACATGTGCAAACAAAAAACATGCCAAATCAGTAATCACGTTAAGCATGTTGCATGGCATATGTTGTATGCAAAACATGCATGTGCATTTACAGCCACAAATGCATGTATTCAGTGAAGTTGCTTCACTGAGGTATGATGTTCTTTTGTCATCAGATATATGTTTTGTAATTATCCGAGGTAAGATATGCTGTCTCCCTGTGGCCCTCACCATTCACTAGTTCATTTAGTCCTGACTTGATTGATTCTGAAAATTAGTTTCCTTTGTTATGCTTATCATTTATTTTGTTTTCTTATGACTTAATTTGGGGTGTTATTTGGGTCTTTATTTCCAACTTGAAGCCCTAAAGCAGAAAATCACACAGCATAAATCTCTATGAGTAAAACAAAATGAAACAAATGTCCCACATGGCCTTGTCTTGTCTTCTGATTTAATGTCAGTACATCAGGAGGTTCTGTCTATTTATATATTTATTTATGAGATTTAACTTTATTAATTATATCTGATTCTAGGTAGTTTACAAGCTAATAATTTACATAATGAAATCTGTAATATAACAGATTACAATACTAAATTAATAAGTCATCAAATAAAGTTAATTCATAGTATTGCATATTTATTCAGATTGTAATCCTCAAAGGTCTTTTGAAGTTGCTGGGATTTTAACCAGACCTTGAAATATCATAAAGGAAGGGGCCACTACTGCCTCTCGGGGCAAGGTATCACAAAGTCAAGAAGCCCGCCACCCTACCCAGCATATCTGTGCTCTCTTACACCAGATATCCCTACAAAATGACAAATGACCTAAAGGGCCTGTCACATAGGCCGACGGATGCAAAATGTATGTAAAAAGGACACAGCGGACGAGAAAATGTTCTATCTGTTGTTATCCGCTCTAAAAAGTGCCCCGAATTTGCATAAGCAGAGCAGACAACAACAGAAAGGAACGGACGGGGGGAGGACATCGCCAGGATGTTAAGCGGATGCTTCACGGAAGCCTAGTGGATGGAAGCGGATGGAAGCGGATGGCACATCCACAGGGCTTCTGGGGGAGCACAGTGAAGCGGATGCGCAACAGAAGGAACGGATGCAGAGCGGATGCAGAGCGGATGAAGCGGATGCAAAGCGGAGGCCTAGCAGATGCAAAGCGGAAGCCTAGCAGATGCCGAGCAAATGCAAAGCATTCACTGCACATGTGGGGAGGATGCATTGTGTCAGCCCCGCGGAAATAAAGGGAAGCAGCTCGCAAGCAGGTCACCATTCAGAGGAAAGACCTGCTGCCAGACACAGCTCCAGCCAGCCAACAACCATGGGGAAAAAGAGGAAGCCTCTGCCATCTGCTGCCAGCCCTGGCAAGAAGGACAGGGCCACCATCCCACCCCCTGGCCCTGACTCGGCTTCTGCTGGGGTTTCTGCTGCTCGGGCTGACTCATCTGGTGCTGGAGCTTCTGCTGGCGCTGCTCCTGGTGCTGGGGCTTCTGCTGGGGCTTACTCTGCTAGCGCTGCTCCTGGTGCTGGGGCTTCTGCTGGTGCTTACTCTGCTGGTGCTGCTCCTGGTGCTGGGGCTTCTGCTGGTGCTTACTCTGCTGGCGCTGCTCCTGGTGCTGGGGCTTCTGCTGGTGTTTACTCTGCTGGCGCTGCTCCTGGTGCTGGTGCTTCTGCTGGTGCTTACTCTGCTGGCGCTACTCCTGGTCCTGCTGGTCCTGGTGATCCTGCTGGTGCTCCTGGTCCTGCTGGTGCTCCTGGTCCTGCTGGTCCTCCTGGTCCTGCTGGTTTTGCTGGTGCTTACTCTGCTGATGATGATCCTGGTGCTGCTGGTGCTGCTGGTGCTGCTTTTGCTGCTAGTGTTGTTGCTGCTGCTCGTGGTGGTGGTGTGGTGGAGCAGCCCCTACAACCTCAAAGCCCCTCTGATGAGGGCCCAGATGGCCCTGCCAGAGGGAGGAAGAGGCATACGCGAGAACGGGAGAGGAGGCAATACTCCATCAAAGAGGAACATGAGAATGAGGTGCTCGAATGGCTGAGGGAGAATGAGTATCTGTGGGGGAAGGGACACAGGCTCTATTGAGACACCAAAAGGAAGCAGGCTGCTTGGAGAGAGAAGGTGGAGAGCCTGGGCTACACTTCAGAGGTCCTCCTCAGCTGGTGGAAGCATATGCACACCTGGTACGGGAAGCTGCACCTCAAGAAATTTGGCCAGGCCACGGTCAAGCTGAGGGACCGAGAAACCTACATGATGGCCAAGTGCAGCTTCTTGGAGGGTGAGATCTGCCACCGAGAAGCAGCCCCTCTGACAACCCTCTCTCTCAGGCAGCCTCACTCTTCTGGCCAAGAGTCAGCTCCTGTGTCCAGGCAGATATCTGTGGAGCATCCCACAATGGAGACACCCCCGACAGCTGCACTCCCCATGGCGGAGTGCGTGGAGGACCCCCTGATGCAGTGGGAGCAAGGAGAGGGCACTTCCACTAGAGACCAACCCACATCAACCCCCAGCTCCACCTCCACAGAAAGCAGGCAGAGAGCCAGACCGGAGGGGAAGAGCCACACTGTCCTGCTGGAAATCAGGGACACCATCAGAAGCAGTGTAGATCTCCTCTCTCAGCTGCTACACACCGACATACCATCCTCAAACCGCAAGCCCTTCCTCACCTATGTCAACCAGACCCTCATGGACATGTCCGAATCACAGTGCGAGGTGATCAAGGACAGGATCACCGGTCTTCTTCACAACCCTCCAGACCCAGCTGAACCTGCTCCCACCCAATCCAGGTCTGTTCTTCCACCCCAGGTGATGTCACTGCCCTTCCAAGCCTTTCCACAGGCCCTCACCTACCAAGACTACGGCTACCAGGAGCTCCAGCAGCACAGGCAGCCCTTCCCAGTCCAGGCATAGGTACATCGAACGCCACCGATGCCACCAATTCCACCGACACCACCGATGCCACTGATGCCACCGATGTCACCCATGCCACAGATGCCACCCACGCCTCACCTCACTCACCTGCAGACCAGACATCCCCACTACACTCCTCCTTACCCCACCCCACAGCCAAGCCCAGCCTCAGAACATCTGTCATCAGTCTTGGGACTGACATCCCATGTCATGGAGGAAGGGGCTCTCAACATCACAGGACTGAGCCAGCTCTCTGAGAGCTTCCTCCACACACCATCCCCTGTTGTCCTCTCAGGGCCAGGCACCCCAATGGCACCTCAGACCAGTACTCCAGCAGCAGCCACCTCCACAGCACCTGGACCCTTCACCCCTGAGACTATGGGCAGGCCTCAGAGTGACTGAGAAGAATGCCAGAGACTGGGTTGTTACCTGATGACTTTATCTTTGCTTGGGACACTTGGGTCATTTTCTTTTACAGTTTGTTATTAACAAAGATTATCTTTGCTTCACACACTTGCTTCAGTTCTTCTAGTCAATAAAGTCTTGGTGGAAACTTTAGAAATGATTTAAGCCTTTGCATGCTTGTGGGATGGGTTAAGATAGCAGTGGGATGGGCAGGGATACCTTTGGGATGGGTAATAGCTGTTGGATGGGCAGGGATACCTTTGGGATGGGTAATAGCTGTGGGATGGGCAGGGATACCTGTGGGATGGGTAATAGCTGTGGGATGGGCAGGGATACCTTTGGGATGGGTAATAGCTGTGGGATGGG
>BLBF01000010.1:38116765-38128591 GCA_015471245.1 Laticauda colubrina | reverse complement strand
GGGATGGGCAGGGATACCTTTGGGATGGGTAATAGCTGTGGGATGGGTTAGGATACATGTGGGATGGGTAATAGCTGTGGGATAGATAAACCTCCAGTGCAAGCATAGTGGGACTGTATGGTCCACCCACCCAGCTGCCACACCTTTAGCCCTTTATTATCAACAACAATTTAATCATTGATCAACACATTTCAACATAAACACAACTCTTTATTAAATGCCCTGTTCATTGTAGGGCCACTCAACATTCATGGCACAATCTCATCAATGTGATGAGACAGGCTGAAGGAAGCATCCATTTAGCATCTATCATCCTGTCTTGCCAATCCACTGCTCCAGCTGGGGAGTTGCACCAGTGTTTCAGGAGGTTGCACTTCTTCTTCCCTTCACGTGCTCTGTTGGGGCCTTGCACATCCACAGTATCTATCAGGTTTTGCCCTTGCCTCCATTCACCAGGCTCCATGTTCCTATTGCCTTGTTGGAGGTCCACGAGCCTGTTCTGCAACACTGGGTAGCGGGTGCGCATGAGATTGTGCAGGATGCAGCAAGCTTCCACGATCCTCCTCACTGTCTCTGGGCGATGCTGCATTGTGGTGAGAAGTACCTGGAACCTGTTGGCCAGGATGCCAAAGGCGTTCTCCATCACCTGCATTGCCCTGTACAGCCTGTAGTTGAAGATCCTCTCTTCATGGGTGAGGCATCTGGAAGTATAGGGCTTCATGAGGTAGGTTCTGAGGGAGAAGGCCTCATCCCCATGATGAAGTAGGGCACATCTTGTGTGTCGCTGGGCAGGGGGTCTGGATCTGGGAAGCCCATGATGAGGTTGCATTCCAGCCCCTCCTTAAGGTGAGTGGCATTGTATACCTGGGCATCTGAAGATGAGCCGTTGCCTGAAGCATCGATGTACATGAACTTGTAGTCAGCAACGACCATGGCGAAGAGGATGATGCTGAAGAAGCCCTTGTAGTTGTGATAAGTGGACCCTGACTTGGCTGGAGCTTTGCAGGCCATGTGCTTGCCATCTATGGCTCCAATGGTGTGGGGGAAGTTCCACTTCTGATACCATTGCTCTGCAACTTTCTTCCACACTTCTAAACTGGAGGGGCAATGGAGGAGCTTCTCCAGGTATTCTTCGATGATGGCCTGCACCACTTCTCTGACCACAATGCTGATGGTGTTGTGTGGCACCTTCCAGCTGTACTGCATACTCCTGTATGTGGTCCCTGAGGCCAGGTGGCGCAGAGTCAGTGCCACCTTGAGTCCAAGGTCCAGGCTGGGCTGGAAGGTGGTGCTCTGCTTGGTCAACCTGGGATTTTAGCCACTCCACAACTTCGTCAAACATGGCTGGCGGCATCCTCATGAAGTTCTGGAATGCACAAGGGTCTTCGTTCCTCAGCTCTACCATCAGCTTGTTATACAGTCTGTACTCTGCTCTTCTGGCGATCCATCTTCGGACCCAGACACTTCTTGGCCGCCTCCTTTTCTTCACGTAGAACAGGTGAAAGAGCCTGTAGAGGGCTTCACACTGTTGTAGAATGATAGTGGGTACCAAAAGGAGTGTGTGATGATCCATGGTGGAGATGACTGGATGCTTTGGAAGAGCAAGAGCCAGATGAAGGCTGAAGAGGTCTGCACAGCAGGGCTGCTGGACTGAAAGTGAGATCCAGGTGAGTTCCTCCCCCTTTATATAGGAAATATAGGTTTTCCCCGAGGTGTCCTTTTGCATCCTCCAGACATGCTGCAGATAACCTAAATATCCGAGATACAAACGTTTTTTATGCAAACATTTTTTCCGTTTTAATGCTTTGAATGCGAGCTGCATCCGCTTTCATCCTTTCTCCGTCCGCGCTACTAACGTTGCGTGTCCATTCCGCGTCCATTTTGCTTCCTCCCTGTGTCCGTTTTCCACTGGAGCAGATGCGAGTTGTGCAGATGCACAGCTGATGCCTAGCAGATATAGCGGACGCGTAAAGGATGATGACGGATGTCTAACGGATGTTCCCCGTATGTGTAGCAGATGTAGAATGGATGCGTTGGATTCATTTTCCATTCAAAAAGTTTTGTGCAGCTGAAAACTTTTTGGGTGGATGAAATGTCAGTAGACGGATGCTGGACGGATAGAGAGTATGAAAAAACGGACACAGTGAGTACAGAACGGAAGCATCGCGTTAACCAACAGATGGCAAGTGTTTCTCTCCATTTTACATCCTCTTTGCATCCATTGGTGTTGTGTGACAGGGGCTTAATCACCAGAACTCACTATAACAGCATTGAAAAAAAGGCTTTAAGAGTTGTAAATCTAATATTATGAAGCTTTTCCTCTGGAAATATCGAATTCCTAACTAGACCATACAAAACTTTTGCTAGACCAATACTTGAATACAACTCTTCAGTCTGGAATCTGCACTGTATATCTGACATTAATACAATTGAGCAAGTCCAGAAGTATTTCATTAGAAGAGTACTACACTCTGCTCACAACAGAGTACCCTATATCACTAGACTTGAGATTTTGGACTTGGACAATCTTGAACTTTGCTGCCTACAATTAGACTTAAGCATAGCACACAAAATTATCTGCTACAATGTCCTACCAGTCAATGACTACTTCAGCTTCAGCTTCAACTACAACAATACAAGAGCACACAACAGATACAAACTCATTGTAAACCACTTCAAACTCGATTTCAGAAAGTACGACTTCAGCAACAGAGTGGTCAATGCTGGAATGAACTATCTGACTCTGTTGTTACATCCTCTAACCTCCACTCCTTTAACCTCAAACTATCCACTATTGACCTCACCCCATTCCTAAGAGGTCTGTAAGGGGTGTGCATAAGTGTACCATCGTGCCAACCATCCATGTCCTATTGTCCCCATTTATTTGTACCTATTTCCTGTAATCTTACTCATGGTTATACTTATACCTATTATCTTGTAAGCGATTGACAAATAAATAAATAAAATAAAATAGGGTCATTAGGCCCTCCTTGAATGTACCGGATGGACATATAAAAAAAAGAAAGTGTTGGTAATGTGAGCTATACTGGAGGAGGTTTATATACAAAGAGAGAATGCAGAGACATCGTATATAAATAGCAAACACATGCTGTTTTGTTGGAATTTTAAGTTCTTTGAATAGGCCTTTTTCACATAGGATGCATATGCAAGACAGCATATCTTCTATACAAATAATGATGGGTCCTGGGGACATTGGCTTTGTTCTGTGCACCTGTATGGAACAAATGCCAGCTCCATGGTAAAAGAGGCACAACTCCAGCAATGGAGATAATGGCACAAAGCAGAAAAGTGGTGCCAAGCACATTATGGGGGAGAGTATGAAAGTTCTAATGCTCAAGTAAGTTAACAGAACAGATATAAGTTTAAGAGAAGGAAAGGATATAAGTTTAAAAGAAGGCACTTTAAGGTATTCTGGTTATGCTGAATTCATCACATTAAAAAGAAAGTGCAGTTACAATATATCTACATGAAAATGGAAGAAAAATAAATTGCATAATGCTAAAATAAAAATATTAAATTTTTGGCAGAAATGTTACTGAGCACATGTGGTCCAGACATTCCATTGCAGTGCCATTCAAAATATAATTGACATAATTCTTTACTTGAAAATGCCAGGTGCAAGAATATCTTGTACTTCTATAGGTACAAAACAATTTGGCAATCTCCTTTCTTTACCTAAAATTGACTAGTAAAATCATATCTGCTGAGATTATTATGCACACTATGATTTGTCAGCTTGTGGAATAAAAAGCAAGTATATGTCTAAACTAAAACTGGATGTTATACAGCATACATTCTTCTCAAAGCTCTCTAATACTGACAAAAATTGTAACAGAATTTTAATGGGGTTTTTTACGTTGAATTAATAGTCAAGTAAAATTACCAGAAAGGCTTTTTCAGACCTAGGCTTCACACAATCACAAAACAGACTCCTTATCCCAACAAACCCCTTTTTATTTGGCTAAAGTGAATTCCTATCATTCACACCCAGCCAAATCCTGGCAAACAGTATTTCCAGGGTAAATTGCAATCACAGACCTTGTCAGGCTTGGAGTGTTACCTGCCCAATAGCTTCCAAATGCAATGCTGTACAAGGAAATACTTGGTAAGGAGTCTCTGTGAGTCACAAACAAATCTTCACACTAATTAAACAAATTAACTGTCTCCTGTAAACACCACTCCCCTTTTGCCTATTGGAGGGTCCATTGACCATTCACCTGTGCCTTTACTCCTGAGTTGACCTTTGTTACTTAACTGTTCCCTTCTCCTGGCAGCTCTGTGCATGCGCACATCAGGAACAGGCTCCAGCTATCCTTCTGCCCCACTGATTTCCAACTGATAAGTGTTGAACTGTCTGGCCCCATCTCTGCCTCTGATGCAGAGCACTCATCAGAGCCTTCCCCAGACTCCAGGACTGGCCCATGTTCTTCCCAACCTCCTCACTATCTAAATCTGCCACCAGTTCTCCTGGCCACTAGCAGACCACAACCAGGCTGTTGTATAGCAGGGCTGTCAAACTCCTGGCCCACAGGCCGGATGCGTCATGCACTGCCCACGCTCATTTTAGTGAAGGGGGAAAAAGTCATGATATATCATGTGACCATGCCATGACAACACGAATTTGACACCCCTGTTATATAGTGTAGATTCTAAGCAGGATACTCTTAGAAAGGAGGTTTGAATACTATGCAAGTTTTATCGATTTCAAATCAATAATTCAACCAAAAAGCATTTGGAACTTCCGAATTTATTCTCAGTAGCTATGACCACAGTTGACTAGCCTATAAGTAAGTGCTATGCAGGGCATTGACTGTTTAGATTGGAAAAGAGTTCACAGTTTAACTCAGAAAAAGACATTAGAGATGGGTTCTTCTAACATATGGGGGCTTTTTAGGACCTCTGATATGCTATCTACTGGAATCTTTCCAAAGGATCATCTTTCTTTCTTGCCTGCAATGCTCATACTATATTCACATAATCTTTCTCTTCTATTAAGCTCTTTTGCAATCATTATAAGAGGCCTCTGCTGTTTCCGGGAATCTGCTGAATTCTGGAGATCAGGTAAATCTAGAAATCTGGTGTTTTGTTGATCGGCTATTTATCAAAGTCATGCACTTGTACAAAACAAGCAATCTGTCTGGTTTCTACTAGATTCTTTTCATTAATTCTCTTAGACTTAGAGTTTTTATTTCTTGTCTTTCATTTTTCAAACAACTCAAAACAGTTTATGATACTTTGATCTTTGTCTTTACTCTTGCAGACTTTAGCAGGAAACATTATGAGCTTCACAATATTCTCTCCAGGCAATCAATAGAGAGGTACAAAAGTAATAATTAATTGAATAGTTTGCCTTTCAAGAAAGCTGCTGGCAGAATATCCTTTATGTGGTTTTCCCCACATTGATTAGGCCAATTCACAGAAAAAGGAGAAGAATCATAGGAACACATGCTCCTAACATATAATTCATGTGGATAGTCCAGAAAGATATCATAATTGAAGTTGCTTAAGACTACTGAGAGACTAAAAGGCCTGTCACTTAGGCCGACGGATGCAAAACGTATGTAAAAAGGACACAGCGGATGAGAAAATGTTCCATCCGTTGTTATCCACTCTCAAAAGTGCCCTGAATTTGCATAAGCAGAGCGGACAACAACGGAAAGGAATGGACGGGGGGAGGATGTAGCCAGGATGTAAAGCGGATACTCCACGGAAGCCTAGCGGATGGAAGCGGATGGCACATCCACAGGGCCTCCGGGGGAGCACAGCGAAGTGGACGTGCAGCAGAAGGAGTGGATGCAGAGCGGATGCCAAGCGGATACAGCGGATGCAGAGCGGAAGCCTAGCGGATGCCTAGTGGATACAAAGCATTCACGGCGCATGCGGGGAGGATGCACTGCGTCAGCCCCGCGGATATAAAGGGAACCAGCTCGCAAGCAGGTCACCATTCAGAGGAAAGACCTGCTGCCAGACACAGCTCCAGCCAGCCAGCCAACCAACAACCATGGGGAAGAAGAGAAAGCCTCTGCCATCTGCTGCGAGCCCTGGAAAGAAGGACAGGGCCACCATCCCACCCCCTGGCCCTGTCTCTGCTTCTGCTGGGGCTTCTGCTGCTCGGGCTGACTCTTCTGGTGCTGAAGCTTCTGCTGGCACTGCTCCTGGTGCTGGGACTTCTGCTGGTGCTTACTCTGCTGGCGCTGCTCCTGGTGCTGGTGCTTCTGCTGGTGCTTACTCTGCTGGCACTGCTCCTGGTGCTGGGGCTTCTGCTGGTCTCACTCTGCTGGCGCTGCTCCTGGTCCTGCTGGTGCTGCTGGTGCTGCTGGTGCTGCTGGTGCTGCTGGTGCTCCTGGTCCTGCTGGTGCTGCTGGTGCTCCTGGTGCTGCTGGTCCTGCTGGTGCTGCTGGTCCTGCTGGTCCTGCTGGTGCTTACTCTGCTGCTGCTGATCCTGGTCCTGCTGATCCTGCTGGTGCTGCTGGTGTTTACTCTGCTGATTATGATCCTGATCCTGCTGGTGGTGCTAGTGCTCCTGGTGCTGCTGGTCCTGCTTTTGCTGCTACTGTTGTTGCTGCTGCTGGTGGTGGTGGTGTGGTGGAGCAGTCCCTACAACCTCGAAGCTCCTCTGATGAGGGCTCATATAGCCCTGCCAGAGGGAGGAAGAAGCATACTTGAGAATGAGAATGGGAGAGGAGGCAATACTCCATTGAAGAGGAACATGAGGATGAGGTGTTGGAATGGCTGAGGGAGAACGAGTATCTTTGGCGGAAGGGACACAGGCTCTATCGAGACACCAAAAGGAAGCAGGCTGCTTGGAGAGAGAAGGTGGAGAGCCTGGGCTACAGTTCGGAGGTCCTCCTCGGCTGGTAGAAGCACATGCACACCTGGTATGGGAAGCTGCACCTCAAGAAATCTGGCCAGGCCACGGTCAAGCTGACCGACCGGGAGACCTTCGTGATGGCCAAGTGCAGCTTCTTGGAGGGTGAGGTCCGCCACTGAGGAGCACCCCCTCTGTCAACCCTCTCTCTCAGGCAGCCCACAGAAAGCCAGTCCTCTTCTGGCCAAGAGTAAATAAAGTCTTGGTGGAAACTTTTAGAAATGGTTTAAGCCTTTGCATGCTTGTGGGACAGGTAAGGATAGCTGTGGGATGGGAAGGGATAACTTTGGAATGGGTAATAGCTGTGGGATGGACAGGGATACCTTTGGGATGGGTAATAGCTGTGGGATGGGTTAGGATACCTGTGGGATGAGTAATATCTGTGGGATAGATAAACCCCCAGTGCAAGCATAGAGGAACTGTATGGTCCACCCTCCCAGCTGCCACACCTTTGGCCCTTTATTATCAATAACAATGTAATCATTGATCCACACATTTGAACATAAACACAACTCTTTATTAAATGCCCTCTTCATTGTAGGGCCACTCAACATACATGGTACAATCTCATCAGTGTGATGAGACAGGCTGAAGGAAGCATCCATTTAGCATCTATCATCCTGTCTTGCCAATCCACTGCTCCAGCTGGGGAGTTGCACCAGTGTTTCAGGAGGTTGCACTGCTTCTTCCCTTCATGTGAGGCTCTGTTGCACATCCACAGTATCTATCAGGTTTTGCCCTTGCCTCCATTTACCAGGCTCCATGTCCCCATTCCCTTGTTGGAGGTCCACGAGCCTGTTCTGCAACACTGGGTAGTGGGTGCGCATGAGATTGTGCAGGATGCAGCAAGCTTCCACGATCCTCCTCACCATCTCTGGGTGATGCTGCATGGTGGTGAGAAGTACCTGGAACCTTTTGGCCAGGATGACAAAGGCGTTCTCCATCACCTGCATTGCCCTGGACAGCCTGTAGTTGAAGATCCTCTCTTCACGGGTGAGGCATCTGGAAGTATAGGGCTTCGTGAGGTAGGTTGTGAGGGAGAAGGCGTCATCCCCCATGATGAAGTAGGGCACATCTTGTGTGTCGTTGGGCAGGGGGTCTGGATCTGGGAAGCCCATGATGAGGTTGCGTTCCAGCCCCTTCTTGAGGTGAGTGGCATTGTATACCTGGGCATCTGAAGATGAGCCGTTGCCTGAAGCATCGATGTACATGAACTTGTAGTCAGCATCGACCAAGGCAAAGAGGATGCTGCCAAAGAAGCCCTTGTAGTTGTGATAAGTTGACCCTGACTTGGCTGGAGCTTTGCAGGCCACGTGCTTGCCATCTATGGCTCCAACGGTGTGGGGGAAGTTCCACTTCTGATACCACTGCTCTGCAACTTTCTTCCAGCCTTCTTCAGTGGAGGGGCACTGGAGGAGCTCCTCCAGGTATTCTTCGATGATGGCCTGCACCAATTCTCTGACCACAATGCTGATGGTGTTGTGTGGAACCCTCCAGCCGTACTGCATACTCCTGTACATGGTCCCTGAGGCCAGGTGGTGCAGAGTGAGTGTCACCTTGAGTCCAGGGTCTAGGCTGGGCCGGAAGTTGGTGCTCTGCTTGGTCAACCTGGGTCTCAGCCGCTCCACAATTTCGTCAAACATGGCTGGTGGCATCCTCATGAAGTTCTGGAATGCACGAGGGTCTTCGTTCCTCAGCTCCACCATCAGCTTGTTATACAGTCCATACTCTGCTCTTCTGGCGATCCATCTTCAGACCCAGACACTTCTTGGCCGCATCCTTTTCTTTGCGTAGTAGAGTTGAAAGAGCCTGTAGATGGCTTTGCACTGTTGCAGATGGTGGGTACCAAAAGGAGTGTGTTACGATCCATGGTGGAGATGACTGGTTGCTGTGGAAGAGCAAGAGCCAGAGGAAGGCTGAAGAGGTCTGCACAGCAGGGCTGCTGTTCTGAAAGTGAGATCCAGGGGAGTTCCTCCCCCTTTTTATAGGAAATATAGGTTTTCCGCAAGCTGTCCTTTTGCATCCTCTAGGCATCCTGCAGACATCCTAAATATCCGAGATACGTCCCCAATGCGAACCTTTTTTCCATTTTAATGCTTTGTATGTGAGCTGCATCCGCTTTCATCCTTTCTCTGTCCGTGCTATCACATCCGTCCGTCACTCTGCGTGTCCGTTCCGCGTCCATTTCACTTCCTCCCTGTGTCCATTTTCCGCTGGAGCGGATGCAAGTTGCACGGATGTGCAGCGGATGCCTAGCGGATATAGCGGATGCATAACAGATGACTACGGACATCTAACGGATGTTCCCCATATGCATAGCGGATGTAGAACGGATGCGTTGGATACATTTTCTGCTCAAAAAGTTTTGTGCAGCTCAAAACTTTTTGAGCAGATGAAATCTCAGTAGACGGATGCTGGACGGATAGAGAGGATGAAAAATGGATGCAGTGGGTACAGAACGGAAGTATCGTGTTAACCAACGGATGGCAAGTGTTTCTCTCTGTTTTACATCCTCTTTCCATCGGTTGGTGCTGTGTGACAGGGGCTTAAGTAGAGTAAGGATGTATTTAAAAATGTTACAACATGGCAATTGGACCAAAGTTTATTAAAACTAAGACATTTTTTTACTCATCCAAGTAACTTCTTCAGTCAAATGAAAATTTTGGATAGGCAGAGTCAGAGAGCCATGGGAAAAACCAACTCTTGGCAAAATGATGATACTAAGATTCTCTGCCTATCCAAAATTTTCATTTGACTGAAAAGTTACTTGGATGAGTAACAAAATATCTCAGTTTTAATAAACTTGGTCCAATTGCTTTGATTTAATTTTTTCAGATACTTTTACCCTGGATGACTGAATCTTAATTTACATGTTGTAGGGTGTGTCAAAATTTTTCAATTTGCAATGTCCAAACATTAGGTTGTAATATGCCTTGGGGATTGTATTTTTTTTTATTACTTTAATACAATTTAGATGTGCTCGATAAGTAATTACATAAATATCATAACGTTTTAACATTTAATTTGTTTCATTTAAGGATGGTTGCACTTTGCTTGTCTCAGTTACACCAAATGTCACAAGGAAAGAAATATTGAAGACTTGCAAAAATTGCACAAAACAGGAATTTAGAGCAGAAATATCAAGGCAGTACAGGTAGTCCTGAACTTCTGGCCACAATTCAGTCCCAAATTTCTGATGCTAAGTGAGACAGTTGTTGAGTGAGGTTTTCTCCATTTTACAATCTTTCTCACCATAGTTTTATAGTGACTACCTGTAGTTCTTGAATTAATAAAATGGTTGTTTAATGAATCTGGCATCCCTATTTTACTTTACTTGTCAGAAGTTTGTAAAATGAGATCACATGACTCCAGAAGTCTGCAAATATCAAAAATATGGGTCAATTGCAAGCATATGAATTTTGATCACCTGACCATGGGATGCTGCAAAGGTTGTGAAAAGTGTGAAAATGGTCATGAACTAGTTTTTTCTGTATTGTTAAATTTTGAATAGTCGTTAAATGAACAGTTGTAAGTCAAGGACTACCTGTAAAGCCTGTCCTTATCTTTTTATCAGGTATAATCCATTTTCCTTTATATAAATAACATCAAGTAATTGTTAATTAATGTAGAATAAATTAAAGAGTCCTATTGTTTCAGTTTTTCTGAAATATAGCTGCCCAGAGAAACAAAATATCCTTGTTCAATAGTTTTCATGTTAAGGAAAATGATATGTACCCAATTCTTGAAACTGAAAACTCAGTCATTCATTGATTTTTTTGATATTAAAATTACCTGTTTATTAGATTTTTCCCATTCCTGACTTCAGCTAAAAAAGGTACTGCAATAGATATATTCTTATCAGGAAGTTACAATAATCATGCCCATGAATGAATTTCTAAGAGCTTTAAAGACATATGAACTCAGTGTGAAAGCCTCTGTTATTATTTATTTGAATGCTTTTTTGAGGAATGTTTATTCAAATGCTATATTTTTGAACTTTAAAATCTCATCTATAGGCATCTGCAGGAAAAGAAAAGGAGGGCAAACAATTGCAGGTACATTATAATATTCTCACACTATAAGTATTATGACATCATCATATTCATATTAATTTGAACTTAACAATAGCTTCTAAATGGACACCTATGATTCCATAAATACATCC
The DNA here is from genome assembly GCA_015471245.1 of Laticauda colubrina. NCBI lineage: Eukaryota > Metazoa > Chordata > Lepidosauria > Squamata > Elapidae > Laticauda > Laticauda colubrina. The sequence goes on along the minus strand of BLBF01000010.1, from coordinate 38,117,537 downwards.
AAAAATGACAAATAGTATGAAGCTATGTGAGTTACTCTTTATATCAGAAGGCATAATAGTTGTGCTATCATCTGTGTTATGCAGTCATAAATTGAAATGCATTTAGACAAGTCCTGAATGACAAATATAATTATTTCACATTTCATGGCACACTTGGCCTGAGGGGTATATCCTACCACAAACAGTGATTTGATAAAGTATTGTTGCAGGAAATAATAGTAGTGAGCTATCATTAGGTCTAACATGACTATTTTCTATCGAGCAATAGCTAAAATTCACGTTTTTTGAGGGGAAAAAAAGGGAGGGGGTTTCTACCCTGAAAATGGGACTTTGCCTTCCTGAAAATTGCTTCTCACTATCTCACTCAAAGCTCTTTATCTTCAAATATAATAACTAAAACCATCTGGACATAGGGTTCTTCTCCAAACATTTATTGCCCCCTTTCTCTCTCTTCTCCTCTATGCCATATTTGTGCATGTATTGATCTTTTTTCCCTGCCTCTTCAAGAAGTAGCTTTGGTTATTTTTAATTGACAGGACTACACCATAGAGAAGAAAAATAATCACAGCAAACATACACAAACATAATGTACACAGAAACATACACAAACACAATCAGTTAAGGACCAACTATAAAAAGTACACACAAGTTGATTTTTATATGGCTTTTCTGATTTAGATCACACCTGAAATGGAAGATCACATTATATCATCCTTCCCTTAATATCTGTCTGTCTGTCTGTCTGTCTGTCTGTCTGTCTGTCTGTCTGTCT
>BLBF01000010.1:38053909-38108372 GCA_015471245.1 Laticauda colubrina | reverse complement strand
CTGGGGAGTTGCACCAGTGTTTCAGGAGGTTGCACTGCTTCTTCCCTTCATGTGAGGCTCTGTTGGGGCCTTGCACATCCTCAGTGTCTATCAGGTTTCACCCTTGCCTCCATTCCCCAGGCTCCATGTCCCCATTGCCTTGTTGGAGGTCCACGAGCCTGTTCTGCAAGACTGGGTAGCGGGTGCGCATGAGATTGTGCAGGATGCAGCAAGCTTACATGATGCTCCTCACGGTCTCTGGGTGATGCTGCATGGTGGTGAGAAGTACCTGGAACCTGTTGGCGAGGATGCCAAAGGCGTTCTCCACCACCTGCCTTGCTCTGGACAGCCTGTAGTTGAAGATTCTCTCTTCACAGGTGAGGTATTTGGAGGTGTAGGGATTCATGAGGTAGGTTCTGAGGGAGAAGGCGTCATCCCCCACGATGAAGTAGGGCACATCTTGCATGTCGTTGGGCAGGGGTTCTGGATCTGAGAAGCCCACGATGAGGTTGCATTCCAGCCCACCCTTGAGGTCACTTGCATTGTATACCTGGGCATCTGAAGATGAGCCGTTGCCTGAAGCATCGATGTACATGAACTTGTAGTCAGCATCAACTATGGCGAAGAGGATGATGCTGAAGAAGCCCTTGTAGTTGTGATAAGAGGACCCTGAGTTGGCTGGTGCTTTGCAGGCCACGTGCTTGCCATTGATGGCTCCAACAGTGTGGGGGAAATTCCACCTCTGATACCACTGCTCTGCAACTTTCTTCCAGCCTTCTTCAGTGGAGGGGCACTGGAGGAGCTCCTCCTTGTATTCTTCGATGATGGCCTGCACCACTTCTCTGACCACAATGCTGATGGTGTTGGGTGGCACCCTCCAGCCATACTGCATGCTCCTGTAGGTGGTCCCTGAGGCCAGGTGGCGCAGAGTGAGTGCCACTTTGAGTCCAGGTTCCAAGCTGGGTTGGAAGTTGGTGTTTGCCTTGGTCAACCTGGATGTCAGCCGCTGCACAACTTCGTCAAACATGGCTGGAGGCATCCTCATGAAGTTCTGGAATGCACGAGTGTCTTCGTTCCTCAGCTCCACCATCAGCTTGTTGTACAGTACGTACTCTGCTCTTCTGGTCAACCATATTTGTACCCAGACGCTTCTTGGCCACCTCTTTTTCTTCCCGAAGTAGAGTTCACAGAGCCTGTAGATGGCTTCACACTGTTGCAGAAGGATGGTGGCTGCCAAAAGGACTTTGTTACGATCCACGGTGGACATGACTGGATGCTGTGGAAGAGTAAGAGTCAGATGAAGGCTGCAGAGGTCTGCACCGCAGGGCTGCTTTTCTGAAAGTGAGATCCAGATGAGTTGCTCCCCCTTTTAATAGGCAGTATAGGTGTCCCTTTGCATCCTCTAGGCATCCTCTAGGCATCCTCTAGGCATCCTCTAGACTTCCTTAATATCCGAGATAGGTCCCCTCTGCGAAGATTTTTTCCATTTTAAATGCTTTGTTTCCGTGCTGCATCCGCTAGGCATCCATTCTGCATCCATTCCGCTTCCTCCCTGCGTCCGAGCGGATGCGAGTTGCGTGGATGCGGAACAGATGCCTAGCGAATATAACGGATGCGGAGCGGATGCAGAACGGATGCCTAGCGGATGCCTAGCGGATGCAGAACGGATGAATTGGATACATTTTCCGCGCAAAAGTTTTGAGCAGGTCAAAACTTTCTGAGCGGATGAAATGTCCATAAACGGATGCTGGACGGATAGAGAGGAAGCAAAATGGAGGCAGTGAGTACAGAACGGATACATCGCGTGAACCAACGGATGGCAAGTTTTTTTGTCCGTTTTACATTCTCTTTGAATCCATTGGTGCAGTGTGACAGGGTCTTTATATTTGATATTTTTCATGCTTGGAGGACATTTCAAAAGGTTGTCCATGCCAGTTCTCCCGATAATCTCATCTGGGCGAAGGGGGCTAAAACTACTTTCTTTAGATTGGTCTTTGCTGATATACGTACTCCAGGCTCCTTCAATAAATAGGAGTTTGTTTAATCTATGTATTGTTGGGCCTTTCCTTCTATTACAATGCTCTTATATACAATGCATATATAAAATATAGTATGTTCTGTATGTATAATAAAATATGTGTGTAAATGTGTAATATATATTTTAACTTTCCAATAGTAATATTTTTTCCAAGAGTAATATGAATGAGTAAATGAAAAGGCTATCGAAATATTTGAGCTATGCAATGTTTTGAAAGCCAGGGGGCTGAACATATAACACTTATCAGCAATTTTTTAAATCAAATGTGCCATTTCCTATGACATGACAGTTGCCTGATTGCAAGAAAAGGTTCTGTTGCTTTAAGGAACTGCAAACTGTATGTTCCTCTAAAACAGGGCTGTCAAACTTGCAGCCAACAACCTGAGTATCAGAGGTGGTATTTGGCAGGTTCTGACCAGTTCTGGAGAACCAGTAGTGGAAATTTTGAGTAGTTCAGAGAACCGGCAAATACCATCTCTGCCTGGAGATTTTACAGGATCCTTCCCCTGCCACGCCCACCAAGCCATGCCCACAGAACTGGTAGTAAAAAAAATTGAATCCCACCACTGCTGGGTATGTCAAGCGCTGGCCACACTCACACCCAGTTTAGCAAAGGGGAAAAAAGTCATAATACATCATGTGATGTCTCCGTGATGATGCGAGTTTGACACCCCTGTTCTAAAATAAAAAGGAAGCAAAAATTCACCTTTCTAATGTAAACACCATTTAAACTAGATCATATACCTTGTGTTCTCCCACAGAAAGTGAAAGGACATATCATAGTGGCTTGAAATGTTTTTAATATATCAAAAATTTATACTCTGCCTTGATGATTATGGATTGATATATATAGAGATATGATAATATCTTTTAAAGGAAAAAATTGAAAAAGAATGACATAAGATTTTGGGAAATGCTAGCTTATCAGTGATGGTAGTGTTGTGGCATTTTCACAGAATATAATTTAACATCTTCTGGATCTATCAGTGAAAGTATACACAAAATAGAGATAAGTGTTAACAAAGGCTAATAAACCCCAAAACAAGTGGAAAAGAGACTGAAGTATGATTTGATGAATGGGATTGAGATGCCAAGTGAAATATTTCTGGACAAGCTACATATACTAAATTTGAATCAGGAAATTTTAACATCTGGAAAATGTCTTTGCAACCTTGGTATAATTGAAAAGTTCAAAAAATAGACTTTGCCAATATGAAATTGGCAGTTTTACTTGGAAGGAGCTACCGTGTATTGTACAACCCATTTTAATTTGGAATGTTTGGTCTTTTTATGAGCCAGAACAAAGACTTTTCAGCATTTTGCTTTGCTGCAACATTTTAAGCCTTTAATCATAATTATCTAGGGTGCTGTCAATTTTTCCACTATCAGCGTGCTTTTGTAAAATTTGCATTGATGTTACATTTGAATATTGTAAATCACCTTTGATACTTATACTGCAAAGATATGTGATACAAATAATTGACATCTGCAAAAACCAAAGGCTTAGTTATGATAACTATAGTTAGCATTAATATAAATGGTAATATGTTCAGTTCAACAGTGAATTTGTTTTTAATGATTTCCTATAATTTAAAAGTATGGATTTTTTTTCTTAAATATTTCTGCAGAAGAGCAGGCTTCTTACCAAATGCCGAAGAAACTAAAAATTACAATAGGATTTATGGGAAAAGAATACCATGATTTAGAAACTGCAAAGTAAAAAGGGGAGTGAGCATTATTTGTTATTTTGAGCCAGTCAAAAATCATATTGATTTAAATGTTAAAAGTTCTTGGTGCAATGATGACACTAGAACATTAATTTAGAGATATAAAGAACACTTTTATCAACAGCTAATCTTCAATCCTTTTTTTCTTTTAGTGTTTAGATTTAGAACTGAAGAGATTGATTAGTATACAGCTGGTTTCTGATCCATATCACCCATCCTTAATTACCCCAGCAAATTTTATTTCTACAGGCAACTGGGGTGCTTTTGCTTAAAGCAGATATTCTGTAACCACTTAATCACAAGCTAATATTATATGCATGTGTATAATAATTCAAATCTGAATCTACTTCAGATGACACATGCTCACAGTTTTTTAAAGTCACTAATTTAAAGTAAGGTCCAATTAATGTCAGACATGTAAAATTAGACATTTTTGTTTTTATAAAGCAGATATTGGAGTTCTATTTGTTAGTAGGATTGAAGTAAATGGGTAAAATCCCTACTCTATCCTTTCCTAACTCTAATCCTAAATCTTGGTCCTTCTCTATAGCTCTAGCCCTTATTAAAAATATCCTTCTCAGTCATTGCTTGGAGAAATTGTCTGAGAGTTGGGGCCTGTAGCTCAACATTCTGACTTATAACAATTAATCAGTGGAACAATTTCCCTCCAGAAGTTGTAAATGCTCCAACACTGGAAGTTTTTAAGAAGCAATTTGATAACCATTTTTCTGAAGTGGTACAGGGTTTCCTGACTAAGAAGTTAGAGTTAGTGCTAAGTACTCCTTGTTTGTACTAAGGGGCTGCATTAGAAAATCTCCAAGGTCCCTTCCAACTCTGTTATTCTATTCTATTCTGTTCTGATTTTCTGGGTAGCTTCAGGATGCTATTCAGTGGTTCCTGAAAGTAATGCAGTTGAAAAAATGTAAGCCAAGTTTTAGTCTTGTGTAGCAGGATTAGAGATGTGAATCTTAACTTAAAGCATTACTTTCTCAAACAGAAAATTTCTGAGGTTCAACATTTGGTTAATTTGAGTGACACAATCTCAGCATGTTCTGTAGTATGGATGTTTTTCCCCACTCAGAATAAGTAGTAGTAGAAAAATTTGCACCCTATATCGCTGACATACTAAACATTCTACTATGCCTCTTCTTTCTCTGTTCATTTTGGTCCCTCAGAAGGACTCAAAGGAAATTAGAGTCTGAATGAAAAGTAGATAGGCATTTGAACTAGAATTGCAAGCCTTCCATCCTTTTGAGGTTGGTAAAATGAGGACCCAGATGGTTGGAGGCAATATGCTGACTCTGTAAACTGCTCAGAGAACACTATGAAGTGCTATTACTATTCTAAAATTAAATAAGCTAGTAGAAAGTAAAAGTAGTTTAACAAAAATGTTTCAAAACATATCCAATAAAACTGAAGTTCTTATTTAGATTCTGTTCCTCCAATCCTGTATTTATCAACTTGGCAACTTTAAGATATGAAGGCCTCAATTCCCAAAATTTCTTAGCCAGCATAAATTGTCAACTTTGAGAAACACTGATCTAATCAAAAGATCTGTATTCTACAGTGTGAACCTCCCCAAAGCTGTCATCATCCAAGACTGTTGGGATACAGCTCTGATATCCACACCAGGATAAGCTAAGAAGTTGTAGCACATCTGTGATCAAAAAAATATGTACTTAACAATTGTTCAAAGAATAAAGTTTGGCTTCAAAAAATAGAGGGCTTCAGAAAAAAAATGATAGAATTCAAAATGCATACATAGGATATATGTATAAACTGCTATTCAAATATGATATAGAGAAAAACAGAAAGAAACTGTATGATAAAATGGATGCAAGACTTTAAAAAATAGTCATAATACAATTATGGGAAGAACTATGTAACAAACCTATCAAAGTTACAAAAGTTATAATTTATACCAATTTATGTTAAATTATAACATAAATGCCATCCATATTCTATGGATGACATACAATTCCATCAAAATTTGCCAAAATATGCAAATCATACAGTAATGGGTAGAAATTGCAAAACACATGGGGAACATTTTATCCTTTGTTTTGGACATGTAAAAAAATGAAAAACTACTGGAAAAGCATACACAGCACTATTTAACAACAACAAAGAAATCAAATGATATCACATGTTACTAAGATAAATGTTCAGGGTCACAAGGATAAACTTAGTACGGTTCTGGAAAAGACCTTTCTTACTGGTGTTATAAGACTGAAAACTTATGCAGTCGCAGCAAAATTAACAGTGTATATTCATAACAGAAATTTGACAAATGTAAACATTCTGGATATTAAAATTTACCCATATCAAACTTGTCAAGTTTGAAAAAACACTAATTTAGGACATAGTTTTTAAAGGATAAAAAGAATTGACCAAAAATCTCAATGAGAAATACATGAATTATTATAAATACTATATGTTAATCAGAGAACAACAAAGGAAAAGTAAATATTTACTTTTTTAAAAAAGTGAAAGGAACATGTCTGCTACCGAGATACCATTATAAATCCAAAAATCAGCAGCATGTGGTGTCAAATAATTTGCAACTCTCTGATGAATTTGCAGGAGCCATTGGCAGTATCAATCATTGGAGCACAGAACTGTTTATTTGTATATTAGAAGAATAACAATGCATATTTGTTCTCCTGTTTATCAGTCAGTGCCTTGAACCTTAAATTAGATTTATAGCTATGTTTCTGCTTCATTTGTGGCATGGTTTCAATCGTGGATAAATAGATCTGAACTTTGACAGTTTACAAATTGTTCTGTCCTTCAAAATAGCCTATTAAATGGCTTTGAACAGAGTCACTGTTTGTTGTCAGCTGTTTGTTGTTATTTTGTCTCAATATTATCCAAAGGAAGAAATAAAAAAGACTAAAACTGAGTGCCATAAAAGTGATGCTGCCTGCTACAAAATATTTATTGTTTCATCCTCCTCTCTATCTTTTAACCATCTATATGGAGGTAAATTTATTCTTAGAATGACAATCCTAGTGCAATTAAATAATATTATATGAATACAGGTAATTCTAACTAAGTGCTTTGTTTAGTGATTGTTCAGAGTTACAACAGTGTTAAAACAGTAGTTTCGCAACCTATTCTGTAATATATGACATCATAATGTGCTGTAGTCACATGGTCACCATTTCTCTTTTCCACAATTAATTTGCAACAAGCAGAGTTAAATAAAAAAGACAAAGTAAAATCATAAATCATGGTCATGTGATACTTCATTTAACAACCATAGTATTTCACTTCCAAATAGAAATACATTATAAAGCCATTGTGGTCAAATGGTTTTCTGCTTAGTGCCCTCAGTCCTTAAGGATAAAATTTCCAATCCCAATGTTTGTTACTAAGCAAGTAAGGACTACATCTAGTAGGTGAAAAACTATCTCATGATTTTTAGAAGAGCGATAATCCTATTACAAAGAAATGTAGGAAGGACAGCTACACCTGTATTAAAACAGCAGAAATGGCCATTATTTGCTGATAATTTTTAACACAGCATAATCCTGACACAATTAGGCTGAGTAAGACAGTAGTTTACATCTCAGCTCATTTATTTATCATTGGAATTTTAGCAAACATCCATAAAAAGTTACAACAATCCAATTCTGGTCAATCCATTTCCTTCTACAATTAACAGCAGTATCTACCAGCATCTGCATCAGTGGTGGGATTCAAATTTTTTTACTACCGGTTCTGTGGGCATGGCTTTGTGGGCATGGCATGGCTTGGTGGGTGTGTCTTGGTGGGCATGGCTGGGGAAGGATACTGTAAAATCTCCATTCCCTCTCCATCCCACTAACCTGCTTTCCAGCTCTGTTCTCCTGTGCAGGGCAACCAAAGAAGACCTGACTGATCAGCTGGGATTCGGGAGGCAGAGAATAGATGGAGGTGGGGCCAGTCAGAGGTGGTATCTGCCAGTTCTCCAAACTGCTCAAAATTTCCGCTAACAGTTTTCCAGAACTGGTCAGAACCTGCTGAATACCACCTCTGATCTGCATAACATATTTTCCTTTTAACAATTTGTTACATGTTTGTCTATATCAGTCAGCAGGAAATGACTTTTTTTCTTCTGTGCTGGACTGATTCATCTTGTTTAACAAAGTCATAATAAATCTAACTGTAAATTTCTGATATAATTTGCAATAAATAATGGTCAGATCTTCTACTTATCAATTATTACCGTGTTTCTCCAACAATACGTCTTCCCCCAATAGGAAAACCCAGCATGTTTTATGGGCATAAAATAAAATTAAGCCCCTCCCCCCAAATTAAGGCCTATATTAAACTTGCAAAATGGGGGGGATGGCGGGGGGGCTTGCCATTAGAAAGTCCTTTTGTTGCATGCCCGGATATGGTGCTGCCTGCGTTGACTTTGGCATGGGTGGGGCACTTCGTATCATGAGATCTTCCTCCACCATTGTTTTCTCTTCTCCCTTGCTGCTGCGGCATTTAGAGCAATACCACAGCATTTGGCACAGCCACGCAAAGCCACTCAGGGCTCCTTCCTGTAACCGGAGCCCAGCAGAGACACTCGGCTTCAGGCACTCCTGTCACTGCTTTCCCTTTGCTTTCGAAGTAAAGGCAATTATTTTAAAAACAACGCCCTACTACAACATAGCCTCCCCTGCCCAAGAGGGCAGCCCAACCCCATGTGGGGAGGTGAATCTCCCAGGGCTGCAGTGCAGGATCGCCTCCCCAGGAGAAGCACCCAGTTGCCATCCCTGCCTGGTGCCGGGCAGAGCGCAAAGAGCTTTGCCTTGGGTGCCCAGTGCAGCTGACAGGCGGGCCCTCCTTCCCGGTGGTGGAGCTCTCGCCAAGGCAGCGATCACCTTCCCACCAGACCCTCTGCTCATCCTGCCAGGGCTGCTCCAGAGCCGTACGGGCTGAGCAGAACCAGGAAAGTGAGCTGTGGGTGCGCACCTGCCTGCCAAGCAAAAGAGCTGGGCCGACCTCAGCTTGGCTTCCTTCCCAAGTCCCCACAGCGTGAACCCAAAGGGGCCACCAGAAGAGGCTGCCCGAGGCAGTGATAGCACCCACCCATCCATGGACAGGGAGGCAAGGCGACTCCTCCTCCTCCGAGCTGAGCCCCGCTAAGTCAGTGCCTCTGCCTGATGCCTGTTCCACTGCAGATTTGGAGATGCCGGTGCATTTGGAGATGCACGGGGACAGGCTGGGCGAGGGGTGGAAAGGATGGGTGGCTTTGGGCTCTCTCCGCCGGCCAGGGAAGCAGCGCTGCCATCACCTTGCCTCCTTGTCCATGGACGGGTGGGCGCTGTCACTGCCTGGTGCAGCCTCTCCCAGTGACCCCTTCGGGTTCACACTGGAGGGACTTGGGAAGGAAGCAAAGCTCAGGTCAGCCTGGATCCTTTTCTTGGCAGGTGGGCGTGCACCTGCGGCTCGCTTTCCTGGCTCTGCCCAGCCTGCACGGCTCTGACACGGCCCTGGCAGGATGAGCAGAGGGTCCGGCAGGAAGGTGCTTGCTGCCTTGGTGAGGGCTACACCGCCGGGAAGGAGGGCCTGGCTATCAGCTATGCTGGACACCCCAGGTGAAACTCTTCACGCTCTGCTCGGTGCCAGGCAAGGACAGCAGCTGGGTGCTTCTCCCAAGGGGGGCAATCCTGTGCTGCAGCCCCGGGAGATTCGCCTCCCCACATGGGGTTGGGCTGCCCTCTTGGACACGGGAGTCTATGTTGTAGTAGGGAGTCACTTTTAAAATAATTGGCTTTACCTTCTAAAGCCAAGGGAAAGCGGCAACAGGAGCACCTGAAGCCGAGTGTCTCTGCTGTGCTCCAGTTGCAGGGAGGAGCCCTGACTGCCTGTGCGTGGCTGCACCAAACATCACGCCATTGCTCTAAATGCCACAGCAGCAAGGGAGAAGAGAAAGCAATGGTGGAAGAAGGTCTCACAATACAAAGTGCCCCACCAACTCTGAGGTAAACATCCAAGCTGTCACTGCCCGCCCACACGAGGATGAAAGGGGGGAAATTAAGTCACCCCTGAAAAGACGGCCTAGCCATTTTTTCAGAGGTCAAAAAAAAAAAAGGCCCAGCCTTATTATGTGAGAAACATGGCACAAATATACAAACGGTGTGTAATTCATAATCTTTTGTATCTTCCATCCAAATAGGCTGTTGGCTGTCAGGATTCTGGCAGTTACTCCAATTAAAACATGAGCCTCGAGTCACACTCCCAAAACTAAAAAAGATTTATTTGAAGTTAGCATTCTATGTGCAGTATTTACTTGGGTGTAGCCAACTCTGAGAAACATAATTCACTGTCACCCTTGATCCTGCTTCCCCCCCCCCACCCCGCTAGGTGTATCATCCAATGAAAAACATCCATAGCCAAGAGTCACCAATCATGCTCTCCAATTAGATTTTTATGCAGACAGAAGCGTCAGTCATCTAATCAGTCTTTGAAGAAAATATGAATGGAATGTACTTTCAATTCCACACTGCTGCCTGCTCTTTGAAACTCCCCCCTCCTTTCTATTGTCAACTATAAAACATGTATACAAAATGTTTTACGAGTTGACATTGGCATTGAGTGAAAGTGAAGTTCTAGGAAGATGTCTCACAACTTGGGATATGAGAGATTATTAATAAGAAGACATTATTTACACTATCCATCTTTCATATACCACTTCTCCAATTTAAGCTTATGTAAATGATATTTATCTTGTATAAAACTTTAAAAATACATAGATGGATGGATTTTCAGAAGCGGTTTGCCATTGCCTCTTTCTTAGGGTCCTGAGAAAGTGACTTGCCCAAGTCTCCCAGCTGGCTTCATGCCCAAGGCAGGACGAGAACTCATGATCTCCTAATATAACACATCATCTAATGTCTGTTCCATATTGTTCCAATATACCTGTTATTTGAGTGGCCCTTTGATGTTAATGCATGTTAATATTATCTCTTTTAGATTTCAACCATAGTCCTTGAATTTTGTCAACATTCTATCTTCCAAATTTATTTTCATGTCCAGATATATTGCAATTAAGCTCATTGAGCCTCATTAGTGCACACACCCATTTTTATCCATCTTGGTCAATTTATAGAAACACATATATATCATTAATGCTGCCACATTCTTTCTATCAACTATGTTTCTTCAAGAAAAATCATGTCATATTTTGGCAGAAAGTGAAAAAAGTGCTCATCTTATTCATCTCCAGGATATAATTTAACTGTGGATATATTCCTGTTTGTTTTTTGTCATCTCTGTTGATCAACTTCAACCTGAATCTGGGTTCTGATGACTTTTTTGTCTAAAAGTTATGTTGAAGTTTGACATATGTGCTGGCCTCCAGCCTTTTTTTTTCTTTTGAAGTATTTGAATCAGCCTTTGGCCATTTCACTTCTTCTATTAAATTTAAAATTCCTTGAATGTCTTTGTAAACACAATGACTTTTTAACTACAGGGTTATCTGGTGTAAACTTATATGTTGCATCCTGAGTGTCCTTGAGAGATCCAGAGTTTGATTTTATTTGTTTTGTTATGTGTAAATCTGCAGTAGTTTCATGAACTCCTGGCTATTCTTCTTTGTTGTCATATCCATTTCAGCTTGCAATAGATCTTGAGACACTGCATGAATCGCTGTCTGTTCCAGATTATGTCTATTTGTATAATTCCCTCCATGATAGTACACAGTGTTTACTGAATATTGTTTTGGTTGAACTATTTCTTTTGTGCTGCATATATTTTTAGAATAGTTCCTTCTGCACTCGTTTAAATTTTCTCTAGTCCTCTTCTTTCTATTAATAAACTATATTTAGTCAGCTGTTCTCAAAGGATACTTTATGGATATACCCTCCACTTGCAACATATGTGGAATTTTAATACTTCCAGTTTTAACTGGCTCACATTAGCTTTAAATAATAAATGTATAGCATATAGTTTTGGCTGAATTACATTACTCTGTAGAGAAGAAACTTAACAAACTCTCTACATCATCAAACTAGTTTTGACTGTGGATTCAAATGTCCCAATTGATTTGGAATTTATGTTTCTATTTATGAAACAGACACTCAGCTTGACTGAATCTTTCATTGATAAGTCAGATTAGGGACAGATGGTGATGTAGAAGATTTATGTGGTCACTAGGGTTTGAACATGACTTTATGGCACAAATAATCAAATACATCTTTGGTCTCCCTGTTTTCTTGTGAAATTATTCAAAGACTTTCCTGACCATTTCCCCTTTTTGCATGCAGTTTCCATAGTATGAAGCAAATTGTTTGGCTTGAAAGTCTTTTTTTTAATCTGAAAAATTCATTTTTAAATGAATTTTAACTTTTCCTATTTTGAATTCCTTTTCTGCTAACCATCTTTCCTAGTTTAATGCCCTCTTAGAGATATTTTATTTTCTGTTTTCCTGATATTTCCTGATATTAATTCTATTTCCTCTTCTTCTGGGTATAGAATGTGACTTTCTATGGCTGATGGATGGAGTGTCTTGTGATTTAATGATTTAATGTTTTGTGCAACAATTCTATCAATATTTGTAGTATTTTTTATACTCTGCTAAGAAAGATTTCATCATGGAGATTTCCTATTCCTAAATGGAAACAATATTATTTAAATCCTGTTGTAGTTTGCTAAATGTTTTCATTAACATTAGAAAATGTAATCTAAATTATTCATTAGAACAGTAATTTTCCATTGTTAAGCATGAAATTGGAGGCTCATTTATATTCTCAGTCTTCACACCTCCCAGAATAGCCTGGTTCTCCTCTGTCACAAGGTCATTTGATGCCAGAATATGCCATGAAGGCAAACTCCTTGGGAAAATTGACTTTGTTGTAACTTACTGTTGGATCAGTCATGGAGAGACAGAATCATAGAGTCCTCAATTGAGACAAATGAGTCACTGTCGAGATCAGTGTCTTGTTTGAGGAAAAGGACCCTGTAATCTTGGCTCGGTTTCCTCCTTCTTTATCATCTGATATTTCACGACTGTTGCAGCATTCCCATGGTCATATGATCAAAATTCATATGCTTGGAAACTGTCATATATTTATAATGATAGTGTCCTTGGTTCACGTGATCATCTTTTGCGACCTTCTGACAAGTAATGGAGAAGCCAGATTTACTTAACAACCTAACTAAACAAATGTAGCAACTTAACGACTGGGGCAAGAAAGGTCATAAAGTGGGATATAACTCATTTGACAATTGTCTTGCTTACAATAGCAATAGAAATTTTGGGCTCAAAATTGTGATCATAACTCGAGGACTGACTACCTGTAATACAAAATGTTGCATTTCACTGTAAGTTTAATATGGGATAATGGTTTAACATATTAATTTCCTATTGAGATGAATTTAAAAACAATTATGTTCTCTGCAAGGAATGGTAATGATGAAATATGTGGTGTACACCTATGTGTGCCCTAATTTTGTGGACTCTTTTAAATGTGGACTTTCACATGAATCTTATTGTCAAGATACTTTTTTCAGTGCAACATTAAAACTGGATAATATGTCCAATATGGTCATGATTTATGATTTTTTAAAACAAAGGTAGTTTATCTGTCATACATATACAAATATTGTTGTATCTTATTTAGTTCGTCCTTGCTTGCTCTCCCTCTGGCCACTAATTATATGTCTGAATTGAGAGTGTGTTTGTATCAAAGCAATGAAATAAGTAAAATGAGATTTTTGTCAACAATTTGATAGCAAATTGCATTAAGGGCTTTCCAGATTCAGTCAGACTTAAATATCCAATTACTGAATAATCACACATTTTTTTAAATGAGTTGTATAGAATAAATTATGAATAATGACCCAACATCCTTATGAATGCAGGAAGTTTCAGATACAAATACTCAGAGACATAAGACTGGTCAGCATTTTTCTGCCCAGTTAACCTTGAACAAGAGAAGTATAAAAGCATTCTCTTGTGAACAGATCAATACAGAGTAATGTTTGTTTAACTGATTTGTTGCTGATCTTGAATCGTTTGATTCACTTCTTCAACCACTTGTCTTATCTATATGTTATGTTTATTCAAATATCCAAGTTAAGGTAAATCTAAGTTTATATTTTGTTTATGAGAAATAACTAATTTGGCTTATGTCACTCAATTTAAAAAATATGTTCAAATAGGCTGTTGCAATAAACAAGTCAATAACAAGCCCCTTTTAAAGCTGAATTACTATCACAGAATACAGAGTTTTGCTGAAGCAAGTGCCAAGTTAAATATCAAGGTATTGTAACTTTGGTGAAGCATCTGAGTACTATTCTGCTGGAGTGGTATCAACCTATGTTGACAATTCTGACTAACTGGATTATGGATTTCTTATGAAGCAGCTACTACATGGTTGTGCTGGCCCATGAAGGTGAAAACATAGTGGACTGTATTTTTGAGTTCTTCAGAATCGATAATTAAACAGGATGGCACAACTTTAAGAAAAAAGTCCAAGTATTTAAGACATTAGATGTGCAGTCCAAAGTCAATCCTGAAAGAGAGATTATGGACGCACCATTTGGTATTACTGATCTTAGATTAGACCCAGACATAGCCAACCAAAGAAATGGTTGTGCCATGTAATTGAACAAACAAACAATACACATACACACAAACAAAAGAAACATTGGTCCTCACTCAAATGGTTATTATCTTTTTATTAAATTTATATTTTGTCAATCTCATTATCCACCAAGATTATCTGAGTAGCAATAGTATTTCTATTATTTAATTTCTACGTCTTTAATATCTCCAAAAGAGGCAATAGTAAACCACTTCTGAAAAACATTGCCAAGAAACTGCAGGCACTTGTATAACCAGGCTCCAAGAATCAGACATGGTTCAATGAAAGAAAAAAAAAAAAGTAATATCTCAGTCTGGTATTTCCATTTCACTATCATTAGGAATGTACTTATTGCTAGAACTCATTAGAGGCACGTTAAATAATTTCATTTATTTTTTATCCCTAAAGAGAAAGAAAAACGGACCAGATTTAGTCTGCACAAGTTTATCTAATTCTGAATTAGCTCTATTTGCATACCTAACAGATCTGTAGACTATTGGTTTCAAACAATTGTATTCGTGTAAATATAAATGCGCTTGAAGCATTGTCATTCCTTTTAAATTAAAGTAAATGCACAGTATTTTAATTGGGATGACTTCTGAAGTCTTTTCATGTTGATTTGTCAATAACTTGTAGTGAAAATTTGTCTTTATTTTGTCATTTTATATAGAAATAAAACTGAATGTAATTCCAGTCTAGGAGCTGTATGAAATTTGACTATGAATTAAGATGAACAAAACATTAATTTTCCAGCAATCTCAAAAGCCATTACTGTAGAATATTTTTTGTCAATTATCCCAATCACTATAGTAGCTCCCTTGCATTAAAGCCCCTGTCACACAGAACCAACGGATGGAAAGAGGATGTAAAACGGAGAGAAACGCGATTCATCCATTCTGTACTCACTGCGTCCGTTTTTCATACTCTCTATCCATCCAGCATCCGTCTACTGAGATTTCATCCGCTCAAAAAGTTTTGAGCTGCACAAAACTTTTTGAGAGGAAAATGTATCCAACGCGTCCGTTCTACATCCGCTACACATACGGGGAACATCCGTTATACGTCCATCGTCATCCGTTATGGGTCCGCTATATCTGCTAGGTATCCACTGCACATTCGCGCAACTTGCATCCGCTCCAGCGGAAAACGGACACAGGGAGGAAGCAAAATGGACACGGAACAGACACGCAGCATTAATAGCATGGACGTAGAAGGATGAAAGCGGATGCAGCTCGCATACTAAGCATTAAAATGGAAAAAACGTTCGTATAGGGGACGTATCTCGGATATTTAGGATGTCTGCAGGATGCCTAGAGGATGCAAAAGGACACGTAGCGGAAAACCTATATTTCCTATAAAAAGGGGGAGAAATCACCTGGATCTCACTTTCAGTCCAGCAGCCCTGTGGTGCAGACCTCTTCAGCCTTGCTCTTGCTCTTGCTTTTGCTTTTCCACAGCATCCAATCATCTCCACCATGGATCATCACACACTCCTTTTGGTAGCCGCCATTGTTCTACAACAGTGCGAAGCCATCTACAGGCTCTTTCACCTGTTCTACGCGAAGAAAAGGAGGTGTCCAAGAAGTGTCTGGGTCCGAAGATGGATCGCGAGAAGAACCTAGTACGGACTGCACAACAAGCTGATGGTGGAGCTGAGGAACGAAGACACTCGTGCATTCCAGCACTTCATGAAGATACTGCCAGCCATGTATGATGAAGTTGCGGAGCGGCTGAGACCCAGGTTGACCAAGGCAAACACCAACTTCCAGCCCAGCATGGACCCTGGGCTGAAGGTGGCACTGACTCTGAGCCACCTGGACTCAGGGACCACGTACAGGAGCATGCAGTATGCCTGGAGGGTGCCACACAACACCATCAGCATTGTGGTCAGAGAAGTGGTGCAGGCCATCATCGAAGAATACCTGGAGGAGCTCCTCCAGTGCCCCTCCACTGAAGAAGGCTGGAAGAAAGTTGCAGAGCAGTGGCATCAGAAGTGGAACTTCCCCCACACTGTTGGAGCCATAGATGGCAAGCACGTGGCCTGCAAAGCTCCAGCCAAATCAGGGTCCACTTATCACAACTACAAGGGCTTCTTCAGCATCATCCTCTTCGCCATGGTCAATGCTGACTACAAGTTCATGTACATCGATGCTTCAGGCAATGGGTCATGTTCAGATGCCCAGGTATACAACGCCACTCACCTCAAGGAGGGGCTGGAATGCAACCTCATCATGGGTTTTCCAGATCCAGACCCCCTGCCCAACGACACACAAGATGTGCCCTACTTCATAGTGGGGATGAGGCCTTCTCTGTCAGAACCTACCTCATTAAGCCCTATACTTCCAGATGCCTCACCCGTGAAGAGAGGATCTTCAACTACAGGCTGTCCAGGGCAAGGTGGGTGGTGAAGAACGCCTTTGGCATCCTGGCCAACAGGTTCCAGGTACTTCTCACCACCATGCAGCATCGCCCAGAGACCGTGAGGAGCATCATGGAAGCTTGCTGCATCCTGCAAAGTCTCATGAGCACCCGCTACCCAGTGTTGCAGAAAAGGCTCGTGGACCTCCAACAAGGCAATGGGGACATGGAGCCTGGTGAATGGAGGCAAAGGCGAAACCTGATAGACACTGAGGATGTGCAAGGCCCCAACAGAGCCTCACATGAAGGGAAAAAGCAGCGCAACCTCCTGAAACACTGGTGCAACTCCCAGCTGGAGCAGTGGAGTGGCAAGACAGGATGGTAGATGCTTAATGGATGCTTCCTTGAGGCTGTCACATAACACTGATGAGATTTGGCCATGTATGTTGAGTGGCCCTACAATGAACAGGGCATTTAATAAAGAGTTGTGTTTATGTTGAAATGTGTGGATGAATGATTACATTGTTATTGATAATAAAGGACCATAGGTGTGGCACCTGGGAGGGTGGACCATACAGTCCCACTATGCTTGCAATGGAGGTTTATCTATCCCACAACTATTACTCATCCCACAGGTATCCTAAGCCATCCCACAGCTATTACCCATCTCACAGGTATCCCTGCCCATCCCACTGCTGTCTTAACCCATCCCACAGCTATTACCCATTCCACAGGTATCCCTGCCCATCCTACTGCTATCCTTACCCATCCTACAAGCATGCAAAGGCTTAAACCATTTCTAAAAGTTTCCACCAAGACTTTATTGACTAAAAGAACTGAAGCAAGTGTGTGAAGCAAAGATAAATTTTATTAATAACAAACTGTAAAAGCAAAATAACCCAAGTAAAGTGTCCCAAGAAAAGATAAAGTCAACAGGTAGCAACCCAGTCCCTGACACTCTTCTCAGTCACTCTGAGGTGTGCCCATAGTCTCAGGGGTGAAGGGTCCAGGTGCTGTGGAGGTGGCTGCTGCTGGAGTACTGGTCTGAGGTGCCATTGGGGTGCCTGGCCCTGAGAGAACAACAGGGGATGGTGTGTGGAGGAAGCTCTCAGAGAGCTGGCTCAGTCCTGTGATTTTGAGAGCCCCTTCCTCCATGACATGTGTGTCAGTCCCAAGACCGATGACAGATGTTCTGAGGCCAGGCTTGGCTGTGGGGTGGAGGAAGGAGAAGTGTAGTGGGGCTGTCTGGTCTGCAGCTGAGTGAGGTGAGGCGTGGGTGGCATCTGTGGCGTTGGTGGCATCGGTAGCGTCAGTGGCATCGGTGGCATCGGTGGCACCGGTGGCGTACGATGAACCTGTGCCTGGACTGGGAAGGGCTGCCTGTGCTGCTGGAACTCCTGGTAGCTGTAGCCTTGGGAGGTGAGGGCCTGTGGAAAGCCTTTGGAAGGGCTGTGACATCACCTGGGGTGGGGGAGCAGACCTGGACTGGGTCGGAGAAGGTTCAGCTGGGCCTGGAGGGTTGTGCAGAAGAGCGGTGATCCTGTCCTTTATCACCTGGTACTGTGATGAGGACATATCCATGAGGGTCTGGTTGACGTAGATGAGGAAGGGCTTGTGGTTGGAGGATGGTATGTCGGTGTGTTCCAGCTGAGAGAGGTTTTGATGGTGTCCCTGATCTCCAGCAGGACAGTGGGGCTCTGCCCCTCTGGTCTGGCTCTCTGCCTGCTTTATGTGGAGGTGGAGCTGGGGGTGGATGTGGGTTGCTCTCTGGTGGCAGTGCCCTCTCCTTGCTCCCACTGCATCAGGGGGTCCTCCACGCGCTCCGCCATGTGGAGTGCAGCTGTCGGGGGGGTCTCCATCATGGCACGCTCCACAGATACCTTCCTGGACACAGGAGCTGACTCTTGGCCAGAAGAGAACTGGCTCTCTGTGGGCTGCCTGAGAGAGAGGGTTGTCAGAGGGGCTTCTCCTCGGTGGCAGATCTCACCCTCCAAGAAGCTACACTTGGCCATCACGTAGGTCTCCCAGTCGGTGAGCTTGACCGTGGTCTGGCCAGATTTCTTGAGGTGCAGCTTCCCTTCCCATGTTCATGTGCTTCCATCACCTGAGGAGGATCTCCGAAGTGTAGCCCAGGCTCTCCGCCTTCTCTCTCCAAACAGCCTGCTTCCTTTTGGTGTCTCGATAGAGCCTGTATCACTTCCGCCGTAGATACTCGTTCTTCCTCAGCCATTCCAGCACCTCATCCTCATGTTCCTCTTCGATGGAGTATTGCCCCTTCTCCTGTTCTCACGTATGCCTCTTCCTCCCTCTGGCAGGGCCATCTGGGCCCTCATCAGAGGGGCTTTGTGGTACTAGGGGCTACTCCACCACACCACCACCACCACCAGCAACAACAACAGTAGCAGCAAAAGCAGGACCAGCAGGACCAGCAGCACCAGCAGCACCAGCAGCACCAGTAGCACCAGCAGGACCATGATCAGCAGCAGCAGAGTAAGCACCAGGAGCACCAGCAGGACCAGCAGGACCTGTAGGATCAGGCGCACCATCAGAACCAGGAGCACCAGCAGGACCAGGAGCAGCACCAGCAGAGTAAGCACCAGCAGAAGCCCCAGCACCAGGAGCAGCGCCAGCAGAGTAAGCACCAGCAGAAGCACCAGCATCAGGAGCAGCACCAGAAGAGTAAGCCCCAGCAGAAGCCCCAGCACCAGAAGAATCAGCCCAAGCAGCAGAAGCCCCAGCAGAAGCAGAGGTAGGACCAGGGAGTGGGATGGTGGTCCTGTCCTTCTTGCCAGGGCTGGCAGCAGATGGCACAGGCTTCCTCTTCTTCCCCATGGTTTTTGGCTGGAGATGTCTTTCCTCTGAATGGTGACCTGCTTGCAAGCTGCATCCTTTTATATCCGCGGGGCTGACGCAATGCATCTCCCCGCATGCACAGTGAATGCTTTGCATCCACCAGGCATCTGCTAGGCTTCCATGATGCATCCGCTTCATCCACTAGCCATCTGCTCTGCATCCGTTCCTTCCGTTGCATGTCCACTTCGCTGTGTTCCCCCGGAAGCCCTTCGGATATGCCATCTGCTTCCATCCACTTCCATCCGCTATGCTTCCATGGAGCATCCGCTTTACATCCTTGCTACATCCTCTCCCCGTCCATTCCCTTCCATTGTTGTCCGCTCTGCTTATGCAAATTTGGGGCACTTTTGAGAGCAGATAACAATGGATAGAAAATTTTCTCATCCGCTGTGTCCTTTTTACATACGTTTTGCATCCGTCGGCCTATGTGACAGGCCCTTAAAATGCTGTGTTTGCCTAACAGCAAAAGTAACCTTAAAAATAGCAGTTCAGCTATTCTCTATAAACAATGTCAAGTTAATAAAAGTCCATCAATCCATGACAGGAACACAAACTTGCTTTTATAATATTGTGAGAGAACAGCAACGTGGGATACATTGTTAAAATAGAAAAACAGAAGAAGAATATTTAATTATAATATTAATGTGTTCTAATTGAAAAACTTAGATATTTTAAGACTCTACAGTTTAAACAACGGATAAAGCCTTTGCTGAGAAATTATACATCGAGTATTTGGAAAAAATGTTACCAGGAAATGCAAGGCTATAGGCTATTGAAAAACTGAAAAATATTCTAGAAGGTAAGAGGAAAACGAAGTGTTGAAAAAAAAATTAAATTCTAATAGACATGTCTTTAGGAAGTCAAAATGAATTTGACTTAAAGAAAAAAAATAGACTTTATAGTTCTGCCTTAAAATTTAGGAACTTGTACTATAGGTTAATTTATTATATTTAAAGACTAAATATAATAAATATGTTTAAAACCATAAATAACATTATGATTTAACTCTGAAAAAAACATGTTTGCACCTACAGTGATTTGATTTTCTAGGTTTTTTTATATAAGCACATATATAAGCATATAAACTGGTTTTGCTGAACTCTAGACAAAAATAGGGTCGGGTTGTTTGTGGTTTAAAATATCATTGGCTAATTTGTGTATTAAATCCATCCAAGCAGAATGTCTTAGATTGCTACAGCAACATTTCAAAAATATGGAATATTAAACCTCAAGCTTAATGAGGAGTAAAATCCAAAAAAGCACAATACATGACAACCGTTGTTCCATTCCTTTTTCCTTCCTCTCTAGCCATCTACTGGGAGTTGTACTGTAATTAGTTAGCAAATAACAAGACTGAATATATGGATGTCAGACATCAAAGAAGTGCAATGAGGGATGATACATGTTCTCTCCTTTATACTCTGTATTTTTTTTATTGAAATACATTTATGTCTATTCTGTTCAATGAAAATCATAACTCACATTAAAAGGAATAAAAACAACGAAACCCCACATTATTTTAGCAAGGGTAGTTTTAACTTTTAGCTTTATTTGTTTGTAATGCTGGATGCCCTTCATATCTAATGACTAAAGCATCAAGGCCAATTTTGCAAGCATTAATAAAATGATTTGCAGTGCACACCCATATAAACACAAGTTTTCTCTTTTGTTGTCTTGTTCTCCTTTAAGCATCAATTATTTTGCCACAATCTATTGTTTCATGTTAACAATGAATTTTACAATAGCAAACCTAAAATTAGGAAATATTTGGCAAGAAACACAATATGCTAGGTAAAGGTTGCTTTTATAATATTGTGAGAGAACAGCAGATTATACTTACCAGCAGGTAAAAAAAATTTTCCCACTGAGCTGCCTTCTATCGTTAGGGCTTTGTCATAGGATTACATGGTTCTCCCAAGACATACAGTATGGTTATTCCAGGAAATATTGAAAATAGAATAATTTGCAAAGAACCTTATTCCTATAATAATGCAAAGCATTTAAAGGATCAGACCATTAAGAGAACCACTGGCTAGCTTGTACATTTTTTAAAAAAGTAACTGAGTTCCTCACATATTTCTATGACATTTTTTCAGGCAGCGTTCTTTTAAATCTTTATTGATAGCTATTGCTTTATATTCAAGCACAACAGCTACAGTACATTTGACGTAGTATGGGAATATTCCTGTCTTAATGCCTCTCCTCTTTCAAACTTCCTTTGAATACCCTTTATGAGAGAAAGTCGACCATGCTTGCTCATTCATTTCCAGCATATTGTATATATTGGCAAAATTTGATATGCATATTGAGATGAGTTGATAGTTCATATAACATAAAACATATGAACTATAACATATGAACTATGTCATAAAATATGACATTGTCATATTTTCCTTAATTTTGCACCTTTAAGTGCTAAAAAGCATCACTATATGTGAGAATAATATTAGCAATGGCAAGTAATAGATGCAGCTAAGGGTTAAAACATCCCGATCATATATCAGTGGTGTCTCTTAGATTGAAGAATTAATTAAATGCTCTGTGTTCTAGTAGCCTAGCAACCAGGTGGAGTTAAGAAAGTTACTGGTAGAATTCTTTGAATTCTGTTTTCATTCTGAAAAAGCTCTTATCCTAATACTCCAGGTTTCTAGAAGACTTTTGTTTAACTTTTACACCATAAAAAGTTTACCACATTCTTGACTCAATGCACTAAGTAAGCCTATAGTTCTGTTACTGTACAGATGAGGGGAATAGACACTATCTCCAGAAATTGTAGGTGCTCCAATACTGCAGAGTTTTAAGAAGAAATTCAACCATTTTTCTGAATTAGTATTGGTTTTTTTTCTGAATTAGTATTGGTTTTTTTTCTGAATTAGTATTGGGTTTTTTTCTGAGTAGGGGATTGGACGAGGTCCCTTCCAACTCTATTATTCCATTATGTCACGCACAGTTATGAGATCACATTTTAGCTACTTGGCACAGACTCCCCTTTCGTGCTATTTGCAGAGTCCTGCAATCACATGGTTGTGATTTTTGATATGTTTTGCAGTTTCAGGCAAAAAATACTCATTTGATATAATGAATACATCACTATACTAATTATATCAAATGACTATTTGATATAATATTCATATAAGTAGTAATATAATATAACATAAGAAGCGGCTTACCAACCTCTGCAAAAAATGTCACAAAAATAGTAACATGATGATCCACTTAATAACTGTAATGACTTAATAATGTAATTCCAGGCATAATTACAGTCATAAACTGAAGACCATCTATATCAGGGGTGTCAAAGTCACGACCGGAGTGCCATGTGCTTGCCTTGCCCCACCCAGTTTAGCAAAGGGGGAAAAGTCCCAATAGGTCACATGATACTGTCTTGATTATGTGAATTTAACACCCCGATCTATATGGAGCAGACAAGAGCATAAGGTTTGCTTCACTGCACTTGCATATTTGTTTGCTTGTTGACTTTCTAGGCTGCTTAATTACCAAACAACTCTAAGCAACTTCCCAAACTAAAAGCACAATAAAATACAGGGGAGGGAAAACACCAACATTCAGCATACAGTAAAACACAACCAGCATACAGTGAGAAATCACAGAGTATTCAACATATCTGTATTTCATTAACATTAAAAGGGGAAATCACCCATATGTATGCTGCTTTCATTTGAAATCCGATTTCAGATTTGGTATACTATTAGTATTAGGCTCTCTGTGTGGGTTTCCAGTGTATTTTTTTTAAATAATCCTCACTAAAATATTATAAAAACTGAATATAGTGCAAATCCAGCATAAAATGAGAACACGTTTTTCAGAAATAAAAAATCTGATGTTCATGCACCTTCATATCCACCAAGATTACTTTGCTGCTGTCTGACACAGATCTATTGTACAAATGAGCAGTATGAATTCAGTAGCATCCTCTAATGCACAAGTTCCCTAATTTAATTTTAATGAAATTTTCCATGTGTGTTTTCACAAGCAGTATCTTCTTTGACAAAGATTAATTATTAACACTGCTAGAAACATAAGTCCCCAGTATATTGATAATAACTGGTTCCGCAACATCATTCCTCCCTGTAAAGGAGTACCAAATTGATCCTTGAAGAGTACCCTTTATCCACTTTTATTCTCCAAAGGATGCTGTGAACAACATGAATCCTGCCCAGAGAACATTAAAATGTTTTAAAATAATAATAATAATTTTAAAAAAGCAGATGCTTCCATGTATGGAAAGGCAGGTCATTGTTTCTCTGCTTGAACCACTATATAACTTGCTCAGATGCTTAATTGGCAAAATAGGATGCCCAACAAGCAAAAAGTAAAGCTACCCAAAATGACCTATTTTCAAAATGACCTATTTCCCTAACACCTGGCAAATTGAATATAAATTTCTTCTCCTTCCCACTCATTTGAGAAAGTGTTGGCTTCATTGCAAGCTCTCTTGATGAAATTGTTAAAATAAAATTGTTTCTTTGTACTGCTGTACTGCTGCTTGGATAGCTGTGATTTGTTTCAGCTCCTTCAGCTGAAATATTTTATCAAAGAGTTCTGCAGACCCAGCCAGTTGTGATTGTTTGATTGATTGATTATGGCCATCAAATCAGTATTAACTAGATATTCACAGTGGAGATCTGTCCAGATTCACTTTGAATCAAATTCATCTACATTGTTGCTGATTGTCCTTTTCTTCCCCTTCCTTCCACGTGTTTCAAGCACTATCTTCTTTTTCTTTTTCTTTTCTTTTATTAATGTATAAAATTCAATTTCATGAAGAACAATAAACTTATATCCACTTATCAGGAAGTCAGTGTCATTTTTCTCAGTAAAATGACTCTTGAGTTGACATACACTGCTCAAAAAAAATAAAGGGAACACTGAAACAACACAATGTAATTCCAAGTCAATCACACTTCTGTGAAATCAGACTGTCCACTTAGGGAGTAACACTGATTGACAATCAATTTCCCATGCTATTGTGCAAATGGAATAGGCAACAAGTGGAAAGCATAGGTAGTTAGCAAGACATCCCCAATAAAGGAGTGGTTCTGCAGGTGGTGACCACAGACCACTTCTCAGTTCCTATGCTTTCTGGCTGATGGTTTGGTCACTTTTGAATGCTGGCGGTGCTGGCGGTACCACTCTAGTGGTAGCATGAGATGGAATCTAAACCCACACAAGTGGCTCAGGTATTGCAGCTCATCCAGGATGGCACATCAATGCGAGCTGTGGCAAGAAGGTTTTCTGTTTCTGTCAGCGTAGTGTCCAGAGCATGGAGGCACAACCAGGAGACAGACCAGTACGTCAGGAGGCATGAAGGAGGCTCTAGGAGAGCAACAATGCAGCATCAGGACTGCTACTTCCACCTTTGTGCAAGGAGGAAAGGAAGAGCACTGCCAGAGCATTGCAAAATGACCTCCAGTGGGCCACAAATGTGCATGTGGCTGCTCAAATGGTCAGAAACAGACTCCATGAGGATGGTATGAGGGCCTGATGTCCACAGGTGGAGGTTGTGCTTGCAGCCCAACACTGTGAAGGACATTTGGCATTTGCCAGAGAACACCAACACTGGCAAATTCACCACTGATGCCCTGTGCTCTTTGCAGATGAAAGCAGGTTCAGACTGAGCATATGCGACAGATGTGACAGGGTCTGGAGACGCCGTGGAGTACATTCTGCTTCCTGCAACATCGTCCAGCATGACCGGTTTGGCAGTGAGTCAGTAATGGTGTGGGGTGGCATTTCTTTAGGAGGCCACACAGCCCTCCATGTGCTCAACAGAGGTAGCCTGACTGCCATTAAGTACCGAGATGAGATCCTCAGACCCCTTGTGAGACCATATGCTGGTGAGTTGGCCCTGGGTTCCTCCTAGTGCAAGACAATGCAAGACCTCATGTGGCTGGAGTGCGTCAGCAGTTCCTGCAAGATGAAGGCATTGATGCTATGGACTGGCCCGCCCGTTCCCCAGACCTGAATCCAACTGAGCACATCTGGGACATCATGTCTCGCTCCATCCATCAATGCCACATTGCACCACAGACTGTCCAGGAGTTGGACAGGGGATGCTTTAGTCCAGATGTGGGAGGAGATCCCTCAGGACACCATCCGCCACCTCATCAGGAGCATGCCCAGGCATTGTAGGGAGATCATACAGGCACGTGGAGGCCACACACACTACTGAGCCTCATTTTTTGACTTGTTTTAAGGACATTACATCAAAGTTGGATCAGCCTGTAGTGTTTTTTTTCCACTTTAATTTTGAGTGTAACTCCAAATCCAGACCTCCATGGGTTGCTAAATTTGATTTCCGTTGATAATTTTTGTGTGATTTTGTTGTCAGCACATTCAACTATGTAATAAACAAAGTATTTAATAAGAATATTTCATTTATTCAGATCTAGGATGTCTTATTTTTGTGTTCCCTTTATTTTTTGAGCAGTGTATATATATTAAGGCTGAACCTGGTTAGAAATCCAGGAATGTCAAGATTATAAAGTAGACTAGAAGTCAAATGCATTCCAGAAACTCATGTTAGCAAATAATTTCCAGGAGAATGATTTATAACCTAGATTTTTCTGGCTTTTGAACAAGGTTCAATCCTAATTAATATTTTAAATTCAGCCAAGATTGGCTAGATGCACCCAGCTTGACTGCCATATATAGAGTGTCAAGATTCTGGCAGTTAGTCCAATTGAATCATGAGCTTTGAGCCACACTCCCAAAACTAAAAAGGATTTATTTGAAGTTAACATTCTACATCCCACACTCCCAAAACTAAAAAGGATTTATTTGAAGTTAACATTCTACATCCGGCATTTGCCTGGGCGTAGCCAACTCTGAGATACATAATTCACTGTCACCATTGATCCTGCTTTCCCCCCACCCCTCTGGGTACATCACCCAACAAAACATGTCCATAGCCAAGAGTCATCAACAATGCTCTCCAATTAGATTTTTGCATGGCAGAAGCTTCAGTCATCTAATCAGTCTCTGAAGAAAAATATGAACGGAATGTAATCTCAATTCCACACTGCTGCCTGCTCTTTGAAACTCCCCCCTTCTTTCTGTTGTCAACTATAAAACATGTATACAAAATGTTTTATGAGTTGACATAGAGTTTTAGTGCAGTATATATATAAATTTGTAACCTACTACAGACATATGCAAAACACATGAAAAAAATGCCTGATTCTCTGCTGAGAGATAGCCACAATGTTGCCTATTCTTCATGATAATAATTGTATATACCAACTGGCATAATGGTTTGCTTGAAAGTTGACATTTTCTGTTGTTAGGATCTTTAATTGTTTGAATAAGGCAATTTTCTTATTCTGATCAAAACTCCAGAAGTAGACATAACCAGTGGCACAAGCAAATGAGCTTTGCTTGTGATTCAGTCTTTGTTGATTGGTTTCTAGTAGCTTTAGTGCTACTTCTTTAAAGAACATCATCAGCTCTCTCTTATGAGCCCAAACTGATAATATGGTTCCTGATATATTTATTTATATAAAAGGAAATGAAGTAGATTTTTCATTCCATGCAAATATAGCATCACAACTTAAACAAATAAACAAGTATTTATTTTGAAAAAAATCACTTGGATATATTTTATAATGATTTTGTCAAGCATGTTTCTAAATCTTTTTTTTTTAATGACATCATCAGCTGTCTTTATTCACAATGGCTAAGAAATTCAAAGATAAGGAGAGAGTCTGTAACTTCTGATTAAGCATGTGAGAGGAATCTTGAAGTCCCAGTGGACAATCACTTAAATATGAGTCAGCAGTGTGCTGCAGCTGTCACAAAAGTCAACACAGTTCTAGGCTGCATGAACTGAGGAATAGAATCAGGATTACATGAAGTATTAATACCACTTTATAATGCCTTGGTAAGACCACATTTAGAATACTGAATCCATTTTTAGTTGCCATGATGTAAAAAAGATGTTGAGATCTAGAAAGAGTGCAGAGAAGATCAACAAAGATTATTTTGGACTAGAGGCTAAAATATATCAAGAATGGTTGCAGGAATTGTGTATGTCTAATTTCATGAAAAAAAGGACTGGGTGTGACATGATAGGAGTGTTCCAAGATTTTAGAGGTTGCCACAAATAAGAAGTCAACCTATTCTCCAAAATACCTGAAGGCAGGATAAGAAACAATGGATAGAAACTAGTCAAGGAGAGAAGCAACCTAGAACTAAGGAGAAATTTCCTGACAGTTGGAGCAATTAATAAGTGGAACAACTTGCTTCCAGAAGTTGTGAATGCTCCAACACTGGATGTTTTTAAGAAGAGATTGGACAACCATTGATCTGAAATAGTATAGGGCAGGGGTGTCAAACTGGTAGACCACAGGCCAGATGTGTCACACACAGGCCATGCCCACCCCAGCTCTGCAAAAGGAAAAAACATTGCAAAACATCACGATGACAATATGACATTGCGAGTTTGACACCCATGGCTTTCCTTCCTGAGGAGGAATTTGGAGTAGAAGATCTCCAAGCTCCCTTCCAACTCTGTTATCCTGTTATCAGTTGATAAACTGTTTGCTATTAGAACTAGAATGTATCTCCTAATTGGGCTGACATATTTTCTTGCATGAATATTTAACTAATTACATGTTTGAAATCATAGATGTGTAGCCTGAGATAAAAGCAGGTTGTAGTTTGAATTTGAGATAAAAAAGGGAGAAGCCAAGAATTTCAATATATCTGGACCTGGTGCAAGTTGTGTTGGAAGCCGGAGAGATATATAATGTTCTATTGAAATCAATATTGTTACTTTGAAACTCTGTATTTTGATGTTGTTTTTACTAGGATCTGATAATATCTGAGTATACTAGGGTCTGATTATATATGGCAATGCAAACCATTTTTCAGAGAAGCCATATATTTCTGATACACTTTTATCAGAGGAAACCTAATTCCTTACATCTCTACATTTCACAGCAATCAGACCAAAGAGGGATTAACAAGAAATATATTTGTTTCTGTTTTAAATAAGAGGAAATTTTTAAATTGACAAAGATTAATAGCATGTGATAGATTCATATGTGAAAAGAGAGATTTAGTTACATACTGCATGAGCTGATTCAATTATTATTAGAATATTATGAAATACAGGGTACTGGTATGACAGAAAGAGAACTATTAATCATATGGCTCTCTGACATCCAAGTGCTTAATCAAACCCCAGTGAAATCAAATAGATTATAATCAAATCGGTATTTTTAAATCA
This sequence comes from Laticauda colubrina, assembly GCA_015471245.1. NCBI lineage: Eukaryota > Metazoa > Chordata > Lepidosauria > Squamata > Elapidae > Laticauda > Laticauda colubrina. The sequence goes on along the minus strand of BLBF01000010.1, from coordinate 38,079,599 downwards.
TATTCTGCTTGACAGCTCTGTGGTTTGAAATGTTAAAATCTGTTGAGTATATGCTGAAGTTATATGTCATATTCTAGACAAATATATTACATTTTATGACAAATTTGTCAATATGAGAGGCTACAAAATATGACTTTTAGCTTACAATATCTTCCATCCTTTATACTTAAAAGCCATATTTTTTGATAAATTAAAAAAAATCCAATCCAGTGTCCATAAAATGAGCATAAAAGATGGGAATTTTGCAAATTGCTATTCAATATATACTGAGAATACCAGATAGGGAAAGACTACAATGGCCCTATTTAAGTATACATATAAGCATCTATTTCTTCAATTTACAGGTGAGGCATGTGATTCTAATCCTTGTGAAAATGGAGGCATCTGTGTGTCTGGTTTGGATGGTTTCTATACTTGCGAATGTCCTGATGGCATCACAGATTCCAATTGTTCTAGTGTTATGGAGGTTGGTAAGTGCAAATAAACAAAACAGCAAAAACGTTAATATGCATTGTTATTTTCTAAAATATAAAAGTGCAAAGTTTCCTAATCCTTTTTGCAATAATCAAGCCATGATCTTCACTAAAAATGGTTTAATTTTAATCTTTGTTTACTGACTTCAGATTTTCCTACGCTGGATGTTTTGTGAGGCATACTCATTTAATAACAGTGTGCCTCATTTTAACAAATATGATAACAATTTGAAATAATTAGGATATGGGTCTTATTAATATGACTTGAATAGCTAGCATGGAACACATACATGAAGTGTGATGAATCACCATGCTTCTACCACCTGACTACAAAACAGATCCATGCAGATTTTACAAGGAAGTCTAAAATACTGTCATGAGGATAGCTACCATAGACTTTCTAGATGTAAGTTAGTTCTATTGGCTTCACCTGGATGGTATAATGTGCCATAATGTGCAATGGGGTCTTTAGTATATTTCAAAAGACCATAGACATTACTCAGATTACAAGTAATCTGGAGACTGAAGGCAGTACCACATTTAAAAATATATACAGTAGTTTAACCTTTTTTCCTATGTCTAGTGGAAGGAAAGAAGCTTTCATGGACCAAGAAATTGAATATTGCCTGGTTGGGAGGCAAGTGAAGTACTGCAACTAGCCACAGAGAAATAGAAGCCAAAAGAATTACTACTTCAAAGTTAAATTACACTTGACCAAATAACTTCCTGGATGCTTATTTTATTGCAGTAAATTTTAGATCCATTTTCCAGTTAATAGTGGGCTGGGGAAATGAGAAAGCCTTGCTTTTTGCAGCTTTATAAAACCAGCCTGGGACTACTGAATCAACCTTTCCATCTCATGAATAGTTTGCAGTAAATAAGGCTTCAACAATCTAAAAGAAACAATGACAACTTTTCCATTATGTTGTTAGTAGCAAGAGTTGCACATTGTGAATATAATTAAGTCATGTTGATATGTTCTTTTTTATATATTATGATTATCTTAGTTTGTGTGGATATCCAATATTTTTGCATACAGTTAGACTTGTATATATAGTACAGTATGTAAACTTAGATCAGTGGAGTTTACACTGAAGATTTTCTGTCAGCACAACTCTTCTACTAAGGCTGTTGTTTCTAGTTACCTGGTATTGAAGGGTTTTCAGAAGAGGCTCAACAGTGAATTCTCAAGGAGAATTCAAGGAGGTTTTCTGATTAAAATTTCTATCAAAATTACTATGACTAGAACCCTACCACTGTTTTTAATCCTATTTCCTTCACATTTAACAAATATATTTATATTTTATGCTGGTTAATGACAATAATGATTTGTTTTATTTAGATTTGGTGTTCTTGCAGATAACAGAATGTTAAACCAGAGGATCTCAGTATTTTTTTCCTATGCCAAATTTGACAGTTCTAAGATTCTGTTCCACTGTAAATCTCATTCTTTATTTTAAAAAATCATATCTTTATAACACATTATTGGAATTGTTGCCCTCCCCATTTTACACTATTAGAAAAAAGAAGTATATGAAGCTCTGATGTCCAAAACTTGTTCCAGATTTGTCCTGGGCTATCTGTATAAATTTATGTTTCTAGACTATGGACACTCCTTATTTATGATCATTTTATACTCATTTTGTAAGCACATTTTTACAAAAACCCTTTTTGAAAGCATGTTTCTAATGCCATTCATTTCAGGCTTCTCCCTCAAGTGCAGTTGGGTTTTCAATGTTACATTTTTGTTTGTTTTTTTAATCACAAATTTCACCATAAATTTCTTAACAGTTTAGAATTTGCTATTTTCTGGTAATAAATTTGAGGAAGACTGCAATTTTTGAAGAATCAGATCAAATGGATTTCTTTCTCCATGACCATACTACCCTTTCCGAAATATGGAAAAAAGAACCAATTTGTGTGTTCCTCTGCTGAATCAGATTATGTAATTTCAATATAAGCAGAAGACAATGAAGTCAATGTCAATCAGTGAACAGTATCTCCATAGGCATGAGTACATAAACAAATAAAGCACTTGTCATATAATTCTAGACCTGAGTATCAAGTAATTGTCAACATTTGTTAAAAGGAGATTCTGATCACAACTCTATCAACAGTTAACAAAACTAGAGCAGATGTGCTTTTTTGGAAGAAGGGAAAGTAGTCTGATTAGGCATTGCTCTTGTTTCTATTTTATTTTGGAGTTTGATTTTTTTTTTTTTGGGTCATCTAGTTTACATAAACACTCTAACTAGAGAAACATTTGGCTAAACAAGATTGGTTTTGCAGATAAAGAAGCAGATATCATCAGGCTTCATTTTCTTCATTCAAAAATGGCTAAATAGATTGCAATTTAACAGAATAGCACCATTGCTTTCCAAACAAAGCATTTATTTTAGCTCCTGTTTTTGCTGATGCAAAAAAAGAAATAAGTATCAGCAGCTGCAGTGACTCATTGACACACTAGTTTTGATTGTAACAATTGAAAAGTATGGGATTTGTCTTGCTTAAACCAGTGACATTTTTTAGATTAGTAATATAAATTAATATGGGTAAATACAAATGGGTTTTGGAAAAGATTGTGGGTAATTTCCAAATAATTTGTAGTCAGCACATTCAATTTATGCATATATTCAGACCTGAACATGTACACATACAACTTATTTCAGTCAGCAAAAATATAGAGCTTGATATTGATTACACATTTCACACATTTGTTCAAAAAGTTCAGCCAGCAAAATAGAACAAGTGTCAGATGAAAGCAGAAAAAGAAGTATATGAACAGGTAAAAGTGTACAGTATCTAAAGGCCCTGTCACATCGGCAGACTGATGCAAAAAGTATGTAAAAAGGACACAGCGGATGAGAAAATGTTCCATCCGTTATCCGCTCTCAAAAGTGCTCCAAATTTGCATAAAGAGAGCAGACAACAACGGAAAGGAACGGATGGGGAGAGGACGTAGCGAGGATGTAAAGCAGATGCTCAACGGAAGCCTAGTGGATAGAAGCGGTGGCACATCCGCAGGGCTTCCAGGGGAGCACAGTGAAGCGGATGCGCAGCAGAAGGAGCGGATGCAGAGCGGATACAGCGGATGCATCATGGACGCTTAGCGGGTGCCTAGTGGATGCCTAGCAGATGCAAAGCGTTCACTGCGCATGCGGGGAGGATGCATTGCGTCAGCCCCATGGATATAAAAGAATGCAGCTCGCAAGCAGGTCACCATTCAGAGGAAAGACCTGCTGCCAGACACATCTCCAGCCAACAACCATGGGGAAGAAGAGGAAGCCTGTGCCTACTCCTGCCAGCCCTGGCAACAAGGACAGGGCCACCATCCCACCCCCTGGCGCTGACTCTGCTTCTGCTGGGGCTTCTGCTGCTCGGGCTGACTCTGCTGGTACTGGTGCTTCTGCTGGTGCTGCTCCTGGTGCTGGTGCTTCTGCTAGTGCTTACTCTGCTGGTGCTGCTCCTGGTGCTGCTGGTGCTGCTGGTGCTGCTGGTGCTCCTGGTGCTGCTGATGCTGCTGATGCTGCTGGTCCTGCTTTTGTTGCTCCTGTTATTGCTGCTCCTGCTGCTGGTGGTGTGGTGGAGCAGCCCCTAAAACCTCAAAGCCCTTCTGATGAGGGTCCAGAAGGCCCTGCCAGAGGGAGGAAGAGGCAATTGCATGATAGGGAGAGGAGAAAGTATTCCATCAAAGAGGAACATGAGGATGAGGTGCTCGAATGGCTGAGGGAGAACGAGTACCTCTGGCAGAAGGGATACAGGCTCTATTGAGACACAAAGCAGAAGCAGGCGGCTTGGAGAGAGAAGGCGGAGAGCCTGGGCTACACTTTGGAGGTCCTCCTTGGGTGGTGGAAGCACAAGCACACCTGGTACGGGAAGCTGCACCTCAAGAAGTCGGGCCAGGCCACGGTCAAGCTCACTGACTGGGAGACCTACGTGATGGCCAAGTGCAGCTTCTTGGAGGGTGAGGTCCGCCACCGAGGAGCAGCCCCTCTGTCAACCCTCTCTGTCAGGCAGTCCACAGAGAGCCAGTCCTCTTCTGGCCAAGAGTCAGCTCCTGTGTCCAGGCAGGTATCTGTGGAGCGCCCCACGATGGAGACCCCCCCTGACAGCTGCACTCCCCATGGCGGAGCACGTGGAGGACCCCCAGATGCAGTTGGAGCAAGTAGAGGGCGCTGCCACCAGAGACCAACCCACCCCCACCCCCAACTCCACCTCCACATAAAGCAGGCAGAGAGGCCGACCGGAGGGGCAGAGCCACATTGTCCTGCTGGAGATCAGGGACACCATCAAAAGCAGCGTAGATCTCCTCTCTCAGCTGGTACACACCGACATACCATCCTCAAACCGAAAGCCCTTCCTCACCTACGTCAACCAGACCCTCATGGATATGTCCAAATCCCAGTACCAGGTGATAAAGGAGAGGATCACCACTCTTCTGCACAACCCTCCAGGCCCAGCTGAACCTGCTCCGACCCAGTCCAGGTCTGCTCCTCCACCCCAGGTGATGTCACAGCCCTTCCAAGGCTTTTCACAGACCCTCACCTACGAAGGCTATGGCTACCAGGAGTTCCAGCAGCACAGGCAGCCCTTCCCAGTCCACGCACAGGTTCATCGGACGCCACCGATGCCACTGTCACCACAGATGCCACCGACGCCACAGATGCCACCGATGCCACAGATACCACCGACACCTCACCTTGCTCACCTGCAGACCAGAGCCCCACTACACTCCTCCTTCCTCCACCCCACAGCCAAGCCCGGCCTCAGAACATCTGTCATCGGTCTTGGGACTGACACCCCATGTCATGGAGGAAGGGGCTCTCAACATCACAGGACTGAGCCAGCTCTCTGAGAGCTTCCTCCACACACCATCCCCTGTTGTTCTCTCAGGGCCAGGTACCCCAATGGTGCCTCAGACCAGCACTCCAGCAGCAGCCACCTCCACAGCACCTGGACCCTTCACCCCTGAGACTATGGGCATGCCTCAGAGTGACTGAGAAGAGTGCCAGAAACTGGGTTGCTACCTATTGACTTTATCTTTTCTTGGGATACTTTACTTGGGTCATTTTGCTTTTACAGTTTCTTATTAATAAAGTTTATCTTTGCTTCACACACTTGGTTCAGTTCTTTCAGTAAATAAAGTCTTGGTGGAAACTTTTAGAAATGGTTTAAGCCTTTGCATGCTTGTAGGATGGGTAAGGATAGCAGTGGGATTGGCAGGGATACCTTTGGGATAGGTAATAGCTGTGGAATGAGTAAGGATAGCAGTGGGATGGGCAGGGATACCTGTGGGATGGGTAACAGCTGTGGGATGGGTAAGGATAGCAGTGGGATAGATAAACCTCCAGTGCAAGCATAGTGGGACTGTATGGTCCATCCTCCCAGCTGCCACACATATGGCCCTTTATTATAAATAACAATTTAATCATTGATCAACACATTTCAACATAAACACAACTCTTTATTAAATGCCCTTTTTATTGTAGGGCCACTCAACAAACATGGCACAATCTCATCAGTGTGATGAGACAGGCTCAGCGAAGCATCCATTAAGCATCTACCATCCCATCTTGCCACTCCACTGCTCCAGCTGGGGAGTTGCACCAGTGTTTCAGGAGGTTGCGTTGCTTCTTCCCTTCACGTGAAGCTCTGTTGGGGCCTTGCACATCCACAGTATCTATCAGGTTTCGCCCTTGCCTCCATTCACCAGGCTCCATGTCCCCATTGCCTTGTTGGAGGACCACGAGCCTGTTCTGCAACACTGAGTAGTGGGTACGCATGAGATTGTGCAGGATGCAGCAAGCTTCCACTATGTTCCTCACGGTCTGTGGGCGATGCTGCATGGTGGTGAGAAGTACCTGGAACCTGTTGGCCAGGATGCCAAAGGCGTTCTCCACCACCCGCCTTGCCCTGGACAGCCTGTAGTTGAAGATCCTCTCTTCACGGGTGAGGTATCTGGAAGTATAGGGCTTAATGAGGTAGGTTCTGAGGGAGAAGGCCTCATCCCCATGATGAAGTAGGGCACATCTTGTGCGCCGTTGGGCAGGGGGTCTGGATCTGGGAAGCCCATGATGAGGTTGCATTCCAGCCCCTCCTTGAGGTGAGTGGCAATGTATACCTGGGCATGTGAAGATGAGCCGTTGCCTGAAGCATTGATGTACATGAACTTGTAGTCAGCATCGACCATAGCGAAGAGGATGATGCTGAAGAAGCCCTTGTAGTTGTGATAAGTGGACCCTAACTTGAAGCTTTGCAGGCCACGTGCTTCCCATCTATGGCTCCTACGGTGTGGGCGAAGTTCCACTTCTGATACCACTGCTCTGCAACTTTCTTCCAGCCTTCTTCAGTGGAGGGGCACTTGAGGAGCTCCTCCAGGTATTCTTCGATGATGGCTTGCAACACTTCTCTGACCACAATGCTGATGGTGTTGTGTGGCACCCTCCTGGCATACTGCATGCTCCTGTATGTGGTCCTGGAGGCCAGGTGGCGCAGACTCAGTGCCACCTTGAGTCCAGGGTCCAGGCTGGGCCGGAAGTTGGTGCTAGGCTTTGTCAACCTGGGTCTCAGCCGCTCCACAACTTCGTCAAACATGGCTGGCGGCATCCTCATGAAGTTCTGGAATGCACAAGGGTCTTCGTTCCTCAGCTCCACCATCAGCTTGTTATACAGTCCGTACTCGGCTCTTCTTGCGATCCTTCTTTGGACCCAGACACTTCTTGGACGCCTCATTTTCATTCACCTCAGGTGAAAGAGCCTGTATAGGGCTTTGCACTGTTGTAGAACGATGGCGGCTACCAAAAGGAGTGTGCGACGATCCATGGTGGAGATGAATGGATGCTGTGGAAGAGCAAGAGCAAGGCTGAAGAGGTCTGCACAGCAGGGCTGCTGGACTGAAAGTGAGATCCAGGTGATTTCTCCCCCTTTTTATAGGAAATATAGGTTTTCCGCTAGGTGTCCTTTTGCATCCTCCAGGCATCCTGCAGACATCCTAAATATCTGAGATACATCCCCTGTATGAATTTTTTTTCCGTTTTAATGCTTTCTATGCGAGCTGCATCCGTTTTCATCCTTTCTATGTCCGTTCTACTAACGCTGCATGTCCGTTCCACATCCGTTTCGCTTCCTCCTTGTGTCCATTTTCCGCTGGAATGGATGTGGGATGCGCAGCTGATGCCTAGCGGATATAGCAGATGCGTAACGGATGACGACGGACGTATAACGGATGTTCCCCATATGCTTAACAGATGTATAATGGACGCGTTGGATACTTTATCCGCTCAAAAAGTTTTGTGCAGCTCAAAAATTTTTTGAGTGGATGAAATGTTAGTAGACGGATGCTGGACGGATAGGGAGTATGAAAAATGGACGCAGTGAGTACAGAACGGATGCATCGCGTTAACCAACAGATGGCAAGTGTTTCTCTTCGTTTTACATCCTCTTTCGATCCATTGGTGCTGTGTGACATGGGCTTAAATATCAAGTTGCAGAGATTTCCAGAGTCACTAAAACAAATGCTGTTGAGTAATGAGTATGGACAGTCCCAAAGAAACTATGACTGTTTATCTTTCCTATGTTTCTTGGTAGGCTTTTATTAACTTTAACAAATCTAGAGTCATAACTTCTACCATATCACTTATTATTAAGCCTGTACCATACCAGCAAATACTTATAATAACATATATGCCTATGCCCATATGGATATCTTATTCCTAAACAGTCAATAACAATTCTATTTCTATTCCCTAAATTTACTCCAAAGTCTTCAGCAACCATTTATCCACCTCCAAATTGGTTTCCATTGCTGTCAATTGCTTTTGGAGCATTAGTTTAGCAGTTTTGAAGTCTGTGCTGAGGTAACAAAAGGAAGATGATGGCTGGCTGTAGCTTCTCAGCATATCTGCTGAGAATATGTCCTTTCACCTTGTCAGGTGCTGGTTAGCTGAAGTCAAAACCTGTTCCTCCTTTACCATTAGTTGCCTGTTGACCTGATAGTTAAAAATGCCTCTTTTCTTCTCACCTACATGCCACAAATCTTCCTCCTAAACACTCGCACATGGAAACCAATCATTTTCCTTTTTATAAGTGGGAACCAGGTGTGGTGCAATGCTCTTCAGGGTGCCTTAAAGTCCCCTAGAAAAAACAAAAGAGAAAAAAGTGCTCATGCTAGCCACTACAAGGCTTTTGTTCCACAAGGTACAAAACTGACCTGACTTTTAGAGACAATTTTCTCCAGAAAACCTCTTCTTTGAGATTTATTTTAAAAGATTCGGTTGAAATTGTAAGAATAAAAGACTTTATTAAGCCAAGCTGCTTTCCCACTCAGAGTGGGAAAGCTACACCTGAATGACCTTTTCTTTCTTCTTCTCACATATGTAGACATGCATTTTGCTTTGTAGACTGGAGTCTATTGCAGATCTGAAGGAATTAACATGGCATGAAAAGACAAAAGATTATTACACAGTACTGAAAGCTTGGAAAGTAGGTTAGCATTTCATTAAGCCTCTTGGAGCATAAGGTCTGCAGTTGTCAGGGTTAAATGTTAATATAATTTATATGATTGTTTAAGCCTCTGACCTATTTACACAGGACTGAAATATCCAGAGTCCAGCATAGTAAAAAGAGTCTCAGTTTCTATTGTTCATTTTAATGTGCTGTGACCACACCAGCCTTTTGACCTTTTTGGACATTTTTCCCCACTGACCAGGCAAAAACCTGTCACTTAGATTTAATGCATTAAAGAAAAGCTTATTACACTAAGCAGTCTAGAAGAATGCCATATTGATATATTGCAGATCATGATACAATGATCACCTCTGTTAAATGTTTCCAGGCTTACAAGCAGTGATCACAGAAAAAAAAGGAGTTTGATGAATAAATTAAAACAACATCAATCAAGCCCAAACATATATTTTTCTGACTCCCTAAAATTTTGTTGGCTGGAGAACACATTTAACTTTTTATAGGGAATAAAAGCTGCACAGCGGGTGAGATGGTTACTCAAACTGGCCAAAGCTAATTTCATGCACAAGGAACTACCAGAGTTTTCCATTTGTTCCTATCAGTTTGGCAGAGGAGTTAAAGGCTATTTGTTTCTTATTTATTTTAGAAAAATTGTGTAGTTGTCTGTATGTGTATGTGTGTTGCTCTTCTTTACAATGTCTTGTCTTCGGTATAAAAACTGCATTGTCAGTTGCAATTGATGGATGAATACTTAGATACTAAAATGCACAATAATTTTAGGGCAAAGGGCAAATAAAATCTCTGCAGTCTTAACCCAGATATTCAGTCCCAGGGACCCAGCAACTAGAGACAAGATCCCTGCTATCCAACTTCTAACACTTCCTCTTCATAATTCTTGAAATGATGACATTGCTTCTGATTATAGCGATTTAATTTTTTTTGCCAAAGGCTAGTAAAGAATGTAGAGATGAAAATTAATGTATAATTCATGGTTTTCAGTGCCTTCTGATAAACTGCACTGGAGTTTCTCCAATGTTTCAAATGTTTGAAAACATTTTCTTAATTCACAAAATTTACATTTGCACAAAATTATAGTAGCTGCATTTGATGTGTTTGACTGGAAAGATGGAAGTTTTTCTTTTAAGCTAGACAGACTGCTGTTAGATACGTTGTAAGTTTCTGTTCCTGAATTCTATGGTTCATCATTGAACTATCCATTATAAAAGTATGGGGATCTATACATCAATTTGTAATTATATATTCTGATATAGTACAATATTCTCTTCCCTCCCCTATTGGTATGCAAAATTAACCATAATTCCTTAAGGCTAGGTCACACTGGCCGACGGATGCAAAACGTATGCAAAAAGGACACAGCGGATGAGCAAATTTTGGGGGGTGGCTCCATCCATTGTCATCCACTCCAAAAAGTGGCAAAAATTTGCATAAACAGAACGGAAAAGAAAGGAAAAGAACGGACGTGGGTAGTATGTAGCAGGGATGTTAAACGGATGTTCTTAGGAAGCCTAGAGGATATATATAGGATGCAAACCGTTCACTGCTCATCCTTTCTATTTCTGTGCAACTAACGCTGTGTAGATGTTCCGTGTACCTTTTGTTTCCTCCCTCTTTCCGTTTTCAGCTGCAGCGGATGTGAGTTGAGGGGATGCCCAGAGCATGCAGACAGGATACAGCGGACGTTTAACAGATGATAAATGGACATAGAACGTTTGTTGCTCGTATGCCACCGATTTACATCATACACAGCGGAAAGTTCATCCGCTCAAAAAGTTTTGTGCAGCTCAAAACTTCTTGAGCGGATGAAATCTCAGTGGACGGATGCTCAATGGATTGAGTGCATGAAACACGTATGCAGTGAGTACACAACGGATGCATAGCATTTTCCAATGGATGACAAACTTTTTTTTAACATTTTACATCCTCTTTGCATCCGTTGGTGCAGTATGACATGGGCTTTACCAACTCATAGTATTATTCTCACTAACTACAGGGAACAAGAAAATGGGATGTGGTTATGTAATCAAACTTGTTCTGCTTTTTAAAAACATTTATCTTTAGTGTTATGTTAGTAAGGCAGAAGCATTATATATTACAGATTCTAATGATGTGATAATGTAAGAAAAATATATCCATGGTGAATATGTGTGTGTACTGTACATGCAAGTTATATTTTACTGAAGTGATGCATGACCCTTTCAGGTTCAAAATAGACTATAAAATGAAATAATGAATCTTCCTGATTAAAATGTCATTATTTCAGAATTTTATGTCTGCATCTGAATATATTTTGTGTTTAGTTAGCAGTATATTTTGATGTATTATTCTCTGAAAATACAAGTAATTAACAGATTCCTGAAATGTAGAAACTATAGTATATTACCATTTAATATTCGACAAAATCAATTAACTCAAATAATTTTCATAGGTATTATACATAGGATGCTTGCACAAGTGTTCTTGAAATTAATATTATTGTAAAACATTTTTGGGAAAGGAACTCATAATTATTAATTAGATTCTTAAGGGGTAACCTTAACTTGGTATACCATATGTTCTGTCCAACATCTCCTGCAGTTGAAATAAGCTTTTTAAAAAAAAACCTTATTTGCCTTATTTGGCACACCATGGTGTAGTAAGTTAGAATACTAAACTTCTGAAGTTGTATTCTGAAATCTGGAAATAGTTAGAATCTGGTAGTGATCTTCCTTAGGTGACAAAGAATGCTACTAGTGTGGGGATTGGCCTTCAGGATGTAGCTAAGACTCACAGCAGAAGGTAGTCAATTAGGTTTCCAAGGGTTGGGGATGGGTGGGGAATAGTAGGATCCAAAATTCTATAAGCAGAAACATCTATGGGGAGGAAGAAGGTCATGATGAAGACCACTGTTGCTCTGGTTCAGGTTCTCTGGTTGTAGGTCAGGTTGACTGACCTACATAGTAGCTCTTACCTCAGGAATCCCTGGAATTTGGTTACTTATAGTTATCAAAAAGAGGGTAATTCAGGAATATCCAAAGCATACGATGCAGATGGAATATTGCTTCTTAATTAGCTTTACCAAACAGGGCTTGAAATGGGGCAGTGCATCCATTACACTGCAGATATACACGTTAGACATACAAGTCTAATGAAATATACATATATGGAAGATGTCAAGAAGAATTGAAGCAGGATTTTATGAGAAGCGAGATATTTATATGGAAAATTGATCAGCAGTTGCAAATAGTTTGTATAATAACTATTTTTGTTAAATATAAGTGTAAATTAACTATTTTTATTAAATATAAGTGAGAACATGTTGTAAAGAATAATGGTATCATTTGAATTGGACAACATATTTTTTGTAGTAAATCACCATTGACATTTGGGAAGCAGTTGCTCGGAAATAATCTCCAGTTCTGTGAAAGGATGATAAATAGAAACAAATCTTAGGCTGATAAATGTCTAGGATAATATAATACATTTATGGATGAATGTTATTAATAATTCAGCTTCAGACACCTTCAGAAATTGATATATTTTTCTGAAAAATTGCACCTATTTCGTTTCAGATATCCCATTTGATAATGATATGATTGTTGTAGTTGTTTTAAAAGCTTAGCAAAAGAATCAAATTGCTTCAGTTTCAGTGAAGATTCTCTAGTCTGAAATGTTAGTAGAAGAAAATAGTTCCTCAGTATAAGAAGGTATTTCGAGTGCTGAGAAAATTCACTTAAAAGATGTTGTGTTCCAATTCATGAAGTTGCATAGGCATATTACACCCAGGGGTGTCTCCAGTTCAAAATGCCAAGATAGTGGCTATGATTATGTGGCAAAATCCTGCCTCTTTATTACACATATTAAAAGTAGGAAAGTCTTCAACTATACAACTGTAACAACCCTATTGACTTTTGTGATTCCCTTGATCACAACAGAGTTCTTTAATTGGGTTTTCTTCTTGTCAAACAATAGATCTGTGATCTTTTTCACATGATAAATTATCCACAGAAACTAATAATGTCTTATTTGTTCTCTAACACTTTACTTTAATGAAACCGCATTGCATAGAGAACACTGAGGAAAAGTATTGGGAAACATTCTAAACCTACATGTTCAATAAATTTGTTTTTATGAAGTATGGCTGAAGAGTGGACTTACAAGCTTAACTAAGAGATATTTTCTGACTTTTAATAGAAAATGAGAGTTCAGTACAGCTTAGAGTTTCCATGTCCATGGTCTGAATGAAGAGTCAAAATCTTAGTTTTTTTCCCTTCAGGTTTTCATGGTAACATTATATTCTTGAAATGAGGACCTTGAATTCTTGAACTGTTTGGTTAAAGTCAGAGTGGGCATCCTCTGTCCCTTAATAAGCTTGCATGCCTTTGCCAAACTTGCAATCTTTTCATATTCTCACACACTAAATATCTGCAAGGTGGGAAAAGAAAGGCCAGTCTCTTTAGATAAGCCACAGACTTTCTAGAAGCTAAGAGGAAACACAATTAAAATTTTATAGAAATTTTCTTTACTAAATTCTTCTGTTCTTGTCTGACTTTTTAAACAGTGAACGAATACACATAAAGCTGTCAGGAAAATGAAGACCTTTCTTATATCCTTTCTTTGGTGGGAAGTACCTGTAATTTTTCACATAAATATGACTGGGAAAATGTTTACAATTTACTACAATTTACTATTTTTTCTTCTAAATTTCTAAGCATTTTTTTAAAAAATGCCCTTGTATACAGATAAAGTCTGATCTATACATGGGAGGACATCACAGTACAGACACATGGATGAAAGTCTATGAGTTATGCCTGTCCTGAAATATCGCTATTATATCCATGAATGGCAGGAACAAAGATGTATGACAATTGCACAGAGTGCACCAATGTTATTTTCCAGGCTCCCAGTGTGTTGGATAATTCTAAGGGATTATCATGGGGAAAGTCAATTGTAAAGCCAATTCAATTTATTAAATTCTGTGAGGTTTGTGATCTCTACTGCACATTTTCCTTTCTCTTACCACATGCCTCTGTGCTGAGCCAGTTTGGATGTGGTTGTTTGGAAATTAACATTTTCTCATATGCTGTAGTAATAAGCTTAACATCTTCTATGAGTCACACTGGGTTTTTGGACATGTTCATAAGGTTTGGCCAGAAAATGTATTAGTTTTACACTGCCAACTTTTTGGTGTGGTTTGGTGTGCTTTGGTTTGGTTTGGTTCTTTGGGTCCACAGTAGAAATCCCAGTCATTCAAGTGCGAACCAGATCCAGTCCTGATTAGTTTTTCATGATCAGCTGAACAATACAGTTGGGTTTACTGAGTGTTACTGTCACAAGTATTCTATAGAGAAACTATGAGAGTCTTTTTAGGTGCCTTTAAAGAGGCTAGAGTTAAACAAAGATGTCTACTCTAGGGAACCACTTAAACAAAGATGTCTACTCTAGGGAAAAAGTACTAGAAGTGACATGATATCAGTGTTCCAATATTTGAGGGGCTGCCACAAAGAAGGGATCAACCTGTTTTTCAAAGCATCAAAAGGCAAGACAAGAAGTGATAAACAAGGAGACCAAGCTAGAACCAGGCAGAAATTTTCTGACAGTGAGAACAATTAACCAGTGGAACTCCTTGCCTTCAGAAGTTGTGGGTGCTTCATAACTAAAGGCTTTTATGAAGAGACTGTCCACCCATTTGTCTGAAATTGCATAGGATCTCCTTCTTGAGGAAGGCCCCTTGCAGTTCTGTTATTCTGCTATTATTATTATGAATATTATGGTATATAGTTAAAGAAAGTCAAAGAAAGGGTTTATTCTTTCAGTGATATCCTACTTTCCCCAATTGACAGTGCTCAAAGTGACTAGCAATTCCTTGTTGCCTTTTGACTGATGAGGAGCACTTTTTTGTTTTATGTGGGTGAAGGATCAATTTGTTTCCCTTTATGCATGGTTGACAATGAACGCTGTTTTATAACAGAACAGCTTTCTTTGATTTTAACTCTTGAGAATTTTAGCCATGGGCAGTAACATATCCTCTCAGATCCCAACTTTGACCATTGAAAATATTATACCACTTTTTCAAAGTCAGAGGCTACACTGCTTAGTCATCAGAATTACCAGAAATGGTAGGCCTGTTTTATGACACTTTCAAGCCCTTTTAAAATTAAATGTGCAGCCAGACATAAATCTGCAGTTCCAGATGTTTTTAACTGTATGAAATTGAAAGTAAAGCAAATTCTGAACTCTTGACCACACACATCCCTAACTTCCCATCTCCTATGCCAAGAATCACTTCACAGAATACCATGGTCATTTTCTATAGAAATGTTCACCCATATTTCCAAGTTTTACAGAGAGTCTGTGGTTCAGTAATAGAGCCTCTGATTTATATATAATAAATTCTAGATATAATTAATGGATTGCTGTACCTGGCTTGTTATTCATCAATCTCTACCAGAATCATTAGATATTGTAAGCTCTGCTCTTATTCTATACAAGTTGCAATGGACCACAGGAAACTGTGAATAATTTTTAAATCATGTATATGCAGATAGATAAAGAGTTTCCTCATAGGTCAATCTGTTCCTGAAGAGTTTGCTCTCTCTTCATAATATCTATCAAATATTCTGTGAAAAACCATGGGGTTTCATTAAACCACTGTGAGTTCTCGTTTTGACTTAGGCACAGAGTCAGCTGAGTGACCTTGGGCCAGTCACACTGTCTCAGTTTGAGAAAGAAGACACCGGCAATCCACCTACAAAAAAGTTGCCAAACATGCGCGCGCGCACACACACACACACATACACAATCACACATACAATACTGATAAATAGTAATTCTGCTCATGTGCTAATGACAACAATGATATTCAGTATGAATTCATTTAATTCAGGGAAGCAAACACCTCAACCATTCAAAATAAAATAAAATCTGAACTTGGTATTTTGACATAAGCAGTCACTAAGATATGTAACACATATAGTCCTCAATTTAAACCATTCATTTAGTGACCATTCAAAATTACAACAGCACTAATAATGACTTATGACTGCTTCTCACATTTTATGACTGTTGCAGCATTACCATGGTCATGAGATCAAAATTTTTGCATATGACATTATTTATATGAAAATTACACTGGGATCCTGGGGTCATGTGATGACCATTTGTAAGTTCCCATCTTGTCTTCCAACAAGCAATGTCAATGGGGGAAGCCAGATTTACTTAACAACCATGATTCACTTAACATGATTCATGATTCATTTAACTGATCATAAAATGAGGCACAACTTACTTAACAATTGTCTTGCTTACAAATGAAAATTTTGGGCTCCATTGTGGTCATAAGTCAAGAACTATCTATTTATAGATCTTTTTTCCTCTTTCTAATTTTTATTTTTTTCATACTTGTGAGTTTGTTCATATTTGCATATTTCAATCATAGAAGCTGATTGCAATGAAATGTTATACATTTAAAACTAACAGCTACATCTGCTGAATGTATAACTATTAATACATCATAATCTTTATATCATCTGATCCCTTTTAAATGTTTTAGTAGACTATAGATTAATTTAGAATCTTAACCTATAATACTTGAATTTTAAACATACTATGAATATAATAGTATACTGTATAATATGTAGATACCACCAATATCTGGCAGAAGATGTTTTTTCGAACATCAGTTTTAAGAACAAGTTTTTATTTAAAACACAGAAACAAACTTTGCTTGGCAAATTTGCTATGAAAGTATGACTTCCAAGAAATGCAGAAAATAAAATGTTACTCCTGAAGAAATGAACATGACTTCCAATGAGTCCATGGCACATCCATGTCCTTCATCTGCTGAATACATATATGGGAAAGGACAGAACCTCTAAAGCTGTTCTATCTTCCTCCTCGTCCTCCTCCTCCCCTCCTCCTCCACTTTTTTCTTCCTCTTCCTCCTCTTCCTCTTCTTCTTGTCCCTTCTTTTCTTCCTCCTCCTTCTCCTCCCGCATTTATCAGGTTATTCACTCATTAGCTGTCCTTCATTCACCTTTTTATAATGATCTATACTTTCTTATTTTATTCCATTATTTATATTTTTTAATTAATGCACAAAATAAACAGTACAAAGTATGAATCTCTGCATATGCTTATAGTGTTTTTGTATATCTGGAAATGAAAGGTAATTTGGGGAAAACATATTATCAAGTGATATGTGAAGAAACACATTGAATATTACATGTGATGCTCTTCATATTTCAGGGTCTTTTAAGTTAACTATCTGAATGATATCTACTGTTGTGTTAGTGGATTTTCATTAACACAACAGCACTTTCTATTATTTGCTGTCCCCATTTCTCCTAGCTGTAGGGCAGGGAGGAACTGAAAATTCTATTTACCAAATTATATATCTGTGCAGGGAAAAAGAGGAGATATAATTGAGTACAACATGTAAATTTGTTGTTTCTGCATTTGGTGAGAATATGCCTCAATTAAATAATTATGTATCATTAAAAGACACTATTTTATTGAATTGTGGGAAATGAACTGTAAGTGTAGAATGTTGATTCTGAGTATTCCTATACAATTTCCAATATTCTTTCATCTCATTACAACCCATCCATTAATGCCACCTACAATAATACATTTTCCTCTACATGGCGGCATAGTGATATGCAGTATTTGTAGGTTAACCCTCTTCACTGGCAGGAGTTTGATCCTGACAGGCTCAAGGTTGACTCAGCCTCCCAACCTTCTGAGGTTAGTAAAATGCGGAGCCAGATTGTTGGGGGCAATAAATTGATATTGTAAACTGCTTAGAGAGTGCTGTAAAGTACTATAAAGCAGTGTATAAGTCTAAATACTATTGCTATTCAAAGAAAAGACTGCAAAAAAATTTCAACCCTAAGCTTAACTCATCCCTGGTTCTTCTATTGTTATTCAGTGGAGCATAACATCAGTGCCAGTCTTCTTTCCTGTGCATCTGCCACAACCTGGAAAACACAGATTCCAAGTTTAACATTTATATATGTAGAAACATATATCTGTGTATGTTTTAATCCTTTCATTCCTAACTAGTCACTTTCATATTCCTGCACACATTCATTAACTCCAGAAGATTAAATATTCATTTACATCTACTCAATTTTTCTTTTTCTCTTTGTTTCATCTAAGAGACACATTTCACACAAAATCTACTTTTCCACCTTTCCTGCCATCTGTTAATTCATGCCTTTTACTATTTATTCATTTTATATTCCAATTTGCAATATTCCATATGTCATGGTTATAATTATGTGGGCCTGTGGATATTGAATTCTATCACTAACTGTGATTTTTGGTCAACTGAGTCTTTCACATAAAAGCTTTTTAATAATGTAGCAAAGTAGTGCATTTCAGTTGTACTCATGTTACTTGCAACACTCCCTGCTAACATTATGGTCATTAGTTGGACACATTTTGGCCAATAAGATACAAAATCCATGTGTTTCCACAGGGTGCATTAAAAGTCAAGATGACAACCATGACTACATCATTAAAACTCCTCCCTCATCTTTTACATCATATTTTAAAAGGTCTGATCAGGCAGCTGAAAGAACAATGTTTTACTTTTTGACACGCCCTCATTGTACATCTGCAAATATAATTGTTTTGTTCTATGCAAGTTAATATCTAATAACTTAGAAACTATCTTGCAAGACAAAATAGTGTTGTCCATAGGCTATTGAATAAAATAATGCAAAATCAGAATCCAACTTTTTTCTTAGTAAAGAGTTATGCTCAGTGTGGTATACTCAATAAATCTACAGCTTTAGAAATGTTTGACATGTCTGTAGCAATTATAAATAATTTGATACAATCTGGTGGGGATAAGATTAGATTCATCAATCTGATAGAAGATGAAAATCTGAAATAATAAGGGGGAAATTCCCTATAGAATTTGTTTAGAATGTAATAGTTGTAGTTACTCTCATTATGAGCTGACATTTGCCTTAGGCATGTTTATAAAAGTAGCTTAGGCACTTAAAATTCTGAGAAAGGAGCAGTACATTTGAATTTTAAATAGTGTTTAATTCTAAAAAGAATTCTAATACAATAAAATATCTTATAAAATCAATAGGTCTGACTCCTCTAGTTATGAAATTGAAAGTTGAATAGAAGTGTAGGTAAGCTGACTGAGAGTTTTGTTTCAAGTGTATTTTTACGAAAAGTTGAGTCATAGGATGCTAATAAACTTTTTGTTTCCTGGACTACTTTCATTGCAATAAAAAGTATCAATAAAAATATTTTACTCAGTCTACTTATGAATAATATACCAAGGAATTTACAAACCTCCATTTAAGGGCCATATTAAGTAATAAAGGTCAGATTTTTAATTACTTATCATTTTCCTTTGGATGTCTATAATTTATTAGATTTGTATAACCACTCTTCTCAAATATATGACTGACAGGTTAATAATATTAAAATGATTTTAAAATGAACACAAGAAACATTCAAATAAAGTTTTATTTATAATACTTTTATAGTTACAGTTTTTGAGCAAAGAGCTGAGTTAAAAATTTCAGAATCATCTCAAAATAAGCAATCCAAAAAGTGCAAACCACTTCACTTAATAAGAAACATTCTAAATAGTCTAAAACCAGGGTGTCAATCTCAATTTCATTGATGGCCACATCAGGGTTGTGTTTGACCTTGGAGTGGGGTGGGCATGGCCAGTTTGATGTCACTCATGTATAGAATGTCTGTGGTGGCCCAAGCACTCTGGCAGTGAAAACAGGCTCCAGAGCTTCATTTTCAGCTACGACAGCCTCTTGCCACCCTCTGCCTGTGAAAAGGGAGTTCGGGGAGGTGCATACAACCTCCCTGAGCTCCCTTTTTTCTCAAAGAGGGTGGCAGGAGGCCATCTCAGCTGAAAATGAAGCCTGAGAGGCTTCACACACAGCCCTCCCGAGGTCCATTTTTTGGCAGAGGCACCATAGGACGGTCCTTTGCTATTTCTAGAGTGGCCCCGTGGGCCAGATCTAAGTACCTCATGGGCTGGATCCAAACCCTGGGCCTTGAGTTTGACACTCCTGGTCTAACACCTGTGTGTTTTGGGTTACCTATAACCAAAGTTCAGACGAACTGAGATTAAATAAAAAAATAACGATCTACTGTTCTGCTGTCTTGAATCAGATGCCAGATGGTCTCTTTGAAATGGGATAATATGACAGGGCCAAACATGAATAGAACCACCATTACATGCATTTGACTTTGTTTTCTTTTAATCCTGCATGGATGCTTTTCTCCTTGTGGAAAAAAGCACCACTCATATCTTTGCAAGAAAAGCATTAATAACCCTATCAGGAGGAAGGCCTTTGTAGTTGAGGAAATCCTACTATCTATATACTATTGAGTGCTTCCCATACAAATGAAGATCTAGATCTAATTTCTCAGAGCTATTTTAGATGAAGCATCATATAAGTTAATAGCACTACAGAAAAAGTGTCCTCTTCAGCAGCTATCTTCTTTCCTTTCACATATAGTGAAAAGCCATGAAGATGTGAAAGTTCTTGGTGAGTAATTTCTTGTAAAAGAAAGTTTTACTACCAAGTTATTACAGAATATATTCACTGATCTCACTGTGAATGTTTGTTCCAATATATTAGGGTGTGTATTGTAAGAGACATTTATCCTATACAATTTACTAGAGTGTGATATAAAAATGGCTGCAACAAATAACAATCAGAATAATAAATATCATATTTTTCCTACACTATCCTTATAATTGTTCACTGAAAAAGGATTCTACTTGATCTTTTATTTATATTTAATAATCATCATATCAATCTTTATTAATAAATATTAAATTTATATGCTGTCCATCTCACTATCCAAAATGATTCTGGGTGGCTTACACTGTAAAAGCATTAAAATTCACAACAATTACAAAAAAGGTTGAAATCAACACCATGATCATTATAGGGCTGGGCTTTTGTCTCTTATTCAATCAACCACCTCTAGCATAGCATGTTCTGCTGGGGCATCAAGCCAGCTGGCCAAAGACAAAAAATCAACATTCTTCCAGAAGGGTAGAGGCAGATCTCATATCTGAAGACATATTCCAGAGGGTGAGAGCCATGGCAGAAGATACTCTTATCTTTGACCAAATGAGCTGAAATGCCTTGGTTGATGGAGTTTGAAGAAGGCCTTTTCTGCTGGTGTGAGTGGGGCAGACCAATCTCACTGGAGCAAGACACTTCCTCAGATAACTTGGACTGGATTATTTTTAGCAACAGAATTCTCACAGAACTGTTCATCAGTAGATTTAACTCATCTTTCTGAATATTGTAGAGCAGAAGCATATTAACCCATGATACCAAAATATCAGGAGGGATATTTGCACCCTTTCTAATACTTTTTATTAAAAATCATAAGTGTGAAGAGACAAGGGAATCACAATGTTTGGAAGAAATGAATGACATTTCTCTAGTTCCTCTTGAGATGCATATGAGAATCAATCCATTAAAAAAATCTGCAACAAAATTTAAAAGTATTTTTTTCATCCAGCTGAAATAGAAATATTATAAAAATATAAAATATTATTAAATGGCATTAATATACTGTTATGCAGACTATTGGGCCGAATAGTTTTTGGACTAGCCATGCTACTGGTATTGTGAATCCAATTGTTTTAAAAGTTCTCTACCTATGAAAGCAATCTGTGAAAGCTGAAGCCATGTAACATCATCTTTTCAAAAGAGGAGAAAACTGCCAAAATAATTTATGATATGGATTCACAAATAAGAAAATAAATATTTCATTTGAAATAGCTTTTTATAGGCCAATGTATATTACTGATGAACATTGAAACTGGACTTGAAATAAACACTAGGTTTCTGCAATAAGATTTTAAATCACATTTAATAAATGTATCCATCGAACTACACCCTACTCCCCACCCACCCACATGATCAAACTGTTTATAATAATATAAGCCTGTTGTGTATACGAAGCAAAATGTTCCAAGTCTGTATTATTTGTATTTTATTTCTATTTCTATTTAATTTTAACAATAGTTTTCCTTTTGTTTACATCAGTGACTTAGAAACTCAATATACAACTTAAATCACTTTTATCTCTTCATGATAGCAATTCTGAGTGGGCTATTTTTTCCTGTCCTTTCCACAACTGCTCTTTAGGTTGCAAATTAAAGTGGCGACATCCATTTATCAATAACATAAGGTACAAGCCCTCAAGAGCTTTTCCTTCTTATCCATTATTGAACAGAAAAATGCTGTGCAGCAAAATGAGGACTTTTGCACTATTCCAATTAATGTCAATTGATTTTGCATTGGAAAGCTTTCTTGCCATGATATTTCAATTCTAATATCAGCACAGGCTCATTTTATACCTATTTCCTGTGCCTAATTGCTGAACATTTTAATTGTATTGAAGATCCAGGACAGAAATGCTTAGTCATTTATTTTTTGGGGAAAAAATACTTCTGAAATTTGATTTGATCTGCACTGAATTTAACCATTGAAGTATGATACTCTATTGAAAAGAAATTTTTCAATGTGCAATTTAAAAATCTATATTTAATTACATACTCAAATGTATTTTTCTATGGAATATATTTTCTATGATAAATCAGTAAAGTGCAGGAAACAAGATGAAAACAAAGGGCATAAGGGTAAATTCATGCAAGAAGCAAGAAGGCATCATATTCATATTTAAGGAGAGACAAATGACTTTTCAAAATCCTCCACCAAATTAATGGACAGAGAATTCCAGAATTCCCAAATATAGCTGCTGTCATAGTATGTTCCTTTGGAACTCAATTTAAGAGAAATGAATGTACATTTTATGCAAAGTGGAACATTCACATGCTCTTTGCCTGTCTTACAATGAAATAAATCACCTCCAAAATCGCACTTTAAAAGAATGTGTCAGATAAATACTCATTATCACCTTGAAGAAGAATTGGTGCAAAAACATGTGATCGAGTTTCTAGTTATCACCTACTGTTTCCCATTCTTCTTATAGCCATTCACTCACCCAAAGGGACCAAGCTACATTTTATGCATCCTAAACTGATCAAGATTTTGCAGTCGAGCATACAATCACTGGAAAGAATGTGATAATCCGTTTTGCATTTGCTGCTCAAGTAGCAAAATATTTGGGGCTATTCATAAACCAGACATGAACAAGGATGGACTTCCCAGTGTTCCGAGCAGGAGAAGCACACTTCTTTTGAATGTTAACAGCTAAGCATGACTATTTCTAAAGCTTTTCCTGGAAATACAGTATGTGTATATGTAGTTGCATATTACATAGAACTCATTTTTCTTCTGAAACTGCCAACAAAGGGAAGCAATTATACATATCCATATAGGCACAAATAGCTATCAAGGCAGCATTTCATACTTAACCCATTTGAATTTCCTGGTTATTTTGCCTGAACCTCAAAACTAGTAATGCCAATAGTCATTAATCACATAATCCAGTCATGCAACGATGGATTCATGTTTGCAGACATTTCTCTTGATGTCCTTTTGACTGTTTGGCCTGCCTGGCTTTTTTTAAGACCCAAAGTCAAGTGAAGCAAGAATAAAACAAGGGAAGAGTTTTTTTGTGTGTGAACAATGTGATATAACATACCATATGGAAGGAAAAGCATTTCTGGAACTGGCAACATGACATCATCAGGCAGGTTTTTCATCCTTTTGCCAAATGCAGCAGGGTCCTTTGGACACTTATGCCTAAATAGTTCTAGGTATATCTCAAATTATGTAGAACATACAGTAACTTATGTTGCTCATCCTTTATTATCTGTTCACAACAATATGTTATCTTAACTGTCAGTTCTTTAGTTGGCCATCATATACATCAAGTTCTCCCCAAGAACCTAAGATGTTATAATGTATCAGCCTAGTATATATATATATGTAGATCCAAATTATGTGGGCTTTTGCAATGGACAGATAGAAACATCAATGTTTAAAGATTTTTTTTTTAAGTGCCATCCAAGATGGGTATGGAATCTTTTTTTTTGCGATGGCAACCAATGGAACCCCCACGACTGATTTATGCCATAATCCTTCAGTTTTTTTTTTAAAGAATTTTATTAATTTTCTACAAACAGACATAACATACAAAACATTAAAAACATCTACTCTCATATATACTTCCGGTGTGTCGGTTGGTTCATCAGTTTTGTGCATTCATTTTATAGTCTCAATTACAGTTATATTACATAACCACTCATATTGTCAATCCATATCCTAATATTACCAAAAAAAATTAAAATAAAGTCTTTTTCTGACTATACTTTTAATCATTCATGCTTTGTGAGATAACAATACTTCAAACAGTTTATTCTATAACAAATCATATAGTCATAACAAATCAATCCTAAAAACCCTTCATAGATATAATACTAATGCTCTATTATTGTATTTTATCATCTAACCATTGATAAAAAAGATCCCAAACTTCATAAAATTGTTTATCTTCTTGCTCTCTAATTTCGAATGTCAATCTACTCATCTCAGCACATTCCAATATTTTCTTAATAATTTCTTCCTGCAATGGTATTTTCTCATTCTTCCAATTTT
This sequence comes from Laticauda colubrina, assembly GCA_015471245.1. Taxonomy (NCBI): domain Eukaryota; kingdom Metazoa; phylum Chordata; class Lepidosauria; order Squamata; family Elapidae; genus Laticauda; species Laticauda colubrina. The sequence continues at coordinate 38,055,079 of BLBF01000010.1, read as the reverse complement.
TAGCAAATACAATCCTAGCTGCTGTTAATACATTTACAATCAAATATTTCAAGTCTTTATTATATATATCAGGTAAGATTCCCAATAAAAAGATCTCTGGTTTCAAGTCTATGTGTTTCTTTGTCATTTTTTCCAACCACATGTGAATTTTAGTCCAATATTTTCTGGCATCCTCACAAGTCCACCACATATGATAATATGAGCCAGGTATCTGATGACATTTCCAACATTTTTCAGATTTGTTCTTGAACATTCTTGCTATTCTTGTCGGGGGAAGGTGCCACCTGTAAAACATCTTATACAAGTTTTCTTTATATGCTATTGACATTGTCATTTTATAATTTTGAGACCACAATTTTTGCCATTGCTCTAAATCAATCCCATATCCAAAATTCTTCCCCCAAGCAATCATAGTTTCTTTAACTTGTTCTTCCTCTAGCTTAATTCCCAATAAATAACCATATAATTTTTTAATCACTTTCTCATCAGTACCCATCAATATCTTATCTAAATCAGTCTGTTTGTCATAAAATCCTTCCATTTTAAAATCTTCAACATATCTTGAGTGTATTTGCGCATATGAAAACCAATTCATCCTTATACCTTGTTCCTCTAAGTTTTGGATCGATTTAAGTCCACCCTTTTCATCCAACAGTTCCCCATATCTAACTGTTTGTTCCTTTTTATAGATCATAGGATAGGAAAATGCTTCAATAGTCGATAACCAAATTGGAATTTTCAAATAACATTGTTTTTTTATCTTCTCCCAATTTAACCACAAAGACTCCCGTATATAATGTCTTCTAAAATACCCCTGTGTTTTAGTTCCCTTGTACCATAAAAAAGCATGCCAGCCCAACAGTAAGTCATGTCCTTCTAATGTCAACAATCTATGCTTTCTTAATGTTATCCATTCTTTGACCCACATCAAACTTGCAGCTTCATAATACAGTTCCCAATTAGGCAGGCCAAAACCTCCTCTAATTCTAGCATCTTGCAAAAGCTTTAACTTTATTCTCGCTCTTTTACCTTGCCATATAAACTTCAACATGATTTTATTTAAATCTTCAAAGTAATCTTTTCCAAGTCTAATTGGTATTGTTTGAAAGAGAAATAAAATTCTAGGTAAAATATTCATCTTAATTGTTGAAATTCTCCCTATTAATGACA
>BLBF01000010.1:37986476-38023909 GCA_015471245.1 Laticauda colubrina | reverse complement strand
TTATAAAAATAATTAATAATATATGTTATTAACAAAACTTTCAAGAATTTACATTCAGTTAGGCAACCCAATAAATTGTAATTCTGACTCATGAACAACATGAACAATAAAATAAGACAATGATATAAGAATAAGAAACATACTTAATCTATTTTATTGATATCAAATGAATCCATTTTTGTCTACTGGACACTATAATAATATGTTTTTTGACTGCAAAATGAAAGAGGCAATGATCTATCTATCCATCTATCCATCCATTTATCTATCCATCCATCCTTCCATCCATTGAATTTGATTAGTCAGATATTAATTAATTACATTTATATTTATGAAAGTTTATTGCAAAACTTGGAGAAGTAACATAAAATATCCATCTTCCTGTACTTCTAACAGTTGGACAGAATTCTCAACAGGCTTTGTCTACATGACCAGTCCAGGTGGGCAGTTTCAATTCTGACAACGCATTGCCTGGTTTAATACTATGATGACCAGCACCTTGAGATAAATCCAGAAACAACAGAACACACTGCAGAAACCTGCAGAATGTATGGGAAATTGATTAAAGGTGGCAAATATAACTTTTATTGAAAAAGTGCTTTTCAAGCACCAATGAAATCAGGAAACACGGACAGTTCAAATATAGAGATTTATTGCAAACTTAAGCTCTCTATGAAAATCTGAACTATTAACAATCAAAGCAAACTGGCAGGAGATAATAATCAATGAAATTTAAGGTGTTCTGGGCTTAGATCTCTTGTAGGCATGAAAGGACTTTAGACTGATAGCATGTTTGATTCCCTCTCTCAGACTCAACCTGATCATCTCCTACAGTACTGGAAGTGGAAGATCACTGTAATTATAAGACTGTCCTTCTTGACTTTTTAAGGAATGCCTAGTAAACTTCTCAATCTGAGAAACAGTTCGACCATCAACAGAATACCTGATAGTAGTATTCTTTGCTGCAGCAGAGTAATAATATATTGTTCTTCTTTATTGTTGATCCTGAATTGGAATTGTGTACCCCATCTAGGAAGTAGGATTAGAACTTAAATTCAAATAAACTTTCAAAATATCTCTTTTTCTGTATTATATCCTATCTTTTCCCTCATTATCAATATCTCTTGCATATAGTCCCATACATACAATCGCCTTACCCAAAAATACCATATCAGTTTGCACCTATATTTTATGCTGATGCTTTTCTTATCAAACTGCTCTGCCTTCTGTTTGAAAAAGATTTGTTCAATGATTAACATTGAATTCCTTTTTCAGCATGTGAATGTTAATTATCAATAAATTATTTATTGAATTATTCTATTCAATAAATAGAATAAAGAGAGAAAAACTGGAAGCAAAATTGGCCCCAGCTGATAAACACAGATGTTATTTCCTTCACAGTAAAGAAGAAATGAAGATAAATTGTCAGATTAAGACGAACGTTGCAAACAAAAATGCTTTCTTCATCTACGGTTTTACTTTGGCAGATGTAAACACATTCATAAATGTAAACCTACACAACCAATTTTTCACATGAGTACCTTCATTATACACCATAAGATTGTTTCCATGAACTGTTGAGCACCCAACAAGAGTATCTGCAGTTGAAAGTATAAGAAAATGTCACAGCTTTTGCACAAATTACATCATGGAATGTCAAATCCACTACAGTTACTCATATTTACAACAAATACTATTATTAAAGACTAGAACATTTGTGTTTATATAATAATTGTTATTTTTAGCTGACAAAAATCATCCATGTGATTTGAAGGCAGTCTTTTTGATACATTCCATTCTTAATTTACAAGAAAACTGTGCTATAACTCTGTGCGGATATGGTATATGATATAGTGTTCTATTCTGTTCTACTCTCTCTCAGTGTTTTAATGTAGCTGTTTGCTTTATGGAATATCACAAATGTGTCTTTTTTATCATGCTTGTGAGATCTTAACTACCTGAATCACACTACCTGATTTATGTACTGTATACACCTTATGGTATTTTGCCCTACCATACATAACTAAACTCCCCTGCCAAAATACTAGCATAATAATGGTGTCCTCAGCCTTCATAATTTATGTTTACATTCAAGGGTAATATTATTTCACCATGTATGACTGAACACTAAAAATAGATAACAATGTTCATTCTTTTCTCAGTCTTCTAGGATCTGGGCCTTTCCATGTAACATTTGTACATATTGTTAAAATATATGATTAAATATGACAAAAACAACAATAAATTCCATATGTATCTCGATACTTGCCTAGTATAATTGTTCTTAGAGTAAACACATACTAGTCTGTGATTTTTCAGCTCCAAAATCAACACTCAATATTTTAAAGGCTATTTGGTCTTCAGTCCCATATTTGGCTCATGACCATTGATGACAATCTTAGGTCCCTGCATCTGCATTATATTTATTTTTTAATTCCCTGAAATGCCTACACAGGGTAAGCTGGAGCATGACAGGTGAGAGTTGCCCTTTTAAATTGTTGATGATGCTACTTTGGATACTCTTGGATCCCATGGAAATTTTTAAGTGGAAGTTTGTGGCAAATCACTCTTGCTGTCAAATGAGTTTGCATCTAAATATAAGAATGTAACAAAAAACTGAAAAGTTTGCATCCAGGGGAGGTAATTAGCTCAGCAAAGCTTTTTTAGTCAAAATGTTAATTTATGTCATCGAATGCTATTCGGTTTTTTAGGAAATGTTTATCTCTACTGCTTCTTTTTGCTCTGAAATACAACTAGATGTTATTATTTTTAAAGTAAAGGGCTTTAATATTCTTCCAAAATAGTTTTTATATTTATTTGCCAGATTGCCCTGACATTTAAACTCTTAAGAGTTTCCTTAGTATAGATAATCTCGACACCAATTATTTAGATAATACAGTTGTTTAATTGTTGAACAAAAGTACCAATTTTTTAAATACAGTGACTGTAATGAATATTTTAAAAGCTGCTTTAGGGTCAGAGTTGTATGTCAAATCTTTTTATTGCTTTCTGAAAGTGCATGAATCAAAGCTATGCTTATTGATATTAAACAATCCTGCAAATTTTAATTGGTATACTATTCATTTGTTTGGCAGAATCATTTACTTATCATGAACCAGGACTGATGATTTTATTTTCAAGTAAATGTTTTATTTAGCTATTTACTGACTAATTTGGAACAAACTTTTATCAGGTTGTAGAAATACCCAATCCCACTTTGAGCCTTTTGTGGCCTTGCATACATTTCCAAATTCAGTCTGAGTTTCTGCAATTCTCATGTGTTGCTAATGGCACTACCATGGCAGTCCAACTAAAGAGAAAAACGAAAACAAATTTAATGTTTATTTCTAAAAAATTCAGCAGCAAGATGAAAGGGAGAAAGAATCATTATCAAGTCTGCTCCTGAATTAGTGACCTTTACAACTAGGTTGCCATATTGGACCAAATGTTATCTTTGTTTTGTAGTGTAATATTGTTATTATGCAGACATTTTTGGAACATTTTCTTAATTACATTTGCTTGCTTATCTAGCTCCACCAAATGCAGCAGCAGATACTATCACACCTTGAATAACCTTTGCTTTTGCACAATGCCTTCAATATGTGCATGGAATCTAATAAATTGAGAAGGGGATTGAGAAATATATGACTGGGAGGCCTGAAAAGTTTGAAGCTTACCACATGAAAATAAAATAAACGTTCCTTTATATTATATATTACATGCACACTTAGCAAGGCTCAAACAACTTACTTGAAATTAAATTGCACCAGAGATAACAACTTACTTGAAATTAAATTGCACCAGAGAGCAGGATAAGAAACAATGAGTGGAAACTAATCAAGGAGAAAAACAACCTGGATTTAAAATGAGGACAATTAACCAGCAAAACAGCTTGCCTCCAGACATTGTGAATGCTTCATCATGGGAGGGGGCGGGGGGGGGGATAAAGAAGAGACTTGACAATCACTTGTCTAAAATAGTATAGGGTCTCCTGCTTGACTAGAGGGCTGGACTAGAAAACCTCAAAGGTCCCTTCCAGTTCTATTCTATTCTGACTGAAATAAGTAGTAAAAACTTTGAGTAAGAGTAAGAAAGTTGTATTTGGCAATTATGAAGATTATATGTAGACTACAACCTACTTCTTAGTAAGCGATAAAAAAGTAGAATAGATAGCACCACCACTAGATGGGCTCGCAAATGGCAGATAAACCATACTCAGTGAGTAGTCCTTAATGGGTCTAAGTCTACATGGAGGGAAGTAAGCAGTGGGGTGCCAAAAGGTTCCATCTTAGGCCCAGTACTCTTCAATATCTTCATTAACAACTTAGATGAGGGAATAGAAGGGGAACTTACCAAATTTGCAGATGATACTAAGCTGGCAGGAATAGCTAACCCCCAAGAAGATAGGCTCAAGATCTGATGGATCTTGACAGACTAGAAACTGGGCCATATATAATAAAATTAAATTCAATGTAGAGAAAAGTAAAGTCCTACACTTAGGCAAGAAACACCAAAAGTACACGTACAGACTGGGTGAAACCAGGCTCAGTAGCAGTAACTGGGAGAGGGATCTTGGAGTCTTAGTGGACAACCAGCTTAATACGAGCCAGCAGTGTGCAACAGCATCCAAAAAAGCTAATGCAATCCTAAACTGTATTAACAGAGGGATACAATCAAGATCAAGGGAGGCACTAATACCACTCTATAAAACCTTAGTAAGACCACACCAAGAGTACTGCATCCAGTTCTGTTCACTACATTACAAAAAAGATGTTGAGACTCAAGAAAAAGTACAGAGAAGAGCAACCAGGATGATTAGGGGACTGGACACTAAAACATATGGAGAACGGTTACAGGTACTGGGCTTGGCTAGTCTAGTAAAGAGAAGGACCAGGGGAGACATGATAGTGGTCTTTCAATATTTGAGGGGCTGCCACAAAGAGGAAGGGGTCAAGCTATTTTCTAAAGCGCCTGTAGGCCAAACAAGAATAATGGATGGAAACTGAACAAGGAGAGATTTAATCTAGAAATAAGGAGAAACTTTCTGACAGTGAGAACAATCAACCAATGGAACAGTCTGTCCTCAGAAGTTGGGAGCGCCATCACTTGAGACTTTCAAGAAAAGATTGGACTGCCATTTGCCAGAAATAGTGTAGGGTCTCCCGCTTGGTTGGGGGCTTGGACAAGATGACTACAAGGTCCCTTCCAACTCTGATTATCTGTTATTACATTTACATAGAAATAGCACTTAAACATATATACCGCTTCACAGTGCTTTGCAGCCCTCTCTCAGCAGTTTACAGAGTCGGCATATTACTCCCAACAATATGGTTCTTCATTTTACCAGCCTCAGAAGGATGGAAGGCTGAGTCAATCTTGTGCCAGTGAGAAGCAAACTGCTGGCAATCAGCAGAATTAGCCTGCAATATTGCATTCTAACAACTGTGCCACCATAGTTCATGCTGCCCACTCCCAGCCACTATATGCCTTATGTAAACTCTTAATACATACTGTACCTGTGTGGTTGCTAACTGTTGATGTATTTAAGTATTTTATTTGGAGTACAGATTTCTGCAGACTACATTGTTAGTAACACTAAACTTCACATCAGTTGTAATGCTGTAAAAGGGTTTTCAGCTTAGAATTCAAAATGAGATGCTTCAATTTTGCAGTTATAGTCAATGATTCTTTTCTTTTCTTCATACTTTTCTGCAGGTTTTCAGATTCTCAAGTATGTTGTGCTGAACACTCCCCAAAAGAGAAATATGGAGTACGATGCTTAAAATAAAAAAGAATTAAATAAAATAATGAACATCTGAAAATTTTGCTTTATGGCAGCCAGCTTCTGGTTGTAGTATCTAAAGCAAAACAAAAAAGCAATTTGCTTTTCAAAAAAACTTAATAAATTTAGGTAGGATTGATGTCAATGTGTATTTCTTTTCTAATCATGGCATCAGAAAATAATATTGAGGTGAAATATTTTGGAATATGCAAGATCCCATTCATAATTTCTAGAAAGGATTATTTCTTTCTAGGGGTATGACAAATTCACGTAATGCATTTAAAGGTTTGAGTAGACCAACAATTAGAAGCCAATTGAGCATTTCAAGAAGAGATTGGACTGCCATCTGTCAGAAATGGTATTGGGTTTCCTGCAGGGAGTTGAACTAGATGACCTGAAAGGTCCCTTCCAACTCAGATTATCTGTTATCTGTTACAGAATCAATATCTATGTTTTTTTTTAATACAGGAAAAGAGAAAGAAAAAAAAGATTTTTTTAAAAAAAACCAAAGGTTCTTTACATTGAGAATCAGTCAGAATCCTTTTCTTTTTAAACTGTTATCAGTTTAGCCATGATTTCTATACAGCACAAGTATGAGCTAACATGACTTCAAGGTATTATTGTTTGTTGTCAGTGACAAAAGTGAGATTAAAACTAAATGGAATAAACTATTTCAAGGTGGAAGAAGAAATAATAAAATAGAACCAAATAGATTCCACCCTCTCCTTCTGCTTCTAGTTATTAAGTTTAGTCTCTTTTGTCACTGACAATATGTCCACTTCAAAACAAATGAGTTTTCCCCTTTACTAGAGTAGCTCCTGTATATTCCTTTCTTATAGTTAGTGCTTTGTCTGAGGTGGGCTCGGTAGCTGATGTCCCAAACAATCAATATTGGTTTCTGCCAACAGAGATTTCCCATTTCTGAAAGAAAATGGTTCAACTGGATTTGCTGCAGAATTGCTTGCCTAGTTTCTGCTTTTACCTGAACATTGGGCACTATCTAACAAAATGAAATATAATAGTGAAAAAAGTAAGGGTCTACATTTAGGCAAGAAAACAAAATGCACAAGTACAGTATTTGTGGTACCTTGCTCAACAGGAGTAATTGTGAGAGGGATCTTGGAATTCTAGTGGACAACCATTTAAATATGAGCCAGCAGTGTGCCGCAGCTGCCAAAAAAGCCAACCAGTTCTAGGCTGCATAAACAGAGGGATAGAATCAAGATCATGTGAAGTGTTAATACCACTTTATAATGCTTTAGTAAGGCCACACTTGGAATACTGTATCCAGTTTTGATGTAAAAAAGATGTTGACACTCTAGAAAGACTGGAGAGAAGAGCAACAAAGATGATTAGGGAACTGGAAGCTAAAACATATGAAGAACGGTTACAGCAACTGAGCATGTCTAATCTAATGAAAAGAAGGACTGGGGAGACATGATAGCAGTTTTCCAATATCTCAGGGGCTGGTACAAAGCGGAGGGAGTCAAGCTATTCTCCAAAGCACCTGAGGGCAGGAAAAGAAGCAATGGGTGGAAACTAATCAAGGAGAGAAGCAAATTAGAACTAAGGAGAAATTTCCTAACACCAATTAATCAGTGGAACAACTTGCCTGCAGAGATTTTGAATGCTCCAACACTGGAAGTTTTTAAGAAGAGATTGGATAACCATTTGTCTGAAGTGGTATTTCTGCCTAAGCAGGCTGTTGGACTAGAAGACCTCTAAGGTCCTTGGACAAAGCCTCCCTCCCCCAAACCTTTCTCTGCCTCTCTCAGATATGACAGTAATACAAATTAAGATCGGCATGCTGGGTCATACACTGTCCACATTAGTAAGGTCTGTGCCAAATGTTGAGGAATCACATATTTCTGCAATCTAAAAACAAATTTTGGACTCCATTAATAAATCTCTATTCATGCAACAATGCACCAATGTAATAATAAACAATTAACAGACTTGCATTATACAATGTCTTGTTCAAATATTGAACAAGATATTGAAAATTGGTAGCTAAATGTAGCAATAATGATGATTGAAGTATTCATGGGAAAAAAATGGAACATTTAGTGAATGGTGGGATGGAAAAATGTACGGAGAAATTTTAAAATGATCAAATGCATATTGTGTAAGTACATGTTCAGTTGAGAGAAAAGTCAAAAAATATCAACATAGCTCTGTATGAATATGCTTCTGCCTACTTCATTACATAGACATGAGAGTTAAAGAAACACACAAGCTGATTGCTTTATTTAACATAGTTCTCTGTTACTGACCACTTGTTCTGTGACTATTTAAAGTTACAACACTACTGAAAAAGGATATTTACAATTACTCCTTGCAGTTGCATCCATTGTAGCATTCCTCATAGTCATATGATCACAATTTGGTCATTTAGACCTCAGTTCCATCATTTACTGGGAATTTGCAAATCCTGGTCATTTGACAGCAGATTTAATGTCTGTAAGGTAAAGACTGTGGCTAGAATTAATGTATAGGTTTTATTTGTAGTTTTCCTTTAACAACCAACATTTTTGTGGAGAGTATAATGACTGGGTCAATTTATTTTTCACACAATGCTAACAGTAATAATATAATTACATATACAGAGTTTTTATCTTCCAATTCCTAACCTTGATATGCTCATTATAATTATAACATATTATTTTATGTATCAGTGGTATAATACTATTCTCCCAATTTGTACTTATTTCTTTATTTTTACCATTTGTTATGATTCTTCTACATTCACCTCATTATCTTATATCTAACACTATCAACTCTTTATGATTTTTTTATCACTTTCTCCAAAAATATATGTAACCCCTGTTAAGTCACCAATGAATAGAGGGGAAAAGGACAATTTTCCAAAAATAATGAAAAAAAGGAATAAAGAGTTATGGATGGATATTCAAAAGATGCAGCAAAAGGAGATAAAGGGTAAAGAAGAGGGAATAACCAGTCCATGCAAAAATGCTAGAAAGACATATAGGATTCCAAGAGAAAAATATAAAAGAATCACCAAAAAATCAATAAATGGCCAGAACTAATGTAAAGTGGTGCTGTTATATGATGTGTCACTTTAGGAATACATCTCTTAGAGAGAGAGTTTCCATTCCCTACTGTGACTAGTAAGTGAGGACTATTTGTACTGTAAAACAAGAAGATATGGTTAGGTTCGAGAATTAATAGATAAATATGGACTGAATACCAAAAGTGAGTGATCATTCAGAAAAAAGATATGTTGAGGTGATTTTGTCCTATAGAATGCATTTAAGTTCACAATGATTCATGTTAAAAGCATATAACAAATATATAGAGCAAGAATGAATACTTTGAAAGAAAGGAGAAGACTGAGAAAGTCGATAGAGTTGATGAGATCCTCAGAACTGATTTATAAGATTGCCACTTCTAAACATTCAGAAACACATCTGAAATTAAGATAGGAAATCATTATTGATAATCAATCCATATTAACTTAGAAGAAAAAGAAGTTGGTGAACAGTTTAAAAATCAAAAGTACTTGATGGATGTTGTAAAGAAAAGAATAAATTTATAAATATTGATGATAAGGTGCTAGGAATATTATACAGGTTTTAGTATCAGTATTCGACCTGTTTGCTTGGGTGATTTTCTGTATTCTCTACTTTGACTATAAGAGCCACAGGGGTTAGAATGCAGTACTGCAGGCTACTTCTGCTAACTGCTGGCTGCCTGTAATTTCGCAGTTCGAATCTCAGCAGGCTCAAGGTTGACTCAGCCTTCCATTCTTCCGAGGTCGGTAAAATAAGGACCCAGATTGTTGGGGACAATATGCTGACTCTGTAAACTGGTTCGAGAGGGATGTAAAGCACTGTGAAGTGGTATATACTGTAAGTCTAAGTACTAAGTGCTATTATGTGTTAGCACACCCAGTTAAAATAATGATCATTTTTTTAAAAATTTCAGAAAATAAAATATTGTAAAGATAAACATAAAAATAGAGGAATAGAAGTGAAGCAAATACTCTGAATGTATGTACTAAGATTATGCATAAGATTTTACCAAATCAAAATTCAGATATGAATCAAAGATATTTGAAAATTTTAGGAAGATTCTTGAATCATAATTTGGCTTAAGGCAGCCAAATTATAGACATCTGGTCATCCAGGACAATTTCTATCAAAGCTTTCTTTATAAGAAACTCCAGAGGGACAAGAAGGTAATACAGTTTTGTTACCAATAGATCTAGCTTCTATTCACAGTGATTTTTGTATTATTATCTCTGCCCCATTTCAGGAAGAAATATCGAAGTAATATATCGCAGTGCTCTTTTCTAACTCTTTCTCTCCCCAGAGTTTTAGTGAAGTCTTTGGAATCTTGGATAATGTAATAGTGGTTGCATGCTTGGAAAATGATGGATGTTTAAGAGACTTTCTACTGCTGCCATATTATATTGTACTCTATATCTCTCTGTATCTGTATTGCCTATTCTTTGGTTTGGTAGTAAATGAACTGAAAAGAAAGAAATGAAAAGTCTGATATTGTCCTCTATTCAGCCTAGCTTTTTTACTGTTGTGCTGATCATTTGAAAGCTTCAAATTTCTCATGTAGAGACTTACTTGTGCTGAATACAATTTCTAAACAAATTACCCTATCACTATCCCACATTTATCTCCTTACTTCTAATAATGGAAGGATGCCTATTCCATCAAAAACATTGTAAATTATTTATTATTATTTGAACTCTGCATTTTCATGTCTTTTGTTATAACAACTGTTCTTTTATTTACAACTATTCTTTTATTTATTTACTGATGTTGGATTTTTATCAGGTTTTAGTATATATGTTTTGGTACTCTTATTCTGTTGATCCACCTGATTTATTAAGAAAACAAAATAAATAAATAAAAATTATTCAACAATTATTTATTTATTATTTAGCATCTGATAAGAACATGATAGAAGAAAAGTAAATATATATATACAATCCATGTAATTATTTTCAAAATTTCTACATGGCAGTGACTTCATAACTGGATCTCTAATTCAGCTAACCAAGCAATTGAATCTGCTGTTGCTTCATGCAGCAGCACCTTCCCATCTTCTAAGGAACCAGGGAACACATATTTTGGGCAGTTTTCCACAATATGTCTGAGAGTTTTTATATCAGCACCACAATTACAATGAAGGGAATCTTTCCACCTCCTATCATACAGGGTAGAGACATGTGTAATTCTGTTCAATTTTTTTCAGACAGAGCAAGGCAGTTCAAAACCAAGTGGTTTGGGAGAAGGATTGCTAATGGTCAGGCCACAAGAAGGTATCACTCATCTCTCCAGGAATCCTCAAGGTTAAACTGTATAAAAGTTAAATAAATCACTGTTTTCCATGCTGACCTAGATGATTTTGATCTTGTGATGGACTGTGCATTGTCCTGGTCAATAGCGAGGGCCTTGTTGTTCATCAACTTTGACCATAGCCGAATGAGAACTTGTAATTGCTAATGTGGGACAGTATTATATTGCAAGGAACTGAAATAGGATCTAATGTGCCAGAGTTGCTATGCATTGCCTGGCAGAGTTGGACATCAATCATTTGAGTGTAGGCGGTGTTAAGCTACACACTGGCACAATATTCAGCTGTGGAATAAACCGAAACCAAGGCTTTTGTTCATAGAATATTAGTATCAGCACCCCACGACGTTTCACTAGTTTGTTCAGTAAATTGTTGCAGCGTTTTGATTTGCCGCTGTATTCCCCATAAAACAGGGAAGTAAGCATTCCTTGTTAAAATCATCAAAATTCTAATGGTTAGTCTATTCAAATCCCCAAATGCATTACGTGAATTTGTCATACCCCTAGAAAGAAATAATCCTTTACAGAAATTATTATGAATGGGATCTTTCATATTCCAAAATATTTCACTTCAATATTTTTTTCTGATGCCATGATTAGTAAAGAAATACACATTGACATCAATCCTACCTAAGTTTATTAAGTTTTTTTGAAAAGCAAATTGCTTTTTTGCTTTGCTTCAGATACTACAATCAGAAGCTGGCTGCCATAAAGCAAAATTTTCAGGTGTTCATTATTTTATTTAATTATTTTTATTTTAAGCATCGTACTCTATATTTCTCTTTTGGAGAGTGTTCAGCACAACATACTTGAGAATCTGAAAACATGCAGAAAAATATGAGGAAAAGAAAAGAACCATTGACTATAACTGCAAAATTGAAGCATCTCATTTTGAATTCTTAGCTGAAAACCCTTTTACAGCATTACAATTGATGTGAAGTATACTGTTAAGGCCCTGTCACACTGCCCAACGGATGCAAAATGTTTCTAAAAAGGACACAGCGGACGAGAAAAATGTTCCATCCGTTGTTATCTGCTCTCAAAAGGGGCAAAAATTTGCGTAAGCAGAGCGGATAACACGGAAAGGAACGGACATGGGGAGGACGCAGAGTGGATAGAAAGCGGATGCAGAGCGGATGTAAAGGCCGTGTCACACTGCCCAACGGATGCAAAAAGGACACAACGGAAGAGAAAAATGTTACATCCGTTGTTATCCGCACTCAAAAGGGGCGAAAATTTGCATAATTGGAGTGGATAACACGGATGTGGGAGGACGCAGGGCGGATGCAAAGCAGATGCGGAAAGGAAGCCCAGCGGATGGAAGCGGATGGCGCATTCGCTAGGCTTCCGGGGGGCCTCAGCAAAGTGGATGCGGAATGGAAACAACAGATGCAGAACGGATGCACAGCGGATGAAGTGGATGCACAGCGGACGCCTAGCGGATGCACAGCGGAAGCCTAATGGATGCCTGGCGTTAATTGCGCATGCGGGGAGGATGCATTGTGCAAGCCCCGTGGATATAAAGGGAAGCAGCTCGCACGTGGCCAGCATTTGGAGGAAAGACCTGCTGCTGGATACCTCGAGTTCTTGCCTGCATATCTGCCTGCAAGCCTTGCTGCCAGCCTGCCTCCAAGCCTGCCTCCCAGCCTGCCTCCCAGCATCCTGGGCAGCCTCCCTGCCAGCCTTGCTGCCAGCCTGCCTTCCAGCCTCCCCTCCAGCCTTGCTGGCAGCCTGCCTTCCAGCCTCCCTTCCAGTCTTGCTGGCAGTCTGCCTTCCAGCCTTGCTGGCAGCCTGCCTTCCAGCCTCCCTGCCAGCCTTACTGGCAGCCTGCCTTCCAGCCTCCCTGCCAGCCTTGCTGCCAGCCTGCCTTCCAGCCTCCCTGCCAGCCAGTCTGTCTGCCAGCCTTGGTGCCTGCCTTCCTGCCAGGCTTCCTGCCAGGCTTCCTAACAGGCTTCCTAACAGGCTTCCTGCCAGCCTTGGTGCCAGCCTTCCTGCCAGCCTTGGTGCTTGTCAGCCTTCCTGCAAGCCTTCCTGCCAGCCAGCAACCCCACAACCATGGGGAAGAAGTGAAAGCCTCAGCAACCTGCTGCCATCCCTAGCAAGAGGGACAGGGCCACCCTCCCGCCCCATGTCCCTGACTCATCTTCTGCTGGGGCTTCTGCTGCTTGGGCTCGCTCTTCTGGTGCTGGAGCTTCTGCTGTAGCTGCTCCTGGCAGTGGTGCTTCTGCTGTGTACTCTGCTGAAGCTGCTCCTGGCGGTGGTGCTTCTGCTGCTGCGTACTCTGCTGAAGCTGCTCCTGGTCCTGCTGGTCCTGCTGGTCCTGCTCATTCTGCTCGTGCTCCTGGTCTTGCTGACCCTGCTGCTGGTGCTTACTCTGCTGCTGCTGATCCTGCTGCTGCTGATGATGATGATTATGATCCTGCTGGTGATTATGCTGCTGCTGCTGCTGCTGCTGATGATGATGATGATGATGATGATGATTATGATCCTGCTGGTGATTATGATGATGATGATGATGATGATGATGATGATGATGATGATGATGCTGTTGGTGTGGAGGAGCAGCCCCTACAACCTGGAAGCCCCTCTGATGAGGGCCCATCTGGTCCTGCCAAAGGGAGGAAGAGGCGTATGCAACAACGGGAGAGGAGGCAGTACTACATTGAGGAAGCTCACGAGGATGAGGTGCTGGAGTGGCTGAGAGAGAACGACTATCTGTGGCGGAAGGGACACCGGCTGTACAAGGACACCAAGCAGAAGCAGGCTGCTTGGAGAGAGAGGGCGGAGAGTCTGGGCTACACATCGGATGTGCTCCTCGGCTGGTGGAAGCACATGCACACCTGGTACGGGAAGCTGCACCTCAAAAAATCTGGCCAGGCCACGGTTAAGCTGACGGACAGAGAGACCTATGTCATGGCCAAGTGCAGCATCCTGGAGGGTGAGGTCCGCCACCGAGGAGCACCAGGAGCCCAAATCTCTACCCTCTCTCTCCAGCAGCCAGCTGGGAGCCAGTCCTCTGGCGGCCGAGAGTCAGTCCCTGTCTCCATTCAGGTATCTGTGGAGCATGCCACGGCGAAGAACCCCCCGGCAGGTGTTGAAAGCATGGTGGAGAGTGAGGAGGACTCCCTGGTGGTGGGAGAAAGGAGACATCGAGTCCACCGCTGCCGAAGCCGCATCCACCCACACCTCCGCCTCCACAGTAAGGCAGAGAGCCAGACCGCAGGAGGGGCAGAGGCACAAGGTCCTGGTGGAGATCAGGGACACCATCCACACCAGCATAGGTCTCCTCTCTCAGCTGGTCCCCATCGACTCCTCCTCCTCCAACCGCAAGCCCTTCCTCAATTATGTCAACCAGACCCTCAAGGAGATGGCAGATCTCCAGTACCAGGTGGTGAAGGAGAGGATTACCACGCTGCTTAACAACCCTCCAGACCTAGAAGAACCTGCTCCCACCCAGTCCAGGTCTGCTCCTCCACCCCAGGTGATGTCCCTCCCATACCAAGGCTTCCCACAGCCCCTCACCTACCAGGGCTACAGCTACCCAGAGGTCCAGCAGCACAGACAGCAGCCCTTCCAAATGCAGGCACAGAGTCATCGGGCGACACCGTTGCCACCGGTTCCAATGATGCCACCTATGCCACCCATGACAATGCCACCCACGACAGCGATGCCAACGATGCCAATGATGCCACCCATGCCAGTCCTCACCCCGCTGCAGACCAGGCAGCCCCACTATACTGCTCCTTCCTCCATCCCACAGCCAAGCCCGGCCTCAGTACATCTGTCCTCAGTACTCGGGCTGACACCCCATGGCATGGAGGAAGGACCTCTCAGCATCACGGGGCTGAGCCAGCTGTCCGACACCTTCCTCAACACACCGTCCCCTGTTGTCCTCTCGGGGCCAGGCACTCCAACAACACCTCAGACCAGCACTGCAGCAGCACCCACCTCCACAGCACCTGCACCTGCAACCTAACACCTTAGACTGGGCACACACCTCTGAGTGACCAAGAGGAGTGCCAGAGACTGGTTGCCTGGATATTTGTGGACTTTATTTGGACACTTGACTTGGTCATGTTTATTTTACAGCTTGTTATTAATAAAGTTTATCTTTGTTTCACACACTTGCTTCATTAATTTTTTTCTATAAAGTCTGGGTGGAAACTTTTAGAAAAGATTTAGCCTTTGCATGCTTGTGGGATGGGTGAAGATAGCAGTGGGATGGGCAGTGATACCTTTGGAATGGGTTAAGATATCTGTGGGATGGGAAGGGATACCTGTGGGATGGGCAGGGATACCTGTGGGATGGGTAATAGTTGTGGGATAGATAAACTCCAGTGCAAGCATAGTGGGATTGTATGGTCCACCCTCCTAGCTGCCACACATATGGCCCTTCATTATCAATTACAATGTAAGCATTGATCCACACATGTCAACATAAACACAACTCTTTATTAAATGCCCTGTTCATTGTAGGCACACCCAACATACATGGGCCAAAATCATCAGTGTGATGAGACAGGCTGAAGGAACCATCCATTAAGCATCTACCATCCTGTCTTGCCACTCCACCGCTCCAGCTGGGGAGTTGCACCAGTGTTTCAGGAGGTTGCGCTGCTTCTTCGCCTCACGTGATGCTCTGTTGGGCCCTTGCACATCCTCAGTGTCGATCAGGTTTTGCCCTTGCCTCCATTCACCAGCCTCCATGTCCCCATTGCCTTGCTGGAGGTCCACGAGCCTGTTCTGCAAGACTGGGTAGCGGGTGCGCATGATATTGTGCAGGATGCAGCAAGCTTCCACGATACTCCTCATGGTCTCTGGGTGATGCTGCATGTTGGTGAGAAGTACCTGGAACCTGTTGGCCAGGATGCCAAAGGCGTTCTCCACCACCCGCCTTACCCTGAACGGCCTCTAATTGAAGATCCTCTCTTCATGGGTGAGGTATCTGGAGGTGTAGGGCTTCATGAGGTAGGCTGTGAGGGAGAAGGCGTCATCCCCCACAATGAAGTAGGGCACATCTTGCGTGTCATTGGGCAGCGGGTCTGGATCTGGGAAGCCTACCATGAGGTTGCTTTCCAGCCCCTCCTTGAGGTGACTGTCGTTGTATACCTGGGCATCTGAAGATGAGGTGTTGCCTGAAACATCGATGAACATGAACTTGTAGTCAGCATCGACCCTGGTGAAGAGGATGATGCTGAAGAAGCCCTTGTAGTTGTGATAAGTGGACCCTAAGTTGGCTGGAGCTTTGCAGGCCACGTGCTTGCCATCGAAGGCTCCAACGGTGTGGGGGAAGTTCCACTTCTGATACCACTGCTCTGCAACTTTCTTCCATCCTTCATCAGTGGAGGGGCACTAGAGGAGCTCCTCCTTGTATTCTTCGATGATGGCCTGCACCACATCTCTGACAACAAAGCTGATGGTGCTGGGTGGCACCCTCCAGCCGTACTGCATGCTCCTGTAGGTGGTCCCTGAGGCCAGGTGGCGCAGAGTGAATGTCACCTTGAGCCCAGGTTCCAGGCTGGGTGGGAAGTTGGTGTTTGTCTTTGTCAACCTGGGTGTCAGCCGCTGCACAACTTTTTCAAACATGGCTGGAGGCATCCTCATGAAGTTCTGGAACGTCCGAATGTCTTCGCTCCTGAGCTCCACCATCAGCTTGTCGTAAAGTACGTACTGTGCTCTTCTGGTGAACCATCTTCGGAGCCAGACTTTTTTTGGGTGCCTCCTTTTCTTCCCGTAGTACTGTTCACAGAGACTGTAGATGGTTTTGCAGTGTTGCAGAACGATGGTGGCTGCCGAAAGGATTTTGTCGCAATCCACAGTGGACATGACTGGATGCTGTGGAAGAGGAAGAGGCAGATGAAGGCTGCAGAGGTCTGCACAGCTGGGCTGCTGGTCTGAAAGTGAGATGCAGACGAGTTGCTCCCCCTTTTTATAGGCAGTATAGGTGTCCCTTTGCATCCTCTAGGCATCCTCTAGGCATCCTGTAGACATCCTTAATATCCAAGATAGGTCTCCACTGCGGACGTTTTTTTTGTTTTAAACGCTTTGTTTCCATTCTGCATCCGCTAGGCATCCGTTCTGCATCTGTTCTGCATCCGTTCCGCTTCCTACCTGCGTCCGGGCAGATGGAGTTCCGCGGATGCATAGCGGATGCCTAGCAGATATAGCGGATGCGTAACAGATGCGTAACGGATGCGTAGTGGATGCGTAGCGGATGCACAATGGATGAACTGGATACATTTTCCGCGCAAAAGTTTTAGGCAGCCCAAAACTTTCGGAGCGGATGAAACGTCCATAGACGGATGCTGGAGGGATAGAGAGGAAGCAAAACGGAGGCAGTGAGTACAGAACGGAAGCATCGCGTTAACCAACGGATAGCAAGTGTTTTTCTCCGTTTTACATCCTCTTTCCATCCGTTGGTGCAGTGTGACAGGGGCTTAACTAACAATGTAGTCTGCAGAAATCTGTATTCCAAATAAAATACTTAAATACATCAACAGTTAGCAACCACACAGGTACAGTATGTATTAAGAGTTTACATAAGGCATATAGTGGCTGGGAGTGGGCAGCATGAACTATGGTGGCACAGTTGTTAGAATGCAATATTGCAGGCTAATTCTGCTGATTGCCAGCAGTTTGCTTCTCACTGGCACAAGATTGACTCAGCTTTCCATCCTTCTGAGGCTGGTAAAATGAACAACCATATTGTTGGGAGTAATATGCCGACTCTGTAAATTGCTGAAAGAGGGCTGCAAAGCACTGTGAAGCGGTATATATGTCTAAGTGCTATTGCTATTGCTATATAAATGTAATAACAGATAATCAGAGTTGGAAGGGACCTTGTAGGTCATCTTGTCCAAGCCCCCACCCAAGCGTGAGACCCTACACTATTTCTGGCAAATGGCAGTCCAATCTTTTCTTGAAAGTCTCAAGTGATGGCGCTCCCAACTTCTGAGGACAGACTGTTCCATTGGTTGATTGTTCTCACTGTCAGAAAGTTTCTCCTTATTTCTAGATTAAATCTCTCCTTGTTCAGTTTCCATCCATTATTCCTTGTTTGGCCAACAGGCGCTTTAGAAAATAGCTTGAACCCTTCCTCTCTGTGGCAGCCCCTCAAATATTGAAAGACCACTATCATATCTCCCCTTTACTAGACTAGCCAAGCCCAGTACCTGTAACCGTTCTCCATATGTTTTAGTGTCCAGTCCCCTAATCATCCTGGTTGCTCTTCTCTGTACTTTTTCTTGAGTCTCAACATCTTTTTTGTAATGTAGTGAACAGAACTGGATGCAGTACTCTTGGTGTGGTCTTACTAAGGATTTATAGGGTGGTATTAGTGCCTCCCTTGATCTTGATTGCATCCCTCTGTTAATACAATTTAGGATTGCATTAGCTTTTTTGGGTGCTGTTGCACACTGCTGGCTCGTATTAAGCTGGTTGTCCACTAAGACTCCAAGATCCCTCTCCCAGTTACTGCTACTGAGCCTGGTTTCACCCAGTCTGTATGTGTACTTTTGGGGTTTCTTGCCTAAGTGTAGGACTTTACTTTTCTCTACACTGAATTTCATTTTGTTAGATACGGCCCAGTGTTCTAGTCTGTCAAGATCCATCTGGTTCTTGAGCCTATCTTCTTGGGTGTTAGCTATTCTTACCAGCTTAGTATCATCTATAAATTTGGTAAGTTCCCCTTCTATTCCCTCATTTAAGTTGTTAATGAAGATATAAAAGAGTACTGGGCCTAAGACGGAACCTTGTGGCAGCCCACTGCTTACTTCCCTCCATGTAGACTTGGACCCATTAAGGACTCCTCATTGGTTACGGTTTGCCAGCCAGTTGCTAGCCCATCTATTGGTAGTGCTATCTATTCCACTTTTTTCTAGCTTACTAAGAAGTAGGTTGTGGTCTTCTTGGGTGTTAGCTATTGCTGCCAGCTTAGTATCATCTGCAAATTTGGTAAGTTCCCTTTCTATTCCCTCATCTAAGTTGTTCGTGAAGATATTGAAGAGTACTGGGCCTCATACGGAAGCTTGTGGCACCCCACTGCTTACTTCCCTTCATGTAGACTTATACCAATTAAGGACTACTCATTGAATACAGTTTGTCAGCCAGTTGCGAGTCCATCTGGTGGTGGTGCTATCTGTTCTACTTTTTTCTAGCTTACTAAGAAGTAGATTGTGGTCTACTTTTTTGAATGCCTTGCTGAAATCGAAATACAGGATATTATGTCCACAGTATTTTACTGGTCTACTAGTTTAATTACTATGTTGAGGAATGAAATAAGATTGGTTTGGCATGATCTGTTCTTTTTTTTTTTTTTTTTTTAATTTTATTAATTTTCTACAAACAGACAAACGTACAAAACATTAAAAACATCTACTCTCATATATACTTCCGGTGTATCGGTTGGTTCATCAGTTTTGTGCATTCATTTTATAGTGTCAATTACAGTTATATTGCATAACCACTCATATTGTCAATCCATATTCTAACATTACCAAAAAAAAATAAAAAAAATCTTTTTCTGACTATACTTTTAATCATTCATGCTTTGTGAGATAACAATACTTCAAACAGTTTATTCTATAACTTATCATATAATCATAACAAATCAATCCTAAAAACCCTTCATATATATAATACTAATGCTCTATTATTGTATTTTATCATCTAACCATTGATAAAAAAAACCCCAAATTTCATAAAATTGTTTATCTTCTTGTTCTCTAATTTCAAATGTCAATCTACTCATCTCAGCACATTCCAATATTTTCTTAATAATTTCTTCCTGCAATGGTATTTTCTCATTCTTCCAGTTTTTAGCAAATACAATCCTAGCTGCTGTTAATACATTTACAATCAAATATTTCAAGTCTTTATTATATATCTCAGGTAAAATTCCCAATAAAAAGATCTCTGGTTTCAAGTCTATGTGTTTCTTTGTCATTTTTTCCAACCACATGTGAATTTTAGTCCGATATTTTCTGGCATTCTCACAAGTCCACCACATATGATAGTATGAGCCAGGTAACTGATGACATTTCCAACATTTTTCAGATTTGTTCTTGAACATTCTTGCTATTCTTGTCGGGGGGAAGTGCCACCTGTAAAACATCTTATACAAGTTTTCTTTATATGCTATTGACATTGTCATTTTATAATTTTGAGACCACAATTTTTGCCATTGCTCTAAATCAATCCCATATCCAAAATTCTTCCCCCAAGCAATCATAGTTTCTTTAACTTGTTCTTCCTCTAGCTTAATTCCCAATAAATAACCATATAACTTTTTAATCACTTTCTCATCAGTACCCATCAATATCTTATCTAAATCAGTCTGTTTATCATAGAATCCTTCCGTTTTAAAATCTTCCAGATATCTTGAGTGTATTTGCGCATATGAAAACCAATTCATCCTTATACCTTGTTCCTCTAAGTTTTGGATCATTTTAAGTCCACCCTTTTCATCCAACAGTTCCCCATATCTAACTGTTTGTTCCTTTTTATAGATCATAGGATAGGAAAATGCTTCAATAGTCGATAACCAAACTGGAATTTTCAAGTAACATTGTTTTTTTATCTTCTCCCAATTTAACCACAAAGACTCCCGTATATAATGTCTTCTGAAATACCCCTGTGTTTTAGTTCCCTTGTACCATAAAAAAGCATGCCAGCCCAACAGTAAATCATGTCCTTCTAATGTCAACAATCTATGTTTTCTTAATGTTATCCATTCTTTGACCCACAAGGCTAGGTCACACTGGCCGACGGATGCAAAATGTATGTAAAAAGGACACAGCAGACGAGCAAATTTTCCATCCGTTGTTATCTGCTCTCAAAAGTGCCCCAAAATTTCATAACCAGAGTGGACAACAATGGAAAGGAAGAGACGGGGGGAGGATGTAGCGGGGATGTAAAGTGGATGTTCATAGAAAGCCTAGCGGATAGAAGCAAATGGAAGCGGATGACACATCTGCAGGGCTTCCAGGGGAGAACAGCAAAGCGGACGCATAGCGGAAGGAGCGGATGCATAGCGGAAGGAGCAGATGACGTGGATGCATCACGGACGCCTATAGGATGCCTAGCGGATGCCAAGCAGATGCAAAGCATTCACCGCGCATGCGGGGAGGATGAATTGCGTCAGCTCCGCAGATATAAAAGGATGCAACTCAGAAGCAGGTCACCATTCAGTGGAAAGACCTGCTGCCAGAGACATCTTGAGAGAACACCATGGGGAAGAAGAGGAAGCCTGTGCCTACTCCTGCCAGCCCTGGCAAGAAGGACAGAACAACCATCCCACCCCTTGGCGCTGACTCTGAAGCTGCTGGTGCTGCTGCTGCTGGTGCTTCTCCTGCTGGTGCTGCTGCTGGTGTTGCTGGTGCTGCTGGTGCTGCTGGAGCTTCTCCTGCTGGTGCTGCTGGTACTGCTACTGCTGGTGCTGCTGGTGGTGCTTCTCCTCCTGCTGCTGCTGTGATGGACCAGCCCCAAGGCCCTCAAAGCCCTTCTGCTGAAGGCCTTGAAGCCCCTGCCAGAGGGAGGAAGAGACAAGGCAAGGAGAAGAGGGAGAGGAAACAGTCCTCCATTTCCAAAGACCTTGAGGAGGAGGTGATGGAATGGCTGAGGGAGAACGAGTACCTGTGGAGGAAGGACCACAGGCTCTCTTGCGACACCAAGCGGAAGCAGGCAGCATGGAGAGAGAAGGCGGAGAGCCTGGGCTACACTCCAGATGTCCTCCTGGGGTGGTGGAAGCATATGCACACCTGGTATGGCAAGCTGCACCTGAAGAAATCTGGGCAGGCCGCTGTCAAGCTCACTGACTGGGAGACCTATGTCATGGCCAGGTGCAGCTTCCTGGAGGGTGAGATCTGCCACCGAGGAGCAGCCCCTCTGTCAACCCTCTCCCTCAGACAGCCCACAGAGAGCCACTCCTCTTCCTGCCAGGAGACATCTACAGTGTCCAGGCAGGTGTCTTTGGAGGGCCCCACGACAGAGACCCCCCCCCGACAGCTGCACTCCCTGTGCCGGAGGACGTGGAGGATCCCCTGTCTCTTATGGAGCAAGAAGAAGCAGCCACCAGAGACCAAGCCACACCCACCCCCAGCTCCACCTCCACAGAAAGCAGGCAGAGAGGCAGACCGAAGGGACAGAGCCACACTGTCCTCTTGGAGATCAGGGACACAATCAAAGCAAGCACAGATCTCTTCTCCCAGCTGATCCACTTCAACATACCATCCTCCAACCGCAAGCCCTTCATCACGTACGTGAGCCAGACCCTCATGGACATGCCCGAGGCCCAGTACCAGGTGATGAAGGAGAGGATCACAGCTCTTCTGCACCACCCTCCAGGCCCAGCTGAACCTGCTCCTACCTACTCCAGGTCTGCTCCTCCACCCCAGGCGATGTCACAGCCCTTCCAGGGATTTCAGCAGCCCCTCGCCTACCAAGCCTACCACTACCAGGACTTCCTACAGCAGAGGCAGCCCTTCCCAGTCCAGACCCAGGTTCCTCGGATACCACAGATGCCACAGATGCCTCAGCTAACCCAGCTTCAGACCAGACAGCCCCACTACACACCTCCTTCCTCCACCCCACAGCCAAGCCCTTCCTCAGAATATCTGTCATCAGTCTTCGGCCTCACATCCCAGGTACTTGAGGAAGTGCCTCTCAATCTCATGGGACTGAGTCAGCTCTCTGAGAGCTTCCTGCACACACCATCTCCTGTTCTACTCTCAGGGTCAGGTACCCTAATGGCGCCTAAGACCAGCACTCCAGCAACATCCACCTCCACAATCCCTGGCCCCTTTACATCTGAGACCGTGGGCACGCCTCAGAGTGACTGAGAAGAGTGCCAGAGACTGAGTTGTTACCTGTTCACTTTATCTTTGCTTAAGACACTTTACTTGGGTCATTTTGCTTTTTAATAAAGTCATGCAGTTTGTTATTAATAAAGGTTATCTTTGCTTCACACACTTGGTTCATTTTTTTTACTTAATAAAGTGTTGGGGGAAACTTTGAAAAAAGGGTTAAGCCTTTGCATGCTTGTGGGATGGGTAAGGATAGCTGTGGGATGGATAGCTGTGGGATGGGTAAAGATAGCTGTGGGGTGGATATCTGTGGGATGGGTAATGATAGCTGTGGGATGGGTAAGGATATCTGTGGAATGGATAGCTGTGGGATGGGTAATGATAGCTGTGGGATGGGTAATGATAGCTGTGGGATAGATAAACCTCCAGTGCAAGCATAGTGGGACTGTATGGTCCACCCTCCCAGCTGCCACACATATGGCCCTTTATTATCAATAACAATTTAATCATTGATCAACATATTTCAACATAAACAAGACTCTTTATGAATGCCCTATTCATTGTAGGGCCACTCAACATACATGACACAATCTCATCAGTGTGATGAGACAGGCTGAAGGAAGCATCCATTAAGCATCTACCATCCTTCCTTGCCACTCCACTGCTCCAGCTGGGGAGTTGCACCAGTGTTTCAGGAGGTTGCGCTGCTTCTTCCCTCCACGTGAAGCTCTGTTGGGGCCTTGCACATCCACAGTGTCTATCACGTTTAGTCCTAGCCTCCATTCACCAGGCTCCGTGTCCCCATTCCCTTGTTGACAGTCCACAAGCCTGTTCTGCAACACTGGGTAGCGGGCGCGCATGAGATTGTGCAGGATGCAGCAAGCTTCCACGATCCTCCTCACAGTCTGTGGGCGATGCTGCATGGTGGTGAGAAGTACCTGTTGGCCAGGATGCCAAAGGCATTCTCCGTCTTGCCCTGGACAGCCTGTAGTTGAAGATCCTCTCTTCATGGGTGAGGCATCTGGAACTGTAGGGCTTCATGAAGTAGGTTCTGAGGGAGAATGCGTCATCCCCCATGATGAAGTAGGGCACATCTTGTGTATTGTTGGGTAGGGGGTCTGGATTTGGGAAGCCCATGATGAGGTTGCGTTCCAGCCCACCCTTGAGGTCACTGGCATTGTATATCTGGGCATCTGAAGCTGACCCGTTGCCTGAAGCATTGATGTACATGAACTTGTAGTCAGCATCAACCATGGCAAAGAGGATGATGCTGAAGAGGCCCTTGTAGTTGAAATAATTGGACCCTGAGTTGGGTGGAGCTTTGCAGGCCATTTGCTTCCCATCTATAGCTCCAAAGGTGTGGGGAAAGTTCCACCTCTGATACCACTGTTCTGCAACTTTCCTCCAGCCTTCTTCAGTGGTGGGACACTGGAGGAGCTCCTCCATGTATTCTTCAATGATGGTCTGCACCACTTCTCTGACCACAATGCTGATGGTTTTGTGTGGCACCCTCCAGGCATACTGCATGTTTCTGTACATGGTCCCCGAGGCCAGGTGGCACAGAGTCATTGCCATCTTCAGTCCAGGGTCCAGGCTGGGACGGAAGTTGGTATTTGCCTTGGTCAACCTGGGTCTCAGACCCTCCACAACTTCGTCAAACATGGCTGGTGGTATCCTCATGAAGTGCTGGAATGCATGAGGGCCTTCATTCCTCAGCTGCACCATCAGCTTGTCATAGAGTCCAAACTCCACTCTTCTCCCGATCCATCTTCAGACCCAGACAGCTCTTGAACGTCTCCTTCTTCCCCTTGCATAGAAAAGATGAAACAGTCTGAAGAGGACTTGGTTCTGGTGTTGAATGATGGCGGGTACCAAAAAGAGTATGCGATGATCCATGGTAGAGATCAATGGATGATGTGGAAGAGCAAGAGGAAGGCTGAAGAGGTCTGCACAGCAGGGCTTCTGGACTGATAGTGAGATCCAGGTGATTTCCTCCCCCTTTTTATAGGAAATGTCGGTTTTCCACTAGGTGTCCTTCCACATACTCTAGACATCCTCCAGACATCCTAAATATCCGAGATACGTCCCATATACGAATGTTTTGTCCATTTTAATGCTTTATATATGAGATGCATCCTCTTACATCCTTTCCATGTCCGTGCTACTAACGCTGTATGGACGTTCTGCGTAACTTTCTCTTCCTCTTTCCATTTTCCGCTGCAGCGAATGTGAGTTGCGCAGATGGCCAGAGGATGCAGAGAGGATACAACGGATGTGTTACGGATGACAACGGACTTAGAACGTTTGTTGCCTGTATGTGTTGCGGATGTAGATCATACATGGCGGAAAGTTCATCCGCTCAAAAAGTTTTGTGCAGCTCGAACTTTTTGAGCGGATGAAATAGCAATAGACAGATAGTTTATGGATAGAGCATATGAAACACGTATGCAGTGAGTACACAAGCTTTTTTGTCCATTTTACATCCTCTTTGCATCTGTTGGTTCAGTGTGACATGGGCTTTTACAAACAAATAATAAAACCAAAGCCCAGAAAGACAGCATTATAATATTTTAAAAAGAAGGAATAATATTTGTCCTTGAAAGAGATTGCCTCTCTACTCCTTTAAGTCAGACCAATTATTTTGTCAAAACTTCTGCTCACTCAGCAACCAGCTAAAATGCTGTGACCAAATACTTAGTGTTTAAACCTGCCTTTTATTCTATGGATAATTCTTTTGACTGTTTTCCCAATAACACATTTGATAAACAGAAATTAACAACACAGTTCTCATTTTTCATTAAAAGGAATGTGATGAAAAATTGATAAATTCTGAAACATTATTGGATACCTAGCTGAAACAACAGTCCAGAAGACAGCTATCATCCACTAGCTTAATTTAGTTACCATATGCATGTATGCATTATGCATAACTGAAGTGCTTTGCAAGCTTTTTTAAGCAGATATGTATTCTATGCATTTAGCACAAAAACCTGAGGAACCTATTTCCCTCAACATGTGCAAGGCCAAATAGAGATGTGAAATGGTACACAGATGCATTGTCGATAGCATTTCTTCATATCTGGCTCATAGAAAAGCTTTTCATACACATATTATTAAGTCAGCATAGAAGCTTGGTTGTATCTGGAAATCCCATCAGGCAGTATTCCCAACTGCAGAAAATACAATTCTTTCAGGCTGCAACAACTTTGGCAGAAATCATATTGACAATGTGCTGACGGTCTGTTGACATGTCTCTAAGAATAACATCTTTAAGCTCAAATATTGCAGAGGAGCTTCTGCAAAGGCTGAAAGCTTCATGACATCTGAAATGCTTCCTGCACACAATAGATTTTTAAGTGCAAAATCCTATATTCATAGTCACAATTATCAGGCTAGCCATAGAATTAAATATACACAGTTAAGGTGTTCATCATTAAGATCCTTAATATTTTTAGTTGAAGAATCATTCAAAAGAGGGATTGTAAAGAGACAAAAAACAGAGGAGACAGGACAAATCAAGAGAAATGTACTATGAAAATGTGTGTGTAAGAGTGAGAAGGATGGAGAGGAGAGAGAAAGAGAAAGAACAGAAGCAGCTTAGAAAAATATAGTTTTATGTAAACATTCAATTACTGAGCTTCCTACCAAAATGAATTCACAGTTGGAGGTTCAATGAAATAGTTGTCATTACTACATCCCAATGTTTTGTTTGATGCAAAACTTTCATGAGAGTGGTTTTAGAAATAAGGTACTGTATTATTGAGGAAGGGAGAGGATTTATTTGATATCAGGGGAGGTAAGATAATTGCAAGCCTTAAGGGGTTTTACTACCTGTTTAGAAGAAATTGAAAAACCTAATGGGATAATCCATTGCACTTTGTGATAAAAAGAGAAATAGAGAAACAAAAAATAACAGATTATGCATTAATAATGTTTTAAAAATATATGAGCACAATGTAATCGTTACTCTTAAGATCAGAAAGGGTTGATAATGGAGATATTTAAATATGAAATATGCACAATATTAGGGAATTTTTTATTTCAAGATGAACTCATTAAAATGCTTCATTACTCAACCTACATGTGACCATATTGACCATATGTCAGACTATGCCTCGAAATCACTGGATAGGCAAGAAAACCTTTCAAAGAAAAAAGCCTACAAAAAGTTTCTTTGATATTGTCTAGCTGGCACATTCCTATAGCTTGGGTACAAAGGCTCATATGAAGCTCTTTATCAATCTGAAATTCCAAGCAAATGTCACAATCAAAAAGTGAATTCTATATATTTAAGATTGATTGAAATTCCAATTCATTTTAGTATTAGATGTAAGAATAAATTGCAAATGTCTGTGAGCAAAATAATCTCTTGGTGGGAAGAAACAGTCTAGGTATCCTATTTTGTTATCTAAAGACAGCTATTCAAATGAAATAATAGATGCAAAAAGGACACAATGGACGAGCAAAATGTTCCATCCGTTGTTATCCGCTCTCAAAAGGGGCAAAAATTTGCATAAGCAGAGCGGACAACACGGAAAGGAACGGACGTGGGGAGGACGCAGAGCGGATGTATAGAGGATGCAGAGCGTATGTATAGAGGATGCGTAGAGGATGCGTAGAGGATGCAGAGCGGATGCGTAGAGGATGCAGAGCGGATACAGAGCAGATGCATAGAGGATGCGTAGAGGATGCAGAGCGGATGCAGAGTGGATGCAGAGCAGATGAGCTGCATCTGCTTTCATCCTTTCTCCATCCGTGCTACTAACGCTGCGCGTCCGTTCTGCTTCCTCCCTGCATCCGTTTACTGCTGGAACGGATTTTAGTTGTGCGGGTACACAGCGGATGCCTAACGGATATAGCAGATGCGTAATGGATGCAGAACGGATGTCCCCCGTATGCCTAGAGGATGCAGAACGGATGTATTGGATACATTTTCCGTGCAAAAGTTTTAGGCAGCCCAAAACTTTCTGAGCGGATGAAATGTCAATAAACAGATGCTGAACGGATAGAGAGGAAGCAAAACGGAGGCAGTGAATACATCGTGTTAACCAACGGATGGCAAGCTTTTTTGTCCATTTTACATCCACTTTGCATCCGCTGGTGCAGTGTGACATGGGCTTAAAACTGTTCTTTTTTAGACATAGAGTTGGCAGAAATGGAAATCTGATTTTCCTATCTAATTTTCCAATTATGAGAAAATTACTGTAGATAATAGTCAGTTTAGTTTACAGCTATTGACACTCCCATTCAGTTCCTATATTCAGATCAGAACAAGCACATGCACCACTTAATTCAGCTAGCAAAAAAATATACCTTGGCATTCATGTATCAGCAGTAGACATTAAAAAACAATTTGCAGGCAAACGAAATATAAGGCAGGCAAAAAGCATAAGAAAAATACAGAGAAAAAGCAAGAAATCACATTATCTGTATTTATTTATTAGAAATAACAGGGATGGTCCTTCTATTCTATACCATGAAAAAAATGTCCAGGAATGATGTATCCAACATCAATGAGATTATCTATAGCTCTGAATATAAATCTATATCCAAAGATTTGCAAGACTCCAATCTCACTGGTATTGGAAGTGGAGAGAAAATGTTTGCAAGGCAAGAAGTCTTCTTTGACTTCTTTGAGTCTTCTTTAAATAATAATGGATCAGAAATCATTGGTAATGTAACAACAGAGATGCTGCAACAGCCACAATTTTGCAAATAAAAGTATAGCAGACAAAGTAGAAATTTCAATTCCACAACCATAATAAGTTATGCATTTTTTTCATTTTTCTTTTCGTGGATTTTAGGCACCTTTATTCAGAAATCATTGCAATATAAAGTACCACGCTGGTTAACTTGAGTAGGCAAAGAGATAAACCTCGTGACAGTTTTAGTGGTGTACAAGAATATGCTTGAAAGTGCCAGGTTGAAATAGAGTACCAAGTCCTTACATATTTTTGCAAATATTTTGATGTTTCATGCAATATTGATGTTAAAGCCTATAATTTGTAGCAGATTTCTTATCTGATCCACCTGGTTTAAGAATTTAGCATTATCAAAAGTTCTGCAAAATTACAAAAGTTCTTCAGAATGAGAAAGTGACATTATGGTTGGTCTTTTTATATTTGACAGCAAGGGATTCTTTTTTTTTATTTTTAAAACAAATTTTAAATAGGTTTTTTTATTAGTTTTTAAAGACAATACACAAACAAACAAAACAGAAAACCTTATAGCATAAAACCTCTTTTCTAAAAATTGCTTATTAAATTTTGACAAAACAAATAAAACATCTTATTTGAATACAACATAGTTCCAGATTATCACATATGATATGATATGTTTTCTCCCCTTTTTCCACGCTCTTAATTCAATTTTATTTATTTCATCTCAATTTAAATCATTATACTTGTATCTTTTGTCCATTTTTTTTCAATTATCTATTTTTTCTTTTCTCTTTACTGCAAAATTTCTCTGTAATCACTGGTTGAAGTATGATGACTTTTTATCTTTCCCTTAAATTTAATACTTAATATAACATATAATTTCCATACTGATTCTGCTTAAGCCCATGTCACACTGCCCAATGGATGCAAAAAGGACACAGCGGACAAGCAAAATGTTCCATCCGTTGTTATCCGCTCTCAAAAGGGGCAAAAATTTGCATAACCGGAGTGGATAACACGGACGTGGGGAGGACGCAGGGTGGATGCACAGCGGATGCGCAATGGAAGCCCAGTGGATAGAAGCAGATGGGAGTGGATGGGAGCGGATGGCGCGTCCGCTAGGCTTCCGGGGGACATCAGCAAAGTGGATGCGGAATGGATACAGCAGATGCACAGCGGACGCCGAACGGATGAAGCGGATGCACAGCGGATGCACAGCGGAAGCCTAATGGATGCCTGGCATTAATTGCGCATGCGGGGAGGATGCATTGCATCAGCCCCGCAGATATAACAGAAGCAGTTCAGAAGCAGGTCGCCATTCAGAGGAAAGACCTGCTGCCGGATGGATTGGCTGCCTTGCCTGCCCTGCCTGCATGTCTGCCTGCCAGCCTTGGTGCCAGCCTCCCTGCAAGCCTTGGTGCCTGCCTTGGTGCCAGCCTTCCTGCCAGCCTTGGTGCCTGCCAGCCTTGGTGCCTACCTGCCTGCCAGCCTTCCTGCCTGCCTTCGTGCCAGCCTCCCTGCCAGCCTTCCTGCCAGCCTTGGTTCCTGCCAGCCTCCCTGCCAGCCAGCAACCCCACAACCATGCGGAAGCACAGCAAGCCTCAGCCATCTGCTGCCAGCCCTGGAAAGAGGGACAGGGCTACCATCCCACCCCCTGACCCTCACTCTGGTTCTGCTGGGGCTTCTGCAGCATGGGCTTGCTCTTCTAGGGCTGGGGCTTCTGCTGCTTCTGCTTCTGGAGGAGCTGATGACAAGCACTCCAGCACCAGCCACCTCCACAGCACCTGCACCCTTCACCCCTGAGACTGAGCGACCAAGAGGAGTGCCAGAGACTCATTTTTGTCTTATAGCTTGTTGTTAATAAAGTCTATTTATGATTCACACATTTGCTTCATTTCTTTTTTTTAATAACGTCTTGCTGGAAACTTTTAGAAATGGTTTAAGTCTTTGCATGCTTGTGGGATGGGTTAAGATAGCTGTGGGATGGGTTGAGATAGCTGTGGGATGGGCAGGGATACCTTTGGAATGGGTAATAGCTGTGGGATAGATAAACCTCCAGTGCAAGCATTGTGGGACTGTATGGTCCACCCTCCCAGGTGCCACACCTACGGCCCTTTATTATCAATAATAATGTAATAATCATCCACACATGTCAACACAAACACAACTCTTTATTAAACGCCCTGTTCATTGTAGGCCAACCAAACATACATGGCCCAATCTCATCCGTGTGATGAGACAGGCTGAAGGAAGCATCCATTAAGCATCTACAATCCTGTCTTGTCGCTCCACTGCTCCAGCTGGGGAGTTGCACCAGTGTCTCAGGAGGTTGCGCTGCTTCTTTGCTTCATGTGAGGCTCTCTTGGGGCCTTGCACATCCTCAGTGTCGATCAGGTTTCACCCTTGCCTCCATTCCCCAGGCTCCATGTCCCCATTGCCTTGCTGGAGGTCCACGAGCCTGTTCTGCAACACTGAATAGCAAGTGCGCATGAGATTGTGCAGGATGCAGCAAGCTTCCATGAACCTCCTCACGGTCTCTGGGCAATGCTGCATGGTGGTGAGAAGTACCTGGAACCTGTTGGCCAGGATGCCAAAGGTGTTCTCTACCACCCGCCTTGCCCTGGACAGCCTGTAGTTGAAGATCCTCTCTTCACGGGTGAGGAGTCTGGAAGTGTAGGGCTTCATGAGGTAGGTTGTGAGGGAGAAGGCGTCATTCCCCACAATGAAGTAGGGCACATCTTGTGTGTTGTGGGGCAGGGGTTATGGATCTGGGAAGCCCATGATGAGGTTGCCTTCCTGCTCCTCCTTGAGGTGACTGGCATTGTATACCTGGGCATCTGAAGATGAGCCGTTGCCTGAAGCATCGATATACATGAACTTGTAGTCAGCATCGACCATGGCGAAGAGGATGATGCTGAAGAAGCCCTTGGAGTTGAAATAAGTGGACCCTGACTTGGCTGGAGATTTGCAGGCCACGTGCTTGCCATCTATGGCTCCAACGGTGTGTGGTAAGTTCCACTTCTGATACCACTGCTCTTCAACTTTCTTCCATCCTTCTTCAGTGGAGGGGTACTGGAGGTACACCTGCTTGTATTCTTCGATGATGGCCTGCACCACTTCTCTGACCACAATGCTGATGGTGTTGGATGGCACCCTCCAGCCGTACTGCATGCTCCTGTAGGAGGTCCCTGAGGCCAGGTGGCGCAGAGTGAGTGCCACCTTGAGCCCAGGTTCCAGGCTGGGCTGGAAGCTGGTGTTTGCCTTGGTCAACCTGGGTGTCAGCCGCTGCACAACTTCATCAAACATGGCTGGAGGCATCCTCATGAATTTCTGGAACGCCCGAGTGTCTTCTCTCCTGAGCTCCACCATCAGCTTGTTGTACAGTCCATCCTCTGCTCTTCTGGTGAACCATCTTCGGATCCAGACTCTTTTTGGGTGGCTCCTTTTCTTCTCGCAGTAGAGTTCACAGAGCCTGCAGATGGCTTCGCAGTTTTGCAAAATGATGGTGGCTGCCGAAAGGACTTTGTTACAATCCACGGTGGACATGACTGGATGCTGTGGAAGAGGAAGAGCCAGATGAAGGCTGCAGAGGTCTGCACCGCTGGGCTTCTGTTCTGAAAGTGAGATGCAGGCGAGTTGCTCCCCCTTTTTATAGGTAGTATAGGTTTTCCGCTAGGCAACCTCTAGGCATCCTCTAGGCATCCTCTAGACATCCTTAATATCCGAGATAGGTCTCCTCTGCGAACGTTTTTTCCATTTTAAACGCTTTGTTTCCGTTCTGCATCCGCTAGGCATCCATTCTGCATCCATTCCATGTCTGTTCCGCTTCGTCCCTGTGTCCGGCCGGATGCGAGTTGCGCGGATGAGCATCGGATGCCTAGCCGATATAGCGGTTGCGTAACGGATGCGTAACGGATGCGTAACGGATGCCTAGCGGATGCAGAACAGACGAACTGGATACATTTTCTGCGCAAAAATTTTGGGCAGCCCAAAACTTTTGGAGCGGATGAAATGTCCATAAATGGATGCTGGACGGATAGAGAGGAAGCCAAACGGAGGCAGTGAGTACATCGTGTTTTCGAACGGATGGCAAGGTTTTTTGTCCATTTTACATCCTCTTTGCATCCGTTGGTTCAGTGTGACATGGGCTTTAGTGCATTCTACATAGTACATTTTAAAATAATAAAAGAAAAGAAAAAAAATAGTGAGATTATAATATAGTAAAAACAATGTTCCATAGCTAATTAAACTCTATCAGACATTTTACAGATTCCCTTTAATATATTGTTAACTCATATAATATTCCAATTTTCTAACTCTATTTCAAATACAAATACTACAATGCAATCCTGTGAACTTTTGCAGAATCTCTTCTTTAATTACATTTTACCCTTTTGTCTCTAAAAAAAACCCTGTTTTTTAACATCTTGTTTTAAATCTTTATAACTTCTCTTCCCTTTTTCCCTTCCTCTCATATCCAGTCTGGTCTTTTGCCCCCCCCCCCCATCTCTCAACCTCCACCCTCTTGGTCTCCCCTCTCTGTTGTATTCCTCTTTTCTGTTGCTTTCTGACATTATATCGATCTTATTTTTCCCTTTCTTGGTTGTTTTTTTAAATCTTGAATTTTCCATTTTCTTTCCCTTTCCCTTTTCATCCTCAACTAAAATTATTTGTCCATTAAAGATGGCTTCTTCTTCTTCATCCCAGCTTTCTTGTAGTAATTCCTGGTAGGCAGAAATTGCCATTTCTAAGAAGTGAAAAATTGATCCAGTAGAGCCCTTGCCTTCTTGTTCCTCTTCTTTTAACGTTTTATATTCTATTTTCAATTCTTCAACAGATAATGCCATTGTAAGATTTTTTTTTAAAAACAACCCAAATGTTTTTAATCTTTCAAAAAATAGTTTCCAAGAGTCCCAAAGTCACAAAGCAATCCAAATCAGCACAAACTGTTTCATTTAGCTCTTTCTTCTTTTTGTAGTTTCTCTTCCTGGGGTAGAATTTAATTACACAGTTCCAAAGTAATTTTTTAGAAGTCTTATTGCCGTTATCTCTGATCTTAAAAGTTTCAAGCCGTCTCCTCCAACAAAATCTTAATATAAGTTCTTTACCTCTCCCTTCCCACTTACAGCAAAAAAAAAAATTGGTTTTCAGTTCCAATGTTCAGAAATCTTAATATCCCCTTGGCTTTAATTTTCAGGTTTAATTACCTTCTGTGCCAAAGCAGGTTTTTCTGGTTTCCATCTGCTATCTCCGTAGGGAAGGAGAATAAGAAGAAGAAAAAAAACCTTTCCTGTTCACTTTTCTCCACCACTTTTAACGATGTGGTTAGGAAACACTGTATCATTTGAAAAGTTGAATCTTCAGGATAGAAATGTAACTTATTGTCCCAGTTCAGCCAAAAACTTTCACTTCTTCAAACTTCCTCCTGCACAATCTTGTCTGGTTAAAAGCTTCTTTGTGGCGGCCATTACTGACAGCCGCTCCACTGCCTTTGGAAAAGGGAGTTAAGCCGGCTGAGGAGGGGGGTTGTGATTCCCCCAAACCCCTGCCTGGATCTCCCCTATTTTTGGTTACCTCTACGGGGTAACCACAGCCTCCAAATCCAGCTGGATCAGGGGCACCTCAGCAGCGAGTGCACCAGGAACCGCGCATGATCATGGATTCCTGCCGCCGCCAAAGCCTTGCAACTGGAAATCTCCGAAAGCAAGGGATTCTTGTACAAATTTTCGTTGACACAGTATCACACATGATAGAACTAATCTATTAGAATGTTGCCCTGATAGTATCTCTGAAAAGTAAAGTAAAGGAATCTCTGTGGATTTAATCTGCTAGTTGTTTCTGACCAGGAGTGGGATTAAAATTTTTCAACAACCGGTTCTCTAGGCATGACTTAGTTGGTGGGCATAGCTTGGTGGTTATGTAACCGGGTGGATGTGGCTTGGTGGTCATGTTATTGGTTGGGTGTGGCCAACTCAATATCAGTCATATCGAGGTATGCATCTCCTTGCCTGGCCTGTCATGACTGTGGGAAAGCTGCAACAGTCGTAAATATGAAAAATGGTCATGTCACTTTTTTCAGTGCCATTGTAACTTTGAATGGTCACTCCATACAAGCAAAGTACCTGCAAATGAGGGGGGAAAAAACTACAGAGAAGTTCCTGAGACAGGAAGTCTAGTCCTGCCAAGAATATAATAAGGGTTAACGGAGAGGCAATTTCGGTAAGCAACAACATTACAATGTTTCCTTCCTGCCTTCCTTACAGGATTAGGCCAGTAATTTCTTCTAACAACCGGTTCTCCAAACTGCTTAGAATGTTAACAACTGGTTCTAGAGAATAGGTCGAACTGGTAGAATCCCACCCCATTGCTGACTATAGAGGACCCATTTTCATTTTAATGCCATTGAGCCAGCATTGTCTGAAGACATTTCCATGGTCATGTCACCAGCATCACATATTGGAATGATGTTACCTTTCCACCAAAGTGGTACCTATTTATCTACTCACATTTGCATATTTTCAAATTACTAGATTGGCTGGAGTTGCGGTGAGGATGGGGGTTGACTCTTGGACCTGACTTTGCAGCTGACAAGCCCAGAGTCTTAAGCCATCACACCACCCCAACTCTAAAAAGGAAAGTGTTAAATGATTGTGTGGAGATCTATTACCAACATTTTGCTTTCGGTATTTTTTTTTCCTTTTTTGTATAAATTTTATTTAGGTTTTCACAAAATATAATACAAATAAAATATCTTTTTTTGAGAATAGCATGGTCCCGGGTTATAACTTCTCCATATAGACATAAACTCAATTTCATATTCATCTTTGTTTCTTATTCCATATCTTATTACTATTTTAATATTTTCTCAATAATTTTCCTTACCCTTAGTTTTCTCAATCTTGCTTTTAATTATCTCACTCCTTTCTAAATTGAGTTATACATATATATCTTTTTCTAAGATTCAATATATTTCTAATCATTATATTTATACTTTGTCTGTCCTGTTTCAATTTCATATTTTCTTTTATCATTAAACAAAAATTTTCCCTGTAGTTACTGTTTGGAGTATGACACGTTCGTATCTTTTAATTTTTGTCCATACAACACATATTTAAATTTCAGTTTATGCCTTTAAAATTATAAAATTGAATCTAACATATAACTTCCAGTCGAATTCTGTTTGGTACATTCTTAAAATACACATTAAGTTCTTAAAGAGTATGTGTGTGTGTGTGTGTGTGTGTATATATATATATATATATATATATATATATATATTTGTTTTCTTAGGCTTTCGCAGGTACTTACATGTGTGCTGTTTAGCTTCCTTCGGGTATTCTCCCATGTCATTGTAGTGCTTTTAAAGCATATATATATACATATATATGCTGTTATATATATATGTATGTTTTTTTTAAGTTTTCGCAGGTACTTACATGTGTGCTGTTCAGCTTCCTTTGGGTATTATCCCATGTCATTGTAGTGCTTTTAAAGCATGAATAGAAGAGATGATTCCACCAGACTGTCAATCATTTGGAATCCTGCACTCTCAAATAGAAAGATTTCCACACCACAAGCCAGGCAAACACCTGGGCACAAACAGACTTCCTCTGATAACTCCAGCTCAAACACACCTCAACCAGGCACCCAGATGAAACCTAGCTTCCTAATAGATAATAGCCATCCTTTCACACGAAGCCAAGCTGCACTGAAAACCTCCAATACAGGAACACAGTGTTGCCAGCCAATCAAAGCCACAAAACAGACAGAAGAAACCAGAAACACCAATCAAACAAACTCCAAGTCCAATAAACACAGACCAAGATTTCCAACCAATCAGGATGAAGAAAAAAGCATCCTGGGACAGCAATAGGCTAGCCTCAAATTTAAAACCAACGGCTGTGAAAGCCTGACCCACATCCAAACTCAATAGAGAAGCCTGATGATGGCAGATGAGATTCTGCTGAAATCTTGCTACGACTTTAAAAGCATTACAATGACGTGGGATAATACCTGAAGGAAGCTGAACAGCACATATATATATATAAATAAATAGCCAGATCAAAAGCTATGAGAAGCTGGAAGTTAAAAGAGCAGGAATATTATGTGACCTTACATTCCTATGCAGCTGCAGAGACAACAATGCAACACCAGCCTGCTTCAAATTAACATTTCATCACAGCACAGCTGCTACTAAACTTATCCTGAAAAGAACAGAAATGGCTTTACTCAGGAACGAAGTTCACAATAAAGATTCCAATTGGATCAGTTAAACAAAGAATTGCTAGCACTACACCTAGAATTGAGCAGCAAAATCCACCCTCTACTTTGGGATAAGATTGTAAAACAACTTACAACTTGGAGAGCTGAAACTGAAACCACTTACAAAAATGAAAAACTCTTAAAGAAACTAAAGAAATTAGAACATGACAAGAAAACCCCCAACAACTCACAACAACACCTGAAACAATTAGTATATAAGGTTTCCAACAGAGAACTCACCAAAACAGAAACAGATATCCCAACCAAAGGATTCAATTATGCCATAGCACCCAAAAAAATCTCCACAGAATCCATCATATGTGCAGAAGAATAAAACCTAACCAAATTAAATGCAGATGAAGATCTACACGTAGAACAAGAAGATCTGCTTGTAAGTTTAGACGTGGTTTCATTATTCACTCAAGTCCCAATAAAAGAAACTCTTGAAATCATCAAAAATAAATACCAACCAGCTAAAGACCTCATGGAACTAACAGAGCACTGCCTAACCAACACATATTTCATATACAAAGGACAAAGATACAAGGAAATTGAAGGAGCCCCTATGGGATCACCACTGTCACCCGTCATTGCA
>BLBF01000010.1:37960011-37986466 GCA_015471245.1 Laticauda colubrina | reverse complement strand
GTCCAACACATGAAAACCACAGGTCACAACATCAACTTCAATGGCACAAAAACCCTGGCCACTATAGAAAACCCCAGCCACAGAATCATCAGAGAAGCCATAGAGATTGAAAAAAGACCTGACAGCATGAATAGAAGAGATGATTCCACCAGACTGTCAATCATTTGGAAGCCTGCACTCTCAAATAGAAAGATCTCCATGCCACAAGCCTGGCAAACACCTGGGCAAAAACAGACTCCCTCTGATAGCTCCAACCTAACCCCCCCACCAGGCATTCAGGTGAAACCCAGCTTGCTAATGAATAGCAGCT
The DNA here is from genome assembly GCA_015471245.1 of Laticauda colubrina. Taxonomy (NCBI): domain Eukaryota; kingdom Metazoa; phylum Chordata; class Lepidosauria; order Squamata; family Elapidae; genus Laticauda; species Laticauda colubrina. The sequence goes on along the minus strand of BLBF01000010.1, from coordinate 37,986,156 downwards.
TGCTAATGAAGAGCAGCCGTCCCTTCACACGGAGCCAAGCTGCACTAAAAGCCTCCAACACAAGAACAGACTGTTGCCAGCCAATCAAAGCCACAAAACAGACAGAAGAAACCAGGAACACCAATCAAACTCCAAGTCCAATGAACACAGGTCCAGGCTCCCAACCAATCAGAATGGACCAGCCTCAAATTTAAAACCAGGAGCTGTAAGACCCATATCCATACAGAAGCTTGATGATGGCAGATGAGATTCTGCTGAAACATTGCTACAACTTTAACAGAACTACAATGACGTGGGATAATACCCGAAAGAAGCTAAACAGCACACATGTAAGTACCCGCGAAAACCTAAGAAAACAAATATATATATATATGTATGTATGTATGTATGTATGTATGTATGTAGGTATGTAGGTATGTAGGTATGTAGGTATGTAGGTATGTAGGTATGTAGGTATATAGGTATGTAGGTCTAGGTGTGTTCGGGTCTTTTCCTGTGTAAGATTAAGAGTATTTTGGCAATGTTTCAGTGAGGTCCTTCTTGCCATCCTGAGGCTGGTGCTTTCAGCTTCGTGCCAGTGCAAGCAGTGTGTGATTGGAGCTGCCGTCTCTCTATAAATACTGGTGGTGGGGGCTGGTGTGATGGGCTGGATGGTTACACTGCTGCCTCTTGATAGGTTGATGGAGTTGATGTTGGTATGAAGGTCTGTGTGATGGTCTTGTGAGTTTTGTTGTGGAGATATCCTGGATCTTGTGCTGTAATCTCCTGGGTTTATTGTTTTGTAGTGATCTTTTTTCCATTAGCTTCTTGTGTTTTAATGGCCAGAGTAATGGGTTGTGTGATGGGCTTGTGAGTTCTTTTGTTGTGGTATCCTGGGTCCTGCGTTGTTGTTCCTGGATCATTTGTGTTTTGATCTCTTTTCCATTAGCCCCCTGTGCAGTAACAGCTGGGTAATGGGTTGAATGATGACCTTGTGAGATTTATTGCTGTAGTATCCTTGGTCTTGTGCTGTGATATCCTGGGTCATTTGCTGTGTTGCAACTTATTGAGTTCGTGTGGTGTAATTCCCTGAATTTTCTGATGTGATATCCCGAGTGGGTGGCTGTGATGTAGCATTCTGGGTTTTAGTCTGGTTTCGAGTTTGGGGTCTGGGTCTGTGTTCTTGGCTTGTGTCAGTTTGTTTGGTTTTGGGGTCGGGGGGTGGACAGCTGGCACAATAGCCGTGGTCTGTTTTCTGGATGGTGGTTGTCCTTTGTTTATAGGATGGGCTTGGGCCTGGGTCTGATGAGGGGGATTGGCGGTCGTGTCCCATGTTGTTTTGGGTCTGGTGTTGGTTTTTGTGGCTGGGACTCATTGGTTGGTGAGGGATAGTTTCAAGATGTCTGGTAGGCAGGCAGCATCGTCCCATCTATTGATGTTATGAGGGTATTTCTCTATCTTGATGGCTTCCCTGATTATTCTCTTGCTGGAGTGTTCAGTGTTGGATATTAATTTGGTTCCTTCAAAATAAATTTCATGTCCTGTGGCTTTAAGGTGCTGGAAGAGGGAGGAAGTATTTTCTTCTTTTCTGACTGTGGTTTTGTGTTCTGCAATGCGTGCATTTATTCTCCTGTTGGTTTGTCCAATGTATGTGGCTGGGCAATTGTTGCATGGTATTTCATAAACTCCTTGGTTTTCTAGCTGGATCTTGTCTTTAGGGTTTCTTAGGATATTGGCTATTTTTTGGTCAGTGCTGAAGGCTGTCCTGATATTGTGTTTGTGGAGAATTTTGCTGATTTTATCTGTGGTGCCTTTGATGTAGGGGAGGAGTTCAGCTTCCTTCGGGTATTATCCCACATCATTGTAGTTGTGCTTTTAAAGTTGTAGCAACGTTTCGGCAGAATCTCATCTGCCATCATCAGGCTTCTGTATTGAGTTCATATGTGGGTCAGGCTATCACAGCCATTAGTTTTAAATTTGAGGCTAGCCTACTGTTGTCCCAGGATGGTTTTTTCTACATCCTGATTGGTTGGGAGTTTTGGTGTTTGTTTATTGGTCTTGGAGTTTGTTTGATTGGTGTTTCTGGTTTCTTCTGTCTGTTTTGTGGCTTTGATTCATCAGGCTTCTGTATTGAGTTTGTCTGTATTGAGTTCATATTGAGACGAGCTCAATACAGAAGCCTGATGATGGCAGATGAGATTCTGCCGAAACGTTGCTACAACTTTAAAAGCACAACTATAATGACATGGGAATATACCCGAACAAAGCTGAATACCATACATGTAAGTACCTGTGAAAACTTAATTGCTTTCTCATTTAAAAAGTTATAAAGGAATCAACCATTGAAAAGAAGTCACATATTACTGAAACAAGTACAGCAGGATCAATCAGATCAATCCGCAGATTTTTAGCAGCTGCAGAGGGAGTGGGAAGCAATTTGGTTCAAGCGAAAGATTAAATATAGGGTGTCTGCTGGGTAGAAAACATTTGGCCATGAACTATATGTTCATAAGAGACAGAAAGGGTATAAAACCAAGTCCCAAAAAGTATGGCAGAAAGATAGCATTGTGATAGCACCATGTGACTTATAATCCAGGGTTATGCTTTAATACTTGTGAAGCATTATATTGTGCAACAAACCATAATTGAAACAAGTCATATCATACCAGTCTGTATTAATTAAGCACATATTTAGCTGCAGAAACTATTATAGAAATATTAAAGGTGAAACAAAAAGAAAAAACTGGTAGAAAGGAACTAACCAGTTATTGGGAAGCAGAAATAATTAAACAGTCATAAAACCATATGTTCAATCATGTATACTGTCAGATAACACTATTCAACATCGAATATTTTTTGAAGTCAAACTATGTAAAGTATAAGTTGCAAAATGTTGCAAAGAATATCAAGTTTAACTATGAATTTAATCTTCCATTTTCAGTACAAGTGAAACTTTATCAAGTCTTTATCAACTCTGTTTCTGTTCAAATTACAAAGTGACAATGCATGACCATGAACCTTAAACAGCTTGTCATCAGCAAATACATTCCCAGTTCTTTAGCTGAAATGCAAAATCATGGGTTGAACATTTTTATGCTGTTTTTTCATTTCTCTGTAATCACAGTTCATTCAAATAAAAATGGTGTTCATTCAAAAAAACAGTTCATTCAAATAAAAAAAGAACAACTGCAGCCTTTTATAAATATATTCTTTCTTTTGATAGCCAACTGTGGTTACTTTTATCATGGAAATCAACATGCTTTGTTGAATGCATAAAACATGATAATCATTTAACCAATACAAAGTCAAGTCTGGTCATTTATTTATAATGAATATAAAAATGTTGCAATCACACCATGTCAATATACTAAAATTTTCTTTTAAAAATACCAATTTGTTAATTTATTAGAGGACAGAATATCCATTGCTTTGGAAATTTAGTTATGATTGGCACATATAAAATATAAAAAATTGGAAAACTCAAATCTACAAAATACTGAATTTGGTCATTGTTTATATTGTATGAACTATAGCACTTTTATTCAATATATGTCTCCTTTTGGGGGAGAACCATCTTGTTGTATGACCCCAATTAGCTCTTTGCTTGATGTGATTTTACCCACAACAGTATGACTTCACAGGCATAATCTGGTTGACTAATGAAGGAGTTTAGCCAAGGATAGCAGTTATGTAGAGCTACTGATTTGATAATTACTGTACTGACAATATAATTTAGGAATATTGCCCATTATATTTGTGTTGCTGAGATATAGGAAAGATAGGATATAGGGTAGGCATACCCTGCCTGAATTCTCACAAAAGAGACAGAACAAGAAATAATGGATGGAAACTAATCAAGGAGAGACCAACCTAGAACTAAGCAGAAACTTCCTGACATAACAATCAGTGGAACAGCTTGACTTCAGAAGTTGTGGGTGCTTCATCACTGAATGTTTTAAGAGGAGAATGGCCAACCATTTGTCTGAAATTATATAAGGTTTGCTGGACTAGAAGATCTCTAAGTTCCCTTCCAATTTTGTTATTCTCTTAAAATTTGGGATTAGAGCTGGCATACTTTGGAGTTGGTAATGGGAAAAAGGTCTTATGCTAACATCCTTCCAAGGAAATAGGAAATGAGCCCTCTGTCAATAATAGCCTAGCAATGTAATAGGTGTCATCTGGCAGAATTGCAATATCAGATTGATAGCATTTTGAAGCTATGATCAAGAGATGGAACACATCGGTTTATCTCCATGACATCATTTCCTTTTCCATGTTGTACATGGTAAATTAGTGTTTTTCAAACTTGGCAAATTTAAGATGTAGACTTTGACTCCCAGAATCACCCAGCCAACATGTTTAGTTCACAACCAAATATGAAAAACATTGTGGTAAATTGAGTACAAAAAGACATAAATACATCTATAAATTTCTATATTTGAGAAATTGTATGTAAAATGTATATTGTTGTTTTTATGAGTAAAATATATGCATAACAATAAAAAATTTCTGTTCTTATGTGTACTTTGAATGTGGAAAACTACAAGAAAACTGAGGACTTAAAATATTAGTGCTATATTTTCATTCTTAGTTGTGATTTCATAAAGCACACTCTTTTTTTGTACAAATTTTCTCACTCTACTATTACAGACAAAGGGGAGGCGTTCAACCTTTTACAACAAATAAAAGATCTCAGATTTATTACCTATTACTGAAAATAGTATCAATTTGAAGCTCTGCATAGACAACTTCATTAAGGAAAATTAATTGTAGAACTGTAATTCAGACTCATTATTGTGTCACTAAGCAGATAACATGGCTAACCAGGATTAATAGAGAGCAGAGAGTGGACAGCCTCTGTAGCAATTTTATTTTTAAGGAACAAAGCTGTTTCTTGAGAATTTCCATTGCAAGGAACATTCTGAAAAAGAGATTTTTCATGTTCTGAAATTCACTATCAATCTAGTTATATATTTCCAACCTGAAAAACTCTTTCCAAACAAAACAAATATCTTCTGTGGGACTTTTTTTCAGAGGATTTTGTGTTATTTGAGAAGTTAATTTGTTAATTTAGGACCGAGAAGACTTAAACATAAACCTGTCCTTGCTTAAGGAAAGTTAATGGGTGACTGAAGCCAGTCAAAATTTTTATTTCAAAACTGTGGGGAGATAGGAAGAGAGAAAATGAGGGGACATCACAATCAACTTCTGAAGAAAATGTTTTGTCTATGATCTAACAAATCACAACAACTTGAATTATTGGTGCCTATTTTAACATGACTCTGATTTCCCCTTATTCAAAAGATAATGCCAATCAGATTTCCATTTCTAAGACTCACAGTTTTAGAGATTCTAAAAACACACTACAAGAGTCAGTCTGTATTTTTCCAATAAACTTTTCCCATACATATTTTCAAGATTTTTTTAAATGTCATTAAAACCATATTGAGACCATAGTCAAAATCAAGACTTCAGTAACATAAAATCAGCTGTCACTAAATGCATTGATAAAACCGTAAAGCCTACAAACTTGAAATTTGGCACGTATGTTCCTCTTGGCTTCTAGGTGCTCTCTGAGAAAGGATTTTTTGAAATTACCATCAGAGTATTAGTATTTTGTATATTATTATTAACACACTCTGATGCTAAGGAGTTCTACTCCTCCACCCCACCTGAAAAGAAATCTGTTCCAAATGCAAAACACAAGTAGAGGAAAGGAGTTTCAGTTTCAGTTTCACAGCACCAAGCAGCTTTTGGTACAGAACAGTTTAGGTATGCCATGCTCAGACTCCTTGCTGTCTCCTTCTTGCTCACAATAAATACTGTTTCAATTTCCAAACAGCCCTCAACTCTCTCACACACTGACAGGATGCTTATCAGATGAATACTGATGGATGCTGATAAGCAGAGGCAGATTTTTTTTCCGTTATTTTCCTCCCCAAAAACTAAGTCCGACCACATAATTTTGTAGTGAAACACGGGTATCAAGATATCTTAAATATGTTCAATTTCTTTAATGAGGGCTTGGTGGTTAGAAAACAGAAACCTTGGAAATTGTGTATTGGAACTGCATGTGCTTCAGAAGTGTTTTCTACTTATCCCTGTCTGAAAGTACAATCTCTCTCTACTAATTATTAAAGGAGTTCAAGTTTTTAGATTTCATGTGATCCTGAAAAATGCTGCTGGTCTAAAGACTTTAGAATGCAGAAAAGAACAATAAAGATAAGATCTCAGTTGCAGGAATTGAGTATGTTTATGAGTAGTTTAAAGAAAAGAAGACCTAGGGGTGATATGATAGAAGTCTTTCAATATCTAAAGGGCTGCCACAAAGAACAGAAGTTAACCTCTTCTCCAAACCACCTGAAGGCAAAACAAGAAGCAATGGATGAAAACTAATCAAGGAGAGGACCAATTGAGGGTTCTTAGTTTTGTCATAGATATGATACAGAATAACTTATTGTATCTACTTTAATTTATCTACTAATACAGAAATAAGGAAATATTTGGAAGCAAGAAATGATAAATGGGAGGGGGTGTTCTTTCTCTTAATACTCTCCTCCAAATTTGACTTGTTTCCAATTTCTCCTAATTTGAACTTTCATAAGAGGAATCATTTATTTAATTTATTTAATCAATTTAAACAACTACTCACCTCACAGAAATGACTCTGAATGGCGAACAATATTAAAAGCAAATAAAAACCAAAACAGAAGCAAAACTTAAAATACAGAGCAATGATGAAATTCACAAAAGGCATTAAGCAAGAAATGGGCTTCTTCATCCCTGGAAACTGAGCGTCTAGTACCGAATTTTATCTTTACATCACATTTGTAAATAGGCTTTGTATGAGCCATTTCCTGAAGGAAAATACTAGTCCAAACTATGAAAGAAGACATTTGGGACTTTTTAGAATGGAGTAAAGGGAGAGATGCAGGGGGAATATATAAAATATTTTTGCTCAAACTTTTATAATTTTATCAACTGAAACAGAATGTGGGGGAGATTGGGGTCTTACAATACATCTTCACAAAACACACAGTTCATAGAATCACAAGGATGGAAAGGGAGGTTTCTAGTCCAATGAAGGTTAAGCTAGATAGTTTGGTACCATCAAGTGTGATGACAGCTAGCAATTTTGAAAGTTTCATGTTAGAGGGGGCAATTCATAGAACTTTCTGTTGGCTACTAATCTTTACAACTGCATTATATTGTGAGTTAAAAAAACATTGCAAAATTTTATTTGTTCTATTTATTTATATGCCAAATTTAGAGACCTTCCAGCTCATTCACAAAGCAACCCCACAAGTTACTGTGTAGCAACTCTGTAAGTTCAGTCTTATATACCATAAGCTGTTATCTATAATGATAATACTACTTAACCGATTTCAAAAAAAATATAAATCCTTCCTGATTTGATCTAGATCAAGATTAGAATATGCAATTTCTACAGGATTCCCTTTCTCCTCCCAATGCCTTGTGTGTTGTAAAGATAATGGTTAAGTTCAATGGAGTGACAGAGGCTTTTGTCCTGTTGAGTTTTTAAAAAAACAATTATGCTGAGTGTTATCTATTACACTGCTAATTGTTGCATTGTAAACATTCTTGAAACTTACACGCACCCTATTCTTGTCAGAAAATGCCTACTTGATCAAATTAAATCATGCAGAGTTGCAAACGTGAACAGATTCCAAGTTCAAGGGTACTTTTAATTATTGATGGTCTTGTTCACAAAAATTAGGTTCCCAACACAACATATAAGGATATACATAGGAGGAAAAATCATGCTGGTTTTGAATGATTTTAGTTTGGGTTGAGTAGTATGCTAATGAAAAAACTTTTTTTCCTTTTTCAAAGTAGATTTAAACCTTATGTTAAGAACATATAAGGAAATGCCCATGGATGTAATGATGTGTAAGAAGTTATTCTCAATTTATATGCTAAAGTAGTAGATGGAAAATTTTAAAATAAAGAATAGTGCCATGGATAACTAAACCATAAGATATGCCTGCGCGTTGAGTTTTTGTTTGTTTATTGACTGAGCTTTTTTCATCAAATACAAAATTGGAACTTTCTTTGTAGTATTGCTGGTTGGTTCCTATTATTTATTCCCTTTGACAATGTTTACATTTTATCTAAAGAAAAAATAGCTTTTTTTTTTTTTTGCACCATATCTGACAGTCTTTATATTTTAAGTCCAAACTGTTTGACACATTTGGAAATATTTAATCTTCAATTCAGAGTTGCGTATTCTCTGTGCCCACATATTTATGGAAACTGACTTCATTGTATTTGTCACTAAAGCTGAGAAATAACATAATTCATGCCTTGAAGTTTTTTCTGCAGCCCACAGAGAAGAGGCATTTGATTCATTTGCCTAAAAACCATATGTATATTTCAGTCAGAGGTTCCAAAAATTCAGACCAAGTTTTATTTATTTTTTATTGTATTATTAGTATCTTTCAGTACAGAATGGGACTTCAATTGAATTTCAGCCTCATGCACATCTGAGGCCTCCTAGCACTTATTATTCTCTAGCTATTATTCTCTAGCTATTGTTAGTGGAGATGTACTCAGAGCAGGACTCAAAGGAGATGCAGACTGTATAGATCTATTACTTTTACGGTGCAATTAATCTTTTTGACATTACTTATATAAATGTGGATTAAAATGCCTGGAAAGCATACTGTTGATTTCTATTGCTCATTAATATTGATCAAAGGTTGTTGTTCCCTTTTGTGTTAGAAGCTACTTAAAGATAATGTACAAAAGTGCTACTAATTATTGATTTTTTAAAAAAGGAACCTGAAGCCTAGTGTGCTTTAAACTAAAACTACAAAAATACTTGGCAAACTTCCACATTACTTCATTAATAATATCAATCAAATTAAAATTATGGTGGCATGTTTTTATATTTTAACTAATATTTGTCATATTTATTATGCATGGTGTCACCTACAATAGAAGTTCATGAGTTTGATTAATTATGTTTTGTTTTTAATTTGCATCTTTGTATCACCTTTGCATCTTCCTTATTAATGAAAAAGAAAAAATGAAAATGTTTGTAAACAAAAGTAAAATAATAAAACAATAAAGTACGCAATGACAAAAGAACATAGTGACAATAAATATATCTATATTAAGATTTTTTTCACTTAAAAAAGGTTAAAGAGAGATAATGACTGGCAGACTCTGAACAGCCTGTTAGGGTTGAATCTGTAAAGCATAGGAATACCTAACACAGAAGAACCAATAGATTTGGGACCAGTATTATCAAATGAAATAGTCAAATTTGGTAAATTGGCAGGATTAAGAATTAATAGGGAAAAGACCAGAATGTTAGTTAAAAACCTAACAAATAGTAAGCAAAAAGAACTAGAGAAAACAATGGGATTACAAATCATGAATAAGATTAAATATCTAGGCATTTGGCTAAGACCTAGAACACTATTCCTGAGGAAGGACAATTATACCAAATTATTACAACAAATTGGAAAGGATTTGGAAAATTGGAACAAAATGCAAATTTCACGATTAGGTAGAATAGCAATGATTAAGATGAATGTCCTACCCAAAATCTTGTATCTATTTCAAACAATTCTGGTACTATTTGATTTTTTTTTAAAGAAGTGGGCAAAATTGTTATGCAATCCATTTGGGCAGGAAAAAAAATGAAAATAAAAAAAAATCTATTTACAAGACAATAAAAACAGAGGTGGCCTTGGTCTCTCTGCCTGGGAGATCTACTACAAAGCGACGACACAAGTATAGATAAAAGACTGGATCAAACTGAAAAAAAAAAAGAATTTTAACACTCAAGGGCCATGATTTACAAATATGATGGCACACATTTTTGTGGAACCCAAATAACAAAAGTCATTCATATTTCTCCAGACACACTTTATGTAAATCCAGACATATATTAGAATAAACCATTATACTAAAATCCCGAGGCGGCTTTCAACAATGGAGGTGATGTTCCATCCTAACACAGTGGACATTAGCAAAAAGCTCAAATACCACCAAATACTAGATAATGAGGGATCACTTAAATCAATTCAGGTGCTAAAAACCCAAGGAATCATTATTGACAATTGGTCCAACTTTCAAATAAAAATGAGACATGTTAGGGATGCAAAAGAATATGGATTTGAAACAAAAGATACTCAGTTAGATAAAATACTCCTGGGCCTGGAGAAAAAATATGATATCCAAATTGTATAATTTTTTATCAGAGTGTGAATTAGCTGAGGAAATTGTGAAAGGACCAATGTTAGCTTGGGCAAAAAAAAAAAATGGTTACATTATAGATTTGGATGATAGGGAGGAAATTTGGCAAAAAATTCTTACATTTACAAAATCAATACCATATAAGGAAAATTTATATAAAATTATATATAGATGACATCTGGTACCTTCTAGATTAGCTAAAATATATCCAACAGCAAATCCAAGCTGTTGGAAATGCAAAGAGAAACTTGATACCTATTTCCATCTTTGGTAGACATGATCTGAGACTAAAAAATATTGAACAAGGATAAGAATATGGATAGAAGAAATTATCGGATGCGGACTGGAGTGGAAATCAGAACTGTTCCTCCTGGAATGATTAAAGGAGAATACCCTCCCAAAGTGAGATATCTGATCATCCACTTATTAACAGCGGCACGAATTTCTTTAGTGCAATATTGGAAAAGGGCCAATGTACTACCTATTCACATTATTATTCAAAAAAGCTATGAATGCACCGAAATGTAGAGGCTCACGCTCAAATTAAATGGGAAGGAAGAGTCAGAGTATTATCTGGTCTGGGATAAGTGGTACAGCTGGTTAGAGTGCAAGAAAAAAGATATACAGAATAAATGAACCCAGGCCATATACTATAGTTGTATATCTTGAATGTATGATAATAATAACGATTTCAAGCTTCTTATCAATTATATAAATATTATGAAGGCTCCATTTGATTAATCAATATAGTTATAATCCAAAAAACATAATGAATCAAATTCATTAAAATGTAACACAATAATACAATCAGTTGGGGGGCAGTCAAACTAAAAGCCCATAAAGCATTAGGATAAAATGGTTGTCAGGCCCTTTCTGATTGAAAGAATGTTTGGATGGGTGATGGAGCGAGAAGTTTTGCAGACACTTTTGAGACTTTTTTTGAACAGTGAACCACTGTATATCTGTCGTACAAAAACATCAGATTGCTCGCTATTAGTGGATTGAACTGTGTTTTAAAATGTTCCTCCAGCTAGCTTCAGTAAAGAACACTGTACATCTGTGAATACGCATCACTCATCTTCATGTGCGATATGGGAAAAAGACTGGAAATAAATCATTTCCATTGATATGTCCTGATGACAATTTTAAAGAAAACAAAAACGTGTTTGCATAAATTGAAGAATTATTTTCCTGTGTTGTGATTGAGAGGTTATGTTGCGGGAGGGGGGCAATGATAACTTCGTCAATGGCTTAAGAGGGTAATTCTTTCAAAAAGTTTAAGAACCACTGTCTTAAGGGACCATATACTCAAGGTATGGGGGACACTACTAAAAAGGCCTAGAATGGATGTCTGTTTTAAACTTAAAGAAGTCTTATAATATCTCAGGAGAAGGAGGAGGAATTGTTCAGAAAAATGATGGTAAATCCTATCTCTTGAGCTGTATTAGCTCAGTAGTTAGCTAACTCTGCTGACTGCTAGCAGTTCAAATCCCATCAAGCTCAAGGTTGACTCAGCCTTCCATCCATCAGAGGTTGGTTAAATGAGGATCCAAATCCTCATTTAATATTATGCTGACTCTGTAAACCACTGAGATAGGGCTGTAAATCCAAGTGCTATGGTTAGGAATATGAAACACCTAACAGGTATTTGGGTTAGAAATATATAAACCAGGATAAACATTTTAGTACTATCTCTTTAAGGCTAGGTCCCACTGGACGATGGACGCAAAACAGATGCATAAAGGACACAGCAGACGAGCAAAATTTTGGGTGGGTCCATCTGTTCTCATCCGGTCCAAAAAGTGGTAAAAATTTGCATAAACAGAACAGAAAAGAACGGAAAAGAACGGACATGGTAGTACGCAGTGGGGATGTTAAGCGGATGTTCATAGGAAGCCTAGTGGATGACAGCGGATGGAAGCAGATGGCACATCCGAAGGGGTTCCCAGGGGAGAATTTCAAAGTGGACACATAGCGGAAGGGGCGGATGCATAGCGGATGAAACGGATGTATCACGGATTCCTATAAGAAGCAAAGCGGATGCCACGCGGATGTATATCGGATGCAAAGAGTTCACTGCACATGCGGGGAGTATGAATTACATGAGGTCCATGGATATAAAAGGATGCAGCACGCATGCAGTCAGCATTCAGGGGAAAGACATGCATACATCTAGCAGGAACACCATGGTTTGTCAGTCAAGGAAGAAGAGGAAGCAGGTGCCTACTCGTTCCAGCCCTGGCAAGAAGGACAGAACCAGCATCCCACCCCCTGGCACTGACTCTGAAGCTGCTGCTGCTGCTGTGGTGGACCAGCCCCAAGGCCCTCAAGCCCTCAAAGCCCTGCTGCTGAAAGCCTTGCTGCTCAAGCCCCTGAAGGCCCTGATGCTCAAGCCCCTGAAAACCCTGTTCCTCAAGCCCCTGAAGGCCCTGATGCTCAAGCCCCTGAAGGCCCTGATGCTCAAGCCCCTGAAGGCCCTGCTCAAGCCCCTGCCAGAGGGAGGAAGAGGCAAGAGAAGGAGAAGGAAGAGAGGAAACAGTACACCATTTCGGAGGAGCATGAGGATGAGGTGCTGGAATGGCTGAGGGAGAACGACTACCTCTGGAGAAAGGGCCACAGACTCTATCGCAACACCAAGAAAAAACAGGCAGCTTGGAGAGACAAGGCAGAGAGCCTGGGCTACACTGCAGATGAACTCCTGGGATGATGGAAGCACATGCACACCTGGTATGGCAAGCTACACCTCAAAAAATCTGGGCAGGCTGCTGTCAAGCTCACAGACCGGGAGATGTACATCATGGCCAAGTGCAGTTTCCTGGAAGGTGAGATCCGCCACCGAGGAGCAGCCCCTCTGACACCCTTCTCCCTCAGACAGCCCACAGACAGCCAATCCTCTTCCAGCCAGGAGCCAGCAAGCCTGTCCAGGAAGGTGTCTTCAGAGGGCCCCACGGCAGAGACCTCCCCGACAGCTACACTCCCCATGCCAGTGGACTTGGAGGATACCCTGTCACAAATGGAGGAAGAAACAGCAGCCACCAGAGGCCAACCCACCCCCACCCCCACCCCCAGCTCCAGAGGATGCAGGCAGAGAGGCAGACTGGAGGGCCAGAACCACAGAATGCTGTTGGAGATCAGGGACACAATGGAGACCAGCACAGAACTTTTTTTCAGCTGGTCCACTTGGACATAGGATCCTTGGGCTGCCACACCTTCACCACCTACGTGAGCCAGACCCTGAGGGACCTGCCCAAGGCCCAGTACCAGGTGATGAAGAACAAGATCACAGCACTTCTGCACAACCCTCAAGGCCCAGCCGAAGCTGGTCCTACCCAGTCCAGATCTGATCCTCTACCCCAGGCGATGTCACAGCCCTTCCACAGCTTTCAACAGCCCCTCACCTACCAAGGCTACGACAACCAGGACTTCCCACAGCAGAAGCAGAACTTCCCAGTCCAGGCCCAGGTTCATCGCATGCCACAGACACCAGTTCTCACCCAGCTGCAGACCAGACAGCCCCACTACACTCCTCCTTCCTCCACCCCACAGCCAAGCCTGTCAACAGACAATCTGTCATCAGTCTTGGGCTAATATCTCAGGTACTTGAGGAAGGACCTCTCAACCTCACGGGACTGAGTCAGCTCTTGGACAGCTTCCTGAACACACCATACCCTGTTGTACTCTCGGAGCCAAACACCCCAATGGCACCTCAGACCAGCACTCAAGCCACAGCCACCTCCACAGTCCCTGGCTGCTTAACAGCTGAGACCATGGACATGACTCAGAGTGACTGAGAATAGTGTCAGAGACTGAGTTTTACTTGTTCAGTTCATCTTTGCTTAAGACACTTTACTTGGTTAATTTTGCTTATTTAATAAAGTCATAAAGTCTACCTAAGACAGTTAATAAAGGTTATCTTTGTTTAACACACTTAATTCAGTTTACTTGGTTCATTTTGCTGATTTAATAATGTCATAAAGTTTACCTAAGACAGTTAATAAAGGTTATCTTTGCTTAAGACACTTGGTTCATTTTTTTACCTTAGTAAAGTGTTGGTGAAAACTTTTAACAAATGGTTAAGCCTTTGCATGCTTGTGGGATAGATAAGGATAGTTGTGGGATAGATAAACCTCCAATGCAAGCATAGTTGAACTGTATGATCCCCCATCCCAGCTGCCACACATATGGACCTTTATTATCAATAACAATTTATTCATTGATCAACACATTTTAAAATAAACAAATCTCTTTATTAATGCCCTATTCATTGTAGGACCACTCAACATACATGGCACAATCTCATCAGTGTTATGCAACAGCCTTAAGGAAGCATCCATTAATCATCTATCATCCTGTCTTGCCACTCCACTGCTCCAGCTGGGGAGTTGCACCAGTGTCTCAGGAGGTTGCGCTGCTTCTTCCCTTCACGTGAAGCTCTGTTGGGGCCTTGTACATCCCCAGTGTCTATCAGGTTTTGCCCTTGCCTCCATTCACCAGGCTCCATGTCCCCATTCCCTTGTTGACGGTCCACGAGTCTGTTCTGCAACACTGGGTAGCGGGTGTGCATGAGATTGTGCAGGATGCAGCAAGCTTCCATGATACTCCTCACAGTCTCTGGGCAATGCTGCATGGTGGTGAGAAGTATCTGGAACCGCTTGACCAGGATGCCAAAGGCATTCTCCACCACCCGTCTTGCCCTGGACAGCCTGTAGTTGAAGATCCTCTCTTCACGGATGAGGTATCTTGAACTTTACGGCTTCATGAGGCAGGTTCTGAGGGAGAAGGCATCATCACTAATGATAAAGTAGGACACATCTTGTGTGTCATTGGGTCTGGATCTGGAAAACCCATGATGAGGTTGCGTTCCAGCCAATCCTTGGGGTCATTAGCGTTGTATACCTGGGCATCTGAAGCTGACCCGTTGCCTGAAGCATCGATGTAGATGAACTTGTAGTCAGCATCAACCATGGCAAAGAGGATGATACTGAAGAAGCCCTTGTAGTTGAAATAAGTGGACCCTGAATTGGCTGGAGCTTTGCAGGCCACGTGCTTCCCATCTATGGCTCCAACGGTGTGGGGAAAGTTCCACCTCTGATACCACTCTTCTGCAAGTTTCCTCCAGCCTTCTTCAGTGATGGGGCACTTGAGGAGCTCCTCCACGTATTCTTCGATGATGGCCTGTACCACTTCTCTGACCACAATGCTGATGGTGTTGTGTGGCACCCTCCAGGCATACTGCATGTTTCTGTCTGTAGTTCCAGAGGCCAAATGCCACAGAGTCAGTGCCACCTTCAGGCCGGGGTCCAGGCTCGGCCGGAAGTTGGTGCTAGGCTTTGTCAACCTGGGTCTCAGACGCTGTACAAGTTCGTCAAACATGGCTGGTGGCATCCTCATGAAGTGATGGAATGCACAAGGGTCTTCATTCCTCAGCTCCACCATCAACTGGTCATACAGTCCAAACTCCATTCTTCTCACGATCCATCCTCGGATCCACACAGCTCTTGGACATCTCCTTCTTCTCCTTCTCTATAAAAGGTGAAACAGTCTGAACAGGTTTTGGTTTTGGTGATGAATGAGTGCAGCTATCATACGGACTGTGTCATGATCCATGGTGGAGAACAATTGATGATGTGGAAGACCAAGACCAAGGGTGAAGAGGTCTGTACACCACGGCTGCTGGGCTTATACTGAGTTCCAGATGATTTTCTCCCTCTTTTTACATACTCTAGACATACTGCAGACATCCTAAATATCCGATATACATCCCAGATACAAACGTTTTGTCCATTTTAATCCTTTATATATGAGATGTATACGCTTACATCCTTTCTATTTCCGTGCTACTAACGCTGTGTAGACGTTCCATGCACCTTTTGTTTCCTCCCTCTTTCCATTTTCAGCTGCAGCCGATGTGAGTTGAGTGGATGGCCAGAGGATGCATAGAGGATACAACGGACATTTAATGGATGATAACGGTCATAGAACATTTGTTGCCTTTATATGTCACGGATGTACATCGTACACGGCGGAAAGTTCATCCATTCACAAAGTTTTGTGCAGCTCAAAACTTCTTGCGTGGATGAAATCTCAGTGAACGGATGCTCGAGGGATAGAGCGCATGAAACACTTATGCAGTGAGTACACAATGGATGCATAGCATTTTCCAACGGATGGCAAGCATTTTTTTAATGTTTTACATCCTCTTTGCATCCGTAAGTGCAGTGGGACAGGGCCTTAAGGGAATGCAAGAGCATGCAATTGGGTGTGGTTTCTCAAACAGCCATAAGATGGAGCCAGAAACCTGGTTTTTTTTGGTCTGAGTCTCAGGAGAGAGTTTGAGTGTATCTTTATTTCCTTATGTTGGAAAGTATTGCTGTTGCTCCATTTTTCCTAATTGACTGATATTACTGGATTTAATGTAAGTCTAATACTTAACTGTTTTTAACACTGGACTTTATTACTGGAATATCCCTGGATTGAAAAACTGACTGATTAACCCGTGAATGACTTTTGGACTGTTAATTTTGGACTTTGCTTAAACCTTTCTGGAAGTAAAAACCTTCATTAACTGGACAGTGTAACTGTGTACTGAGTGTATTATTCCAATACTACTCTCTATACGTCTCCCTGTATGCGCTCATTCTCCTAATGGGGAATTACCTCAACACTGATTATGGGCCCAGGCCATACCAGGCTCAGATAACTGAGAGTTAGTATGAATGCACAGTACTGTATACAGTCAGCAGTTCACTGTTTAATTGTGGTTTACTATCCTGGTAATGATGGCTCAAGACACTTCAACAAGTCTATCACTGATAACCCAGTTGGATGGAACAAACTATGTTTCCTGGTCTATGAAATGCAGTCTACTTCTACATAGAGAAGGTTTATGGAATGCCGTTCAAAATCCAGCAGATGTAAATGCTTGGGATCCAGAAAATGAGGATGGTGTCAAGAAGATTGCTGACTTTAAAAAGAACAACGAACGAGCTCTTTGTATCATTGGACAAACACTGAGTGACCAGAAGCTAGTCCATATTCATGGAGAAGAGTCTGCTGCTAAGTGTTGGCAGAATTTGAAAAGGATTTATGTCCGTGACAGCGTAGGTGCACACATACATCTTACACGTAAACTGTTTAGAGCACATCTTCTGAAATGTGGAGATATGTTAGCTCATTTAAACTTAATGAAAAGAACTTTCCAAGAGCTACATGAAAAAGAACTAATATTTTCAGAGCTGCATCAAGTTTACATCATTCTTTCCTCATTGGATGAAAGTTATGATGACTATGTATCTTCACTGGAAGTCCTGCCCAAAGATAAACTGACGTAACTGTAAGATTGCTAGAAGAAGCAAGAAGACGGCTTGACAGGGACCAACTGAGGAAGGTACAACCACAAGAAGAGAATTTATCTTCAACTGCCTATACTGTTCCGAAATGTTTTTCTTGTGGGGCTAGGGAACATATACCTAAATTCTGTAAGAAAAGAAAACAATAGAATACTAGCAAATACCAGAAGGCCAAGAATAATGTTTGTTCAGCAATGTCTAGCAATTTAACTGTAAACAATAATTTGTGGGTTGTTGATAGTGGAGCATCACAATGCATTACTAAAGGTAGAAAAAGGTTTCTAAAGATGTCCATGAATAAACAACATGTTTCATTGGCAAATGGATGGAAGATGAAAGCATCAGGTGAAGGTACTGCATATTGTTCTTGTATAAATGAACATTTAACCATGTTATATGTACCTAAACTGAAATTTAATTTGCTATCCGTAAGGGCTTTAGTTAATCTTGGTTATATAGTAACCTTTAGGGGAGATAACTGTATAATAGAGAAAGAGGGTGAAAGTGTTACTGCTATTTTAAAAAATGATTTATATGTAATACATGGTGATCAGTTGAAGATGGCTAACTCAATTTATAAAAATGTTAAGCCACATGATGAATGTATACATTTCCTACAAAGACGTCTAGGTGATATTAATTTCAAAATGCTCAAACAAACTGTTCAATTGTCAGAGGGAGTAAAATTGAAACCTTGTAGCAAGTATTTACATTGTAATGCTTGTACATTGTAGTCAAGAAAAGAGTAAAGTTACTCCTGCAAACAGACTAAATGGGTTTAAGACCAAAGAACCTTTAGAGGTTGTGTTTGCTGACATAATTGGTCCTAAGAAACCAAGTTTAGGAGGTGCCTGTTATATTTTGAGTATTATGGACCATTACTCAAGATAAGGTTTCTGCTATCTTATGAAAAACAAAACAGAAACATTCCAACATTTCTCTAACTGTCTAAGGTTTGCTGAGAAAAAAAATGAAAAGTAAATTAATTACTTTAGTAACTGATAATGTGACTGAATTTGTAAACAAAAGATTCCAAAATATGCTGAAATTGGCTGGTGTTGAGCATAAACATTCTGCACCTTACAGACCACAACATAACTCGTTTATAGAATGAAGAGGGCAAACATGACAAGCCATGGCTCACACTATGTTATCTGACTCAAGTTTACCTGAAACACTGCGGGGCCACTGTGGGGCCATCATGTTTACCTGAAACACTGTGGGGCCATCATGTGTTGTAACCATGTTTGAAATAAGGTAGTAAATACAACAACTGGAGAATTGCCATTCACTCGTTGGCATGGCAGAAAACCAAATTTAAGTTATTTACACACATTTGGAGCTCCAGCATGGGTGCATATTCCCTCACAAGTAAGACTGAAAGGGCAACATAGAGCTAAGAAGTTATTTTTTGTGGGTTATGAAGCCAACCATAGATCATTTAGATTCTGGGATCAAGGCACAGCTCATGTTTATTGTAGTGCTAGTGCAAAATTTCTTGAGCATGTTGGGTGGGATAAACTGGAACAGGAATCCAGCAATGATATTATTATTGACACCCAAATAGTCCCTAAGGATAAAATCAGTACACCTCAAATAGCCATTAAAGAAGGAAGAATAGGAGGAAGTAGTAGAACAAGCAAAGGAAGAAATAGAACAGGAGCAGATGGCACAGGAAAGTCCACCAGCAAGTCCTGTATTACCAAGACGTTCAACCCGAGTATCACGACCACCTGATAGATATCAGGCTAGTGTTGTATGCCAAGTGAATACAGTTCCAAGTAACTATAGTGAACTGAAAATGTATCCTGCTAAGGATCAGGCTGCTTAGCAGAAAGCAATGGATAAGGAACTGGAATCATTAAAAAGACTGGAGGTATATGAAAATGTTAAGTTACCACCAGGTAAACATGCCATAGGATGTAAATGGATATATAATCTGAAGACAGGTGTAGATGGGACTGTTCCCCATAAAGCCAGGTTAGTAGCACAAGGGTTCAATCAGACAGCAAATGACTACGATGAGGTGTTTGCACCTAGTCTGAAGGCTACTACATTAAGGGCGGCATTAGTGTGGGCAGCTAAGGAGAAATATATTGGAAATCATTTGTATGTAGAGACAGCTTATCTGCATGCACCATTGCAACGCACTATATATTTAAAGAAACCTTTGGGTCTCAAAAATGATAATACTGATAATGATTGCTGGAAATTGAAAAAGAGTCTTTATGGTTTAAAGCAATCAGGATATGAGTGGAACCAATGTATAGTTAAAGAATTAACTAAGATAGGTTTTGTAGCGGGCATGGCTGATCCATGTTTGTTTAAAAGAGAAAGTGATGTTGTAGTGTCATTATTCCTATTATTTACTGATGATATAGCATTAATCACCAAAACTGAACAAGAAACTACGGAGATAATTTCACTATTGGAACAGAAATCTAAGATAAAACAGCTGGAGAAATCAAACATTATCTTGGTTTAAAGATAGATAGAACTAGGGGAGGATACAAGATCTCACAGGCAGATAAAATTAACCAATTACTAAAAAGTTATAAAATGGAACTTTGTAAGCCAGCTAAGACACCAATGAGCCAGGAGTTTAGCCATAGTGATGTTCAAAGTCCTGTTTTCGATAAGAACATTTATCAGTCCTTGATTGGTAGTTTATCTTATCTCAGCAATTGGTCAAGACCAGATATTGCATACTGTGTTAATCAATTAGCAAGATTTAATGCTGAGCCCACTGAAAGGCACTGGCAAGCTGCTAAACATATGTTAAGATATCTGAAACAGACAATACATTATGCACTGTATTTGGAGCCAAAAGATGAACTGAATTTGACTGCATATGCTGATGCAAGTTTTGCTACAGACAAAAATACATGAAAATCTACATCAGGTACTGCTATATTATTTTGAAAAGCATTGATTGGATGGAGATCTATTAGACAGAAACATCTAAGTTTGTCAACAATGGAGGCTGAATTCTCATGTTTGTCTTTATTATGTACAGATTTAGTTTTGTATAAGCAATTATTAATTGATATGGGAATTAATGCAACAGATCCTATTGTTGTTTACGAAGATAACCAATCAGCAATACAGATGGCTTCAAATATTGCTGTTAAAACAAGAACGAAACACACAGATTTAAGATATTTAAATGTGTGACAATGTGTGCAAAGTAAGATGATTAAGCTAGAATACTGTATGTCGGAAAACAATATAGCAGATCATTTTACAAAGGCCCAAGGCTCTATAAATCAAAAGGCATGCTGTGAAGATTATGGATTTAGAATGTAAGGTTGTATATATTATCTTACCCAAAAGGGGAGAATGCTAGGAATATGAAACACCTAACAGGTATTTGGGTTAGAAATATATAAACCAGCATAAACATTGTAGTACTATCTCTTTAAGGGAACGCAAGAGCATGCAATTGGGTGTGGTTTCTCAAACAGCCATAAGATGGAGCTAGAAACCTGGTTTGTCTTCATCTGAGTATCAGAAGAGAAGAGAGTGTATCTTTATTTCCTTCTGTTGGAAAGTATTGCTATTACTCCATTTTTCCTAATTGACTGATATTATGGATTTAATGTAAGTCTAATACTTAACTGTTTTTGACACTGGACTTTGTTACTAGAATATCCCTGGATTGAAAAACTGACTGATTAACCTGTGAATGACTTTTGGACTGTTGATTTTGGACTTTGCTTAAACCTTTCTGGAAGTAAAAACCTTCATTAACTGTACAGTGTATCTGTGTACTGAGTGTATATTATTCCAACACTACTCTCTATACTTCTCCCTGTATACTTCATTCTCCTAGCGGGGAATTACCTCAACAGCTATTGTTATTGATATATTGGAAACTAACATATGGAAAACTATAAATGAATATTTACTTATAATATAAATGTAGATATATTGCTTTATATTTAAAGAGAGAGAGGTTCATCTAGAATTTAATGTACAGGTAAGATAGCCTTTTGATTAATCTGTAGCAGCAGCTAATAGTCCTGACCTTTCCATTCTAACTCATTTTATTCATTGATCTATGTCCAATAATTATCTAGCAATGTGTACAGTGGGTAAGCAGTTCTTTTTAATTTTAAAAATGCTACAAAAATTGCAGATATAATGCAAATGCTATATCTTTTTCCTGTTTCTGCAGTGTCATTTTTACCTTTTAATAATATTTAAATGTGACTTATTCCTTTTTTGATAATTTACAAACCTTCATACAAGATTAGATGTATGATTTCTTTCAAACCACATTTCCCCCAAAAATAGGATTTACCCCAAAAACAAGCCCTTGCCTGATTTTCACACCTGTGCTTAATATAAGCCCTATCCCAAAAAATAAGCCTTAGTTAAAACCTAGCCCAACATCTGGTTGTAAAAGGTGGGGGGAGGCACAGGCATAAAATTCAAGCTAGGGAGGGAATGGGAAGTGGAGCTGCCCACGTCTGCTTACCTTAGAACCACCCCAGGCAGGAGTCCCATGTCCTAACACCTGTCATGCTGCTGCCTGATTTCTTCTGCAGCCGCTTGCAGCCACTTGCAACAAGACGCCATGTGACACATTATGCTTGTGCCACCGTTCACAGCATGAGGCCACATGGTTCGTCACACCAGTGTCACATTTGCAGCAGAACACAACGTTTGTTGCACCAATGCCACTGCTCATGGCAGAAATCAAATGGCATCCTGCCACATACAGTGGCATCAGTGTAATCAGCCACGTGGCATCTAGCCATAAGCAGCCTAAAGCAGCTACAGAATAAATTAGGCAACAGTGCAACAGGTGTTAGTGCATGGAAAGTGTGGCTGTAGTGGTCCTAAGGTAAGCAGATAAGACATCCCCCCAAAATAAGATCTTGTGCTTATTTTGGAGCTGAAAAGAAAATAAGACTGGGTCTTATTTTTGGAGAAACATGGTACTTCTATACTTTATATGTTTCTTTAATAATTAATCTTAACAATGGTGAGTCTCTGGCACTCTTATTGGTCACCAGGAGGTGTGCCCAGTCTCAGGGGTGAAGGGTCCAGGTGCTGTGGAGTTGGGTGGTGCTGGAGTGATGGTCTGTATCATCATTGGGGTGCCTGGCCCCGAGAGGACAACAGGGGACGGTGTGTTGAGGAAGCTCTCAGACAGCTGGCTCAGACCCGCGATGCTGAGAGGTCCTTCCTCCATGCCATGGGGTGTAAGCCCCAGTACTGATGACAGATATACTGAGGCCGGGCTTGGCTGTGGGGTGGAGGAAGGAATAGTGTAGAGGGGCTGTCTGATCTGCAGCTGGGTGAGGACTGGCGTGGGTGGCATCGCTGTCATCGGTGGCATCATTGTCATGGTTGGCATCGGTGGCATCAGTGGAACAGGTGGCAACGGTGTCGTCCGATGACTCTGTGCCTGGACTGGGAAGGGCTGCTGCCTGTGCTGCTGGACCTCCTGGTAGCCATAGCCCTGGTAGGTGAGGGGTTGTGGGAAGCCTTGGAATGGGAGGGACATCACCTGGGGTGGAGGAGCAGACCTGGACTGGGTGGGATCTGGATCTGGAGGGTTGTGAAGCAGCTTGGTGATCCGGTCCTTCACCACCTGGTACTGGGGTTCCTCCATGTTCTTGAGGGTCTGGTTGACATAGGTGAGGAAGGGCTTGCGGTTGGAGGATGAGGAGTCAGTGCTGACCAGCTGAGAGAGGAGATCTACACTGGTGCGGATGGTGTCCCTGATCTCCAGCAGACAGTGTGGCTCTGCCCCTCCTGCTATCTGGCTCTCTGCCTTTCTGTGGAGGCGGAGCTGGGGAGGGTGGATGCGGCTACGACTGTGGTGGACTCGATGTCTCCTTTCTCCCACCGCACCAGAGAGTCCTCCACGTGCTCCACCATGGTTACAACACCTGTCCGCGGGTTCTCCGCCATGGCACGCTCCACAGACACCTGCCTGGAGACAGGGACTGACTCTCGGCCGCCAGAGGACTGGGTCTCAGCAGGATGCCAGAGAGAGAGGGTAGACAGAGGGGCTCCTGGTGCTCCTCGGTGGTGGATCTCACCCTCCAGGAAGCTGCACCTGGCCATGACATAGGTCTCTCTGTCCGTCAGCTTAACCGTGGCCTGGCCAGATTTCTTCAGGTGCAGCTTCCCGTACCAGGTGTGCATGTGCTTCCACCAGCCGAGGAGCACCTCCGAAGTGTAACCCATACTCTCTGCCCTCTCTCTCCAAGCAGCCTGCTTCCTTTTGGTGTCCCTGTTCAGCCGGTGTCCCTTCCGCCACAGATAGTCATTCTCCCTCAGCCACTCCAGCACCTCATCCTCGTGTTCCTCCTTAATGAAGTATTGCCTCCTCTCCCGTCCCCGCATACACCTCTTCCTCCCTTTGGCAGGACCAGATGGGCCCTCATCAGAGGGGCTCCCAGGTGGTAGGGGCTGATCCTCCACACCACCAGCAGCAGCAGGATCATCATCATCAGCAGCATCATCATCATCATCACCAGCAGGATCATAATCATCATCAGCAGCAGCAGCAGCAGCAGGATCATCATCATCATCAGCAGCAGCAGCAGCAGCAGGATCAGCAGGACCAGGATCAGCTGCAGCAGAGTAAGCACCAGGAGCCCCAGCAGCACCAGCAGCACCAGCAGGATCAGGAGCACCAGCAGGACCAGAAGCAGGACCAGGAGCATGAGCAGGATGAGAAGGACGAGCAAGTCCAGGAGCATGAGCAGGACCAGCAGGACCAGCAGGACCAGCAGGACCAGCAGGACCAGGAGAGGACCTTCAGCAGAGTACGCAGCAGTGGAATCACCACCGCCAGGAGCAGCTTCAGCAGAAGCTCCAGCACCAGAAGAGCGAGCCCGAGCAGCAGAAGCCCCAGCAGAAGCAGAGTCAGGACAGGGGGCGGGAGGGTGTCCCTGTCCCTCTTGGCAGGGATGGCGGCAGGTTGCTGAGACTTTCGCTTCTTCCCCATGGTTGTGGGGTTGCTGGTTGGCAGGGAGGCTGGCAGGGAGGCTGGCAGGCACCAAGGCTGGCAGGAAGCTTGGGACCAAGGCTGGCAGGAAGGCTGGGACCAAGGCTGGCAGGAAGCCTGGCAGGAAGTCTGGCAGGAAGCCTGGCTGGAAGGCAGGCAGGCAGGCACCAAGGCTGGCAGGCAGACTGGCTGGCAGGGAGGCTGGAAAGCAGGCTGGCAGCAAGGCTGGCAGGCAGGCAGAGAGCAAGGCTGGCAGGGAGGCTGGCCAGGAGGCTTGGAGGCAGGCTAGCAGGAAGGCTGGCATCAAGGCTTGCAGGCAGGCATGCAGGCAGGGCAGGCAAGTACTCGATGTATCCTGCAGCAGGTCTTTCCTCGAATGCTGGCCACGTGTGAGCTGCTTCCCTTTATATCTGCGTGGCTTACGCAATGCATCCCCCCTGCATGCGCAATTAATGCCAGGTATCCGTTAGGCTTCTGCCGTGCATCCGCTAGGCTTCCGCTCTGCATCCGCTTCATCCGCTGTGCATCCACTGTGCATCCGCTGTATCCATTCCGCGTCCGCTTTGCTGAGGTCCCCCGGAAGCCTAGCAGATGCGCCATCCGCTCCCATCCGCTTCCATCCGCTGGGCTTCCGTTCCACATCCGCTTTCCATCTGCTCTGCGTCCTCCCCACGTCCGTGTTATCTGCTCTGGTTATGCAAATTTTTGCCCCTTTTGAAAGCGGATAACAATGGATGGAACATTTTGCTCGTCCGTTGTGTTCGTTTTGCATCCGTTGGGCAGTGTGACAGGGCCTTTAGGATTGTTTATTACTATTAGAGATTTTGAATAAACTTTTTTAAAAAAATAACTAACTAAAAATAACTTTCAGAGAATGAGGCTTAATTTTCTAAACAGAGAACATAGTTTTAAGCCACTCAGAATCATTGTCTGACATCGGTAGTCACAGAAATTTGATGAATGACTAAATAGATAAATAAATAATGGCTATTATTGAGAGTTCCTTTCATGTGTTTTCAAGCATACAATCACTTTGTAAATTTCTAAAACTATTAAAAATCATGATTTATCACGAAGAATAACTGGGGAAATGTTAAAATATTTAACATAAGTTTGTCATAGCAGTTAAGGTGCTGGGTAAGAAACCAGAAGACTTTAAGTCACTGTTCTTTTGGCATGAGGACATTTTGATGAAGAAGAATGTGGTAATGAGAATAGGATTAAATAATTGAATATTTTTTCATGAACAGTTACTGAAAATACTAAGAGCAATGGGAGCAATAGATGATGAAAGAAATGCACGCATGAGAATCATGCAATGTTCCTTTGGTTACTCAACATATTTATAAATAAATATGCATCCAATGCTCTGGTAACATAAGGTGGTTAGAGAGATGAATGAAGATATACTTTTGTATGCAGAAAATGTTCTCTTTTTGGCTGACCATCTGAATAATTTATTGCAAGTGCTGGCTAGAGAAATAAAGATCTGAAAATTAATGAAATATGAAGACAATAGTCCTTGGCAGAAAAAATAGAAATAATTACAGACAGATAGATAGATAGATAGATAGATAGATAGATAGATAGATAGATAGATAGATAGATAGATAGATAGAT
>BLBF01000010.1:37947209-37960001 GCA_015471245.1 Laticauda colubrina | reverse complement strand
GATAGATAGATAGATAGATAGATAGATAGATAGATAGATAGATAGATGACAGACAGACATTCAGACAGAAAGACATTCAGACAGAGAACAAGTTGAAGAATTGTGACCATATTTATTGAAAGTTTACTATGGATGATAAAACAGAATAAGATATAGCTAGATGAGTGAAGAGAAGGACCAGGGGAGACATGATAGCAGTCTTCCACTATTTGAGGGGCTGCCACAGAGAGGAGGGGGTCAAGCTATTTTGTAAAGTACCTGAAGGCCAGACAAGGAAAAATTGATGGAAACTGAACAAGGAGAGATTTAACCTGGAAATAAGTAGAAACTTTCTGACAGAACAATCAACCAATGGAACAGCTTGTCCTTGGAAGTTATGGGAGCACCATAACTTGAGACTTTCAAGAAGAGATTAGACTCCCATTTGTCAGAAATGGTATAGGAACTCCTGCTTGGGCAGGGGGTTGGACTAGATGACCTACAAGGTCCCTTCCAACTCTGAGTATCTGTTATCTGTTACATCCTTCTGTACAGCCATTGTGACCTAATTCCATTAGCAGAGTAAAAGTTTCCAAATCTCCTGGATATTTTTTTTCTTTATACAGGGAATGAATACTTGCTTATTTGGTTGCACATTAAGAAAGGGAATTCCTTAGAATTTAACTCATAGCATATAGATGCTTTTCAGAAAATAAAGAAATTGCAGATGTCAAATTCTGTGCTGCCTCTAGAGATTTACACTTCGTGTTATAGAGTGGGAAATATGCTTAGCTACCAAATTGCCAGGTGGTACCGCTGCATCAATTATATACTAATTATGCACCAGTTATAAATATATATATAGTGCAATTGTTCAGGATTCATCCCTTTGAAATTTATACTGATCATAACTTTGTTTTAAATCTTATTTTTTAAAAACAAGAAATTTAATTATACATTTGCTTTGAAGTTTAAAGAATATGGAGGATTAGATTAATGCATTATGGCTGTGTTTTGCCCATGTAAAATCACACAAGTTAGAAAAGCCTCAAATTAAATGGGCAGCTCAATGTAGCTTTATGATCCAGAGGAAACATCTATATTTTTTGATGTTTATATCAAAACATATTTCTTCCTGTTTATCAATCCCTTCAGTGTGAATTCTCCCAATTCTCTGTTTTAAAACTTTAGCCCTTTTTTTTGTTAATTGAAGAAGAAACAAACATGACTAGAGAGAAATTCATCAAAGTGGACAATTATGCTTGAAATGTAGCGATCCCTTCACTTACATTATTTAGTTACTTAAAAAGCAAAGGGGCTGTTTAGCTTTTCTTCAAAAAATACTTGTAAAGGACTATGATCAATTTAATTCAATGTTTTTCAAACTAAGCAACATTAAGATGTGTTGATTTACTCTCAGAATTCCTTAGCCAGCATGGAACATATTTAAAGTTGCCAAGTTTGAAACATATTTATTTAAGGAGCTGTAGTGGCACAGTGGTTAGAGTGCAGTACTGCAGGCTACTTCTGCTGACTGCTGACTGCAATTTGGCAGTTCAAATCTCACTGGATCAAGGTTGACTCAGCCTTCCATTCTTCCAAGATTGGCAAAATGAAGACCCAGATTGTTGGGGGCATGCTGACTCTGAAAACTGCTTAGAGGGGGCTGTAAAGCACTATAAAGTGGTATATAAATTTAAGTGCTATTGCTATTAATTGCATTCTAAAATTCTAGATCAGCATCTCTTCCCTACCTTGGCATTCTGTTGATTACCAAGATATGTATATTGTAGCATTCTAGATTTTTCAACTTATATCTCCCAGCATCTCCTACCATTGATTATGCTCAATGCATGCTGTACATTGTAATTAGACAACATCTAAAGAGACATATCCCTGTTAATTACTTGAATTATATTATGTTAATATATGTTGATACAGATCCTTCATCATCTGTTCTCAACCTTCATCAGCTATTCCAAAATTTTCATAAGTTTTTTTGTTTTACTTCTCACAGTAGAATGGATGCCTTTAACTTACAGTTATGCCACAGGTAGAATAATTTGTTTTAGTAAACAGTGCTTAATCTAAATCTACAACAGAAGCATACTTAGTCTGGATTTCCTATTCCTATTTCCTAAGACCATGGATTTCCTATTCTGTTCCTATTCTGTTCTGTTCTTTTGAGTATGTTTATACTATATCCTTGGGGTTATAACCAGAATTTTAGCTTTATCTAACTGCAAGATTAAATAAAGCTATCAAAATCTGGCTGTTTCAAAAAGGCCTTCGGAGATGATATATTATGGGGTGAATCCTTTCAGCAGTAGCAAAGTTATATTAAAAATTACATTTTTATAAAATAGAATGTTTCTATGAATTTCATCCAGGGCATTGGGAATTTCCTAGCCTTGAAATTGACCACACCCACTTCCTGACCTTAAAAAAGTGGAATTTCTCAAATGCCTTTCAGATAAAGTAAGCACCAGAGGCCTGTTTTCCACCTATGAAAATGTTCTTTGGTTAAAAAAATAATCAAATGTACTGGGATGGTTGAAAAATATATCAACAAAAATGTGACACAAAATATTGATAAATTTATCAAAGCTTATGAATTCGTATGAATGAATTAGATTTACAAGAGGGTTATGTTTTTCAGTATTTCTTTTGTATTTTTTTTAATTCTCTCAGGGCCATGTCTCCCTAATCCCTGCCATAATGGTGGAACATGTGAAATCAGTGAAGCCTACAGAGGAGACACATTCATAGGCTACATCTGCAAATGTCCAGCTGGATTTAATGGAATACACTGCCAGCACAGTAAGTTTTAAAATGGTATTTACCTTTCCTGCTTGATGAAAAAATATCTAGAACTACTATTCTGCATAGTTATCCAATTACTGCATGTGTTTGACTCATCAGATCTGCTTGGCTGTAACTGTAGATGTGTCTGTGCATTAGAATCTTTATTGACACTTCCACAAGATTATTTACAATTTCTTTCTATTTTATTACAATTTCAGTAGGAATCTTCATGTTTGAGTGTTTTCCATAAAATAAAGAGAAAGTTATTCTTTCTTTCTTTATTTCTTTCTTTCTTTCTTTCTTTCTTTCTTTCTTTCTTTCTTTCTTTGTTTCTTTGTTTCTTTCTCTCTGTCTCTCTGTCTCTCTCTTTCTTTCTTTCAGAAAATGGAATATTGCAATTTCCTTTAAAGCTCAAGACTTTATCTTGATATAATCAGCAGTTCATTCAGCTAATGATGGCTAAAGATAAAAAGGGTTGTTAAAAAGTAGATCTTTATGCTAATAGGTCTCCTATATTTTCTATTTCTGCTCATTTTAAAACTAACCTAAGACAGGTGCTGTTAGCCCTATTATTTAATTCTATAGGAAGTCTTTCTGAGAGCTTTATTAATAGATGTTCTGGATTTTCTACCATTAATTAAATGCACAGCATCATTTCTATCTGAAATTTATTATAGTCAGTCAGTAAAAATAAATTTATGAATTGAAGAATTTTATTTTATTTTTTTCTCCTTACTCTGGAATTAAACAAATGAATTATTTGCACGCACACACACACACACACACACACACACCAACAAACAATTGTCCAATCTATCAGAAGCATCACATTAGGAGACAGAATCAGAATACAAGTCAAAATTAGGTGAGAAAATTGTAAAGAATACCTATCCATTCTAGAGGAGTTCAAAGCACCAGGATCAGATGGATTATGTCACAGGGTTCTGAAGGAGCCTGCAGATGTGATCTTGAAACTATTAAACAAAATATTTTAAAGCTTCTGGAGCATCAGGGAAATATCAGAAGAAAACAGTTGATGTGTCTCCAATCTACCAAAAAAAAAAAAAAAGTGGATCCAGGCAATTACAGAAGAAGCAGTCTGACATCAATACCTAGGAAAAATCCTGAAAAAGATAATGAAACAATGTATTTGTGAGCACCTAGAAATGGACAAAACTACAACTGGAACCCAGCATGAGTTTGTCAACAATAGATTATGTGGTCAAACCTTAATGAATTATTTGACAAAGTGGCTAAATTGGTGGCTAAGGGAAATTCTGTGGACATAGTATACTTGGACTTCAGTACAGCATTTGATGAAATTGACCACTGCCTATTTCTTGATAAAATAGAATAATATGGAATAGGGAATATCACCAACAGATGGGTTTACAGCTGGCTGACCAACCATGCTCAGTGAGCAGTCCACAATGGAACTACATTTACATAGAAGGAAATATGCAATGGGATACTTCAAGGTTCTGTTTTAGGTCCAATATTCTTCAACATTTTCATAAATTATGTAAATTAGGCATTAGAAGAGGAAATTCATTAAGGTTACAGAAAACAACAACCTGAGGGAAAATAATTAA
The DNA here is from genome assembly GCA_015471245.1 of Laticauda colubrina. Lineage (NCBI taxonomy): Eukaryota > Metazoa > Chordata > Lepidosauria > Squamata > Elapidae > Laticauda > Laticauda colubrina. The sequence goes on along the minus strand of BLBF01000010.1, from coordinate 37,955,625 downwards.
TAATTAGAAGATAGACTTGATTCAAAAGTATTTTGTCAAATTTGAATGTTGGGCCCCATCCAACAAAATGTAATTCAATACTGACAAATGTAAGGTTCTACATTTAGGGAAGAAAAACCAAATGCACAAATATAGAATACTGGCTCAGCAGTAGCAACTGGAAGATGGATCTAGGGATTCCACTAGACCACCACTTAAGCATAATCCAGTAGTGTGCTGCAACTGAAAAAAAACCTCTAATGTCCTAAGCTGCATCAACAAAAGGATAGTTTCAAGATAATGTGAAGTGATTGTACTGCTTTATACTGCACTGGTAAATCTATACTTGGTTTCGGTTCTGGTTACCACAATACAACAAATATTTTGAGACTCTAGAAAGAGTTCAAATAACAGCAACAACAATAAATAAGAAATTTAAAGGCTAGAGCATATGATGAATGATTGAGGGGACTTAACGTGTCCCTTAACAAACAGAAGGATGAGAAGTGATATGATAGCAGTCTTCCAGTACTTGAGGGGTTATTACAATTTATTAAGCAATTTATTAGAATTGCTTAAACATTACAAACACTCATATCTGTTTGCCACGACAATACTAATCAGGTAAGGCACGGGTGTTGGGGAAGACTCTGTAGGTGGTAGTTGTGTGCACAAATTGGGGATCTTCCAGTACAGATCTTGAACAGCATATCCATTTATTCTTTGTCATGGTGAAGATCATATTCCATTCTGTATCACATCAGCCTTTCCTTGACTATTACATGACTATTACATGATGCGGGTCATACTTACCAGGTAACTGTCATTCTCTGATTTTGATATACTGTTTCCCTTTGACTTGCTGCATGGCAATTTTTATTTCTGGTAGCGGGTAACCACATCTGCTCTAATGGCTTTTTTATTTTTCACCCTCATCTATATGTCTGAATTTTTCCTCAGGTGTAAATTCCATTCATCTATTTTTTCCCAAGATTTTATTTCTTATAAAATTTAAAAAGGCAATATAAGATCTGGAGCAATTGTGGGAATGGATATAGCATTTGTCAGAAACACCTTCAGCCAAATGCATATTTTCCCAAGATTGAGTGAATTTTGCCACATGAGCCTCGGGGAAAATATATTTAAAATATTCTGCTTAATAATTTCAAACAGAAATCTGCAACAAAGTGTGAAAAAGAATACCGAATGAACTTTACTACTTTCACCAAAACTATGCATCTGAACTTGTAGACTTTCTCAACATTTTTAGAGAATAAGTAATTCATGTATTTCACTTTATCATCCTATTAAACTTTGATTTACTATTGGATTTATCTGTATCCATTTTTGTGTGTGGAAATATAGACATTTAGAGATAATAAAAAAGCTAAGAAGGAAATAAAAAGACCAGAGTTGTTGTAACTATGTATCATTCATGTGTTTGCAACTGTGTATCATTGCAACTATGTATCGTTCAGGCATTTGCAGCATTGTATCATTCACGTGTAGTCATTGAGCTTCTGTCTCTTCAGTGACCTTTGCAGGGCACGTACAAGGGACAAGGAGCTAAACATCTGTAGATAAAGCTTATTTACATTGTGAGTAGTTTGTTTGGTATGCAGCTTTGTAAAGCAGGAATATCCTGATCGAATTGTAAATCTTGCAATCCTGTCTGACCTGGTATCTTGTCTGACCTGAGCTATTGTAAATCTTGCATATCCTGTCTGACCTGGGCTTGACCTAGGCTCTGAAAAAACAATCACCCCCTTGTGAAGGAGCATAATAAAAGAGCGTGTACCCAGACATTCTGGGAGCACTCATCCTGAGGAACTTTGTCTCCTGTCGTTTCTTTCTCCTTTCGCTCCCTATCATGAGACGCCCATCTGATGCGGGATAGCAGATACCGCACAGAGTACATTGTTTCCAGCAGTCAATACCCTGATCATCAAGGATTAACACTAGACAAACAATAAAAAAGAAACTAATACCCTGGTCAAGGAAATGCCAAGGAGAAACCAGTTTCCAACATAAAAAATGGAAAGCCACATTACTGCATATAGAGAGCAAACCCCAATCACCTGCATGATGATGTTATTTTGTGGAGTAATGAAACATATACAAGCAAACAACTAAGTTCAGAAGACACCGAGGCCTCCATATTTCAATGCTGAGATCAGATATTGTCTTCTATTGGAATAGATTTTAGTGCTGCACAGAGGACAATGATGTCATCATTTATTTGACAGTTGTTCTTAGGGCATTCCCAGATAAACGGCTGCTAAGCTTGCCTATTCTATCTTAACTGATTTTTGAGAAATAAAAGTAAAGAACTAAGTGCTGGGAGAAAACGAGTGAATTACAAAAGTAGAGATGGTAACAGTACAATTAAAGTTTTGTCAGATTTTTTAATGAACAATATTGAGGATAAGAAGTATTTATCTAATTTTGATTGTATGGATTATTACTTGTCAAAGTAAAATTTGGGTTTTATCAATTTTGTTTAAGTAGGTTTGGTATGATTATTAATTAAAATGATAAAGTGGACAAGTCAATGTCATGCGTTCCATTTCAAATAATAGTTGAGTTTGCATTATGAATTTTCCATAGTTAATTTTTGGGGTGACGTATTAGTTTATATATTTTATACAGATATATTAATGTCTTTTGAGCGCATACACTTTAACTATATCAAATGTATTTAATATCTCTTTAAGACTGATGTGACTAAAACTTGTTTCAAGTTTGGCCTTGGTTTAATTCATACAAAAATTATTTTCTTCCTCCTAGATATGGTAGCTGTTGTAGCTCTTTTGCAGTTAACATCCTGCCTATTCTCTGAATAAAATCCTCTAAAAAAAATTGGAACCCAATTTCCTTCAGTTTTCATACCAGTTCTTCAATGAAGACGAGCTCTCTATATGCTGATTGGATATCAACACAGTTTGACAAAAATTACTAAATTAAACAAAAGCTTCAACTAAACCCAAAACTTCTGGGATCAGCAAAAAAAAGATTAAATTAAAAAATGGGGAAAGATTGCTTAAAAACAGACTGCCAGGAGCACTCTGCTTTTGTTAAATTGCTATCATTACAGAAAAGCATTAAGTTATTGTTGTGACATTGTAAGTCTGAAAGAAAGAAAGTAATAACTACAGCTTTAAAAAAGATGTTTACCCAGCAAAATGATCAGGTTTTTAATAGAAAAAATTAAATAATTTAAATGGATAAACAAATCTGTAACAAGTATGTAAATTTATGCTTCATTCACTTTTATGCTTGGAAATTATCCATACTTTAATATTTAGATATTTAAATATATATTTACATGTAAATATTTAATATTTAGTTGGAATAAAACCAAGTCCAAATAACAAACTGTAGTTACAAAATTTAATCAACAATGAAATTAAAATATAATTGATTTGTATAGTTATCATGGGTGTTCAGAACCTGCTGCTTGTGTTTGTACTTCATGTCTTTGTGTGAATTATTAAAATAGTTTATATCATTGGCACAGTGACATCATAATGTATGTGACATTGAATGTCCTTTCCCAATCTTGCCTGTAGTTACCCATAGACAGTCATCACAAAATGTGTTACTTATGTTAAAATAAAAACATTGTACTATGGTGATGCAAGATTCTGATGTTTTCTTATCACAACATACAAACACATAATCCAGCAATGGCACAATGCTGATTATATTACTTCACCACAACCACTATTTGGGACACAGATATAGGTAATCCTCAAAGGTACTCCATCATTTTTCACAACACTCCATATTTGATAATTTCCATCTTTGACAATTATAGAGTTGAACATATCACAGGTCATGTGAGCCAAGGAACCTTGGAGGAATCAAGGCACATGCCTGTATGCAAACTGATGCTGCAACATCACATTGGCCTCTGAAGTACACAGATGAATTTTTATACTGTAGTTATGCTGGGTGCTTAATTGAATTTTAAAATTCAATCTAAAACTGTGGGTTAATGCAGAACTCTGCCATCCTCATAAGCCAAGTAAGGGACAGAAATACTCTTTCACTTCTTACAAGCAAATTTTGTAAAAGAGTAACTGTCTCTTTAAAGCTCATTTAGCTATTTGGGTCACTGCTGCTGGCTATCTCCCCATGTCTGAGGGGTATCTTCCAAAGCAAAACTCCCAAAAGACACGGCTGCTTTCACAACTCAAAATTAGGGATTTTCTAAAGTGCTTTTGTGCATTTTGCAACACTTTTTCATGGAATTTGTATAGACAGGATTTCAGATAGAGTAGGAAGGAACAAAAAGAAAAGAAAATATGCTTTAATCAATGCCTCATATCATAAACCAAATGCTAATTTTCATTTTTATCATTTAGTAAAATGTGTTTATCTGAAAATATGAATTTGGTTCAGCCTCTGTATTGAAACAAATGTCACATAATCCTTGAGTATATTTAATTTTTCTACTATCCTTTTTTCCCAATTTCTTTGAGAGTATTTCTTTGATTTTGAACATAGATTTGGAAGTTTGTTCTTTTTTCATGGAAAAACTAAAAGAAAAGTCATCTTGAATCAGTTCAACACCATCTTGTTTTCCAGAACTTTAAAGAGATTTTTTTTGTCTCTTTATGCAATACTTTACCTTAAAAAAAAAAAAATACTCATAACCCATTTAAATCATTCAGGATGGATGCATGTAATTTGGACATTGTACGCCACTAATTAAAAGTAGAAGATACTGCGTAAGCAAACAGAAATCATTTTTAAGTGAAAAATGAACCTGAGTATAATTTATTGGGAGATAATGAAACGCAGTGAAGCAAAGCCACTATATTTGAACAATGAATAAGTATTTTAAATTTCACTGGATGTGGTTCCCTCATTAATACCTGAAAATAGTACAGGCTTAGTGTGACAGCTTCTCATCTGTCCAGATGCTTCTCTAGACACCAATTCAGATGAGCCATTTCCAGGCACCTCAGAGGGAGACATGGAGGAATGTCCAAAGGTTGTCAGAGGCTCCAAGTCAGGATCAGTGAGGCTGAGCAGTGTGGAAGAATTGCAGGAGGAAATGATTGGACAAGTGGCTGACTGATCGAGGGAAAGAAGGGACACAGCTGCAACTGGGAAACTCACAGTGTTCAGGAAGACAGAGGCACAGCTGCAACTGGCCAGCGGAGATCGGGAACAACTGCCTCCTCCTGATCCAAGAGCACTAAGGGCTGACAGGAGATAGGCACAGTGAAGGTCATCCAGACTACTTGTGAGGTAGCCACCTCCCCTCTTGAAGGACTGTATTGGGAAGCAGCTATTTAGCTCAGTGAATGGAGTGAAACAACATTAGGAACAACACATCCATTTCCTTGCTTTGCATTTGCTAACCTCTGTGTTGAATCTGCCTTGAATCTTGTTTCCTAACTTGGACCGTGTATCTTGGACCTGGTTGTGCCTTGACCTCTGGGCTTATATCATGACTTGCCTTTGCCTTCTGGATTTGTCTTGCCTTGTTGGTTTGTGCTGGGTTTATGCCTGGACTGAACTGTGAACTTTTGGAAGATTGTATGGTTGTTGGCATGGGAATTTCTGGAGAAGACTATTTTGGATTTGGAAAGCCTCAAATAAAACCTTTACCCCACCTGTGAGGTATCTGTATGTGAACAGGACACTTATCTTAATGGCTGACCTTTCCATTTAAACTGTACCAAAGAGCCAAGCTAGCAGCTGATTTCTATCTGGCTGGTCTATTATCTAATGGTCATGTTGCTGCTGACTGACAGTATTCATAGGACTACTAGATCTGGACTGCAAAACACCAGAAAGATATAGAAAATTATTGTTACTAATATCCAGCCAATGATAGAATTTTTACAAGTCAGAACCTTTAGTTCTTTTATATGAAAGTTGGATGTAGAGCTCAGTTCTTCAAAATATTGGGGCACAGATGATGCCCTACAATTTTCGCAGACTGCATTAGCACATGATAAATTATTAAACTTGGTAATACATATATGCTCATTGACTCTTTCCTTTGAGAAGCTATTGAAATAATCATCTACTGTATAGTAAATTTACTATTTAGGCATCATGTGAATAATTATCATATTACATAGATCTGAAATTATGAAATGATACAGACAACTACACACAACATTTAGGCAGATTAGGTATTATAGGCAACTTATGGATGAGCAGTGACATTTGCTGACAGTTTGCTTTCACACAAAATTTGTACTTCCTTGAAATGGTTTTTCTATTTGTAGGCCAGAATTATTCTTAAAAGATTTTAATATTTCTGTAAATTGTGTCATAACCATTTGTGTTATGTTCATATATACAAATTGACTATGGTCAATCATAGTAATAGAGTTCAAGGAAGATTGTGGTGATTGTTGCCCTGAAGATACATTTTTAATATGTGAAATTACAATGAAAATAATGAATTACTAAGATTGCTATCTCAGTGTATATGAAAAGCAATTAGGAAGAAGGAATAATATTAGGTCTCTCTGTCTCTTTCTCTCTCTGTGTGTCTCTCTGTCTCTCTCTCTCTCTTTCTCTCTCTCTGTTATAATTTAGAAAAGTTTTAATTTTTCATTTAATAAAGACAGGTTGGGCAAAATTCAATGATACCAAATTTGAGCCATTTATTGATAGAAATGTATTTTCATTTCAGTCTAGGGGAATGTCTGTGAGAGAGAGAGAGAGAAGAGGGGGAGAGAGAGAGAGACACAACTTTTTGCAGGACTCCATGGCATACTCTGCTTAATGAGTAGAAAGAGCTATAGTGACCCATTTCTTTTACAACTGTTAAAATTGCATAGAAGTGCACCTTTCCACAAAATCCTTTAGTGCAAATGATTGAATTTGAATCTTTAACGAAACAATATTTATATTATTTTGGAACTTAATGCAGTCCAAGAAAGAGATCTTTGAGAATGATTATTGGGTAACAGGAAACATAAAATGGTGCCACTGAAAATGAAAGTGAATGACTGTTTTCAAGTTTTTCTTTTTAAATGTCTATATTTTTTATTTCCAGTTTCAAACTTGGTATGAGAGAGGCTCTATTTGATGTGGGAAGGAAGGGTAAGATGGGGAAATAAGTTAGAAAATAGACCTAGCTTATTTATTAGTCAGGGATGGTAGAGACAAAAAACATTCCAGAAAAATATTGATCCAACTATCCTTGTGACTCTAATGGGCACATCTTAGAATGTTGTTGATTGTTTCATGCTAAGTTCTTCTGTGTCCATTCATATGGCCATAAGAACTATTACAAAGTGTATGCAGCTCATCCACTTTCTCAGCACACAAAAACCTGCCCAGATATAATATATCCAGGAACATGGGGAGAAAGAGAAAGTAGAAACATATCCAGACTCGTGATTTATTATTACTTGTAACACAAAAACAGGACACTGGAGGGAATTACAGAACTTGTTAAACACTTAGTTCGGCACCAACTATGGTACGAAATGCAGCACTTTGATATTGTGCAATTTCTGAAAATTTGGAGTAGTCAGTAATATATTTCTTGTTACAGTTAATAGTTTATTTTGAGAATAGTTTTGTTTTCATGGACTTCTTCAAGCAACATTCAGAAGGGGAAGATTGCTTGTCTTTGTTTGAATAAACAGGATTTGAGCATTAAACAATTCTTCCATGGAAACCAATGCAGATGTTAAGTTGCTTCTTTTGATTATCTTATGTTCCATGTTTTATTACTAACAGATGCCTGGCTCTTAATTACATATCTGAAAAAGACAAAAGTCTATACAGTTTTTCCTTCACTGAAAACATGTTTATACTTTACATAGGCAATCTCTTCAAGCACTGGACTTGTTCTGACAATGGAGATTTTTTTGACCAAGGATTTAATTCCTTCCCCACAGATGTAAATGAGTGTGAATCTGAACCATGCAAGAATGATGGCATTTGCACAGATCTGGTAGCTAACTATTCCTGTGAGTGTCCAGGTGAATTCATGGGGAGAAATTGCCAATATAGTAAGTATACTTTAAATGTATTTCACTCTGATTCTTCTAATTCTACTGCTTCTTCTTACATACTTTTATGTAAGAATGTCTTTTCTTACATACTGCTTCTTTAATACATACATACCTAGTATGTAGGTATTAAAAGTGAATATATTACATTGAAAAAAAAAAGATAAAAAAGCACAATATTTAGATGAAGATAACATATAGCTGGCTGAATTAATACTGTATCTTGCAGCCAGAGTAGATTTATAATTGCCTTTTATAATAACCCAGCAACTTTCTTTCCCTTCTACTATTTTAGTAGAATCATTTTTGTCATCATTTTCAGAGTTCACACAATTCTGCATTTTTTCCTCATCTCTATCTCTTTTTTCTCTGGTGGAGGGAAAGTAATTATTTATAGATAGATAGATAGATAGATAGATAGATAGATAGATAGATAGATA
>BLBF01000010.1:37899121-37942260 GCA_015471245.1 Laticauda colubrina | reverse complement strand
TTCCTTCCTTCCTTCCTTCCTTCCTTCCTTCCTTCCTTCCTTCCTTCTTTCCTTCCTTCTTTATCTGTTTTCAATTGCCAACTCTTTTTTTATATTAGGCTTTCGGAATCCTTTGTTGCTTGTTTTTTTTTTCTTGCAGTTATTGTTTCAAGATTCTAATGGAAGAAAATATTTGTAACATCATCTTACCTAATTTGGTAATGGAAGAAAACAACCACCAGGTTCGGAGAACTTCAAGGACCCCACTGTTTTAGGATGTATATGTTTGTTTGTGTATGTATTGTTTGTATATATGTACACCTATACACCTACTCCGATTGGCTTAGTGAGCAAGAGGTTTAGTCTTTATGATTGATGGTCTAAGGGGTATTTGCTAGATCTACAGTGGTATCCTGGTACTCAACAGCTTTGCTGTTTTTTGTTTTTTGAAGCTAAAATTTTGTCCTGGTACTCATCATTTGTTTGGTACTCAATGAACAAGTTAGAACTTGTCAGTGTCAGCTGCCTTGTGACTTCTTACATTATTCCTTATGGGAAAAAATTGGTACTCATTATTTTTGGTATTCATCACATCACCTGGAAACAATTAATGATGAATTAATTATAGATAGTATAAATAAAACTAAGTCTGTGGTGAGTTTATTTAATTTAAAACATTTATTATAATAATTGATCTTACACTATATTCTATATGGCTTCCAATTAACAATTTAAATAACTTCAATAACAAAACACAATAAACATTTATTAAAGGCATAAACACTAAAAGCCTGGCTGGCACCAAAGTTAATCTTCCATGTGCAATCCTTTGTTCAATCCATTAATCTACTTCACCCTATTCCAGCACTTGGTGGAAAACTAGCCTTTAAGCATTTTTTTTGTGATGGGGGGATGGGGAGACTAGGTAGATAGAATTGCATAAGAAGCTCCTTAACCAATGGACCATTGATTAAAAAAGCTTTGCTGTGAATCTATATGGTAGTGTTTTCTTATAAACTATCAATTTTAGTTAAAAAAGCAAACTGAAAATCATTAGCCAATATAGAAAGGGCTAGATATCATTGATAATGTACTAAATAGCTAGTGCAGAGCAGGACATTTTATTCTCTTTCTGAAATGTTCCATTTCCAGGTAAGAAACAGCATTAAGCATTCTTGTAACAGATTTCTTAGAAGTTAGATTTGTACATGTGCTAATGGGGAAGTTTAATTTGTATCTGGGGCTAACTGAGCTGCATAAAAGAATTAAGGCCAGCAAATAGATTGTGGGCAAAATATTTTGTTATTTTTTCCATAGAAGAATCCCAGGGTGATTCTCCTAGTTCTTTGGACATGCAGGATTACCCAGCTCTATTTTTTTAACTTGTCATCAGAGCTGAAAAAACAAACTTAAGTACTTAAAATACTTGGCTAATTCAATAGCATTACCATTTATTAGCCCTTGGTCTTGTAGCAACAACTATAATATTGGTTTATAGTAATTAATAATGTTAATTACCTGATTAAGAATCTCTAAGGCTTTCCTGAAACAACTGAAGACTATAATAGTATCAGGATATCATTTGCATAAAATAAACAAGCTATTCCTCTCCACAAATTTACACACATGTATATCAAAAGTAAGATGCTTCACTAGTAAGTGAAGTTAAAAAGAAGCAAGGATAAAATATTGTCTTGGAGAACTCCTTTGGGATTAGAACATACCTAGAAAGCTGATTTTCCATGTAATATATAATTTTTAAGGTTGTAGTTAAGGGTTACAACAAGTAATTTGTAAATTGCAAATTATTTATAATAAATACCTTTGAATTGTAGAGTTATTAAGTTTATTCCCTAATTTTACTATAGAAATAGAGTAAAATGTAAATCTAAAATCAGCAAAGGCTGCCTTTAGATTGTTTAGGATTTAGTTATGTATTTTTACACTAAATATTATTGTACAAGTCCTTAGTTTACAGGAGAGTACTTCTACATTATAGGACAAAATTCAAATGTATGCAACTATCTTCTAGGAGCATAAGTTATACTTAGGCAGCATACTTTCTGAACTTTCAATAAATGCATTTAGTTTTAGAAGAGGAAAATGTGCTATTTTGTGAAGTTTAAGGAATAGAATCTGCAATAAATTACCTCTGAATGTGTCTGGCTCTAAAGTCAGACCAGTAATTCATGTTTGCCAACTGTTTTACAAGGCTATCGAGTACAACAGATAGTTCTCCAAGATGGTTCCCAGAGTCATAATCATAAAATTTTATGGTATGATAATGCAGAGCCAATGGAAACCTAATGGAAGGAACCTTCCAATATTTTGGAGCATCCTTGTTTATTCAAGTTGTCTACAGAAAATATTTTAAATAGAGAATATAAAAAGGCCAATAATAGCCCACTGAGATTATGTTTCTTTCATGGTTATAATTTGAACTAAAGGCCCTGTCACACTGCCCAATGGATGCAAAACGGACACAACGGATGAGCAAAATGTTCCATCTGTTGTTATCCGCTCTCAAAAGGGGCAAAAATTTGCATAACCAGAACAGATAACACGGATGCGGGGAGGATGCAGAGTGGATGGAAAACAGATGCGGAACGGAAGCCTAGCGGATGGAAGTGGATGAGAGCAGATCACACATCCGCAGGGCTTCCGGAGGGCCTCAGCAAAGCGGACGCGGAACGGATGAAGCGGATGCAGAGCGGATGCACAGCGGATGAAGCGGATGCAGAGCGGAAGCCTAGCGGACGCACAGCAGAAGCCTAACGGATGCCTGGCGTTAATTACGCATGCGGGGGGATGCATTGTGCAAGCCCCCCAGATATAAAGGGAAGCAGCTCGCATGTGGCCAGCATTCGGAGGAAAGACCTGCTGCAGGATACATCGAGTCCTTGCCTGCCCTGCCTGCATGCCTGCCTGCAAGCCTTGCTGCCAGCCTTCCTGCCAGCCTGCCTCCCAGCCTCCTGGCCAGCCTCCCTGCCAGCCTGGCTGTCTGCCTGCCTGCCAACCTTGCTGCCAACCTGCCTTCCAGCTTCCCTGCCAGCCAGTCTGCCTGCCAGCCTTGGTGCCTGCCTGCCTTCCTGCCTGCCTGCCTGCCAGGCTTCGTGCCAGGCTTCCTGTCAGCCTTGGTGCCAGGCTTCCTGCCAGCCTTGGTGCCTGCCAGCCTCCCTGCCAGCCAGCAACCCCACAATCATGGGGAAGAAGCGAAAGTCTCAGCAACCTGCCGCCATCCCTGGCAAGAGGGACAGGGCCACCCTCCCGCCCCCTGTCCCTGACTCTTCTTCTGCTGGGGCTTCTGCTGAAGCTGCTCCTGGCAGTGGTGCTTCTGCTGCGTACTCTGCTGAAGCTGCTGCTGGTCCTGCTGGTCCTTCTCGTGCTCCTGGACTTGCTCATACTGCTCGTACTGCTCGTACTCCTGGTCTTGCTCGTCCTGCTCATGCTCCTGGTCCTGCTCGTGCTCCTGGTCCTGCTGGTGCTGGTGCTGCTGGGGCTCCTGGTGATTACTCTGCTGCTGCTGATCCTGGTCCTGCTGATCCTGCTGCTGCTGCTGCTTCTGCTGCTGCTGCTGCTGCTGATGATGATCCTGCTACTGCTGCTGCTGCTGCTGATGATGATGATGATTATGATCCTGCTGGTGATGATGATGATGATGATGATGATGATGATGATGATGATCCTGCTGGTGCTGCTGCTGCTGGTGGTGTGGAGGAACAGCCCCTACCACCTGGGAGCCCCTCTGATGAGGGCCGTTCTGGTCCTGACAAAGGGAGGAAGAGGCATATGCGGGGACAGGAGAGGAGGCAATACTTCATTGAGGAGGAACACGAGGATGAGGGGCTGGAGTGGCTGAGAGAGAATGACTATCTGTGGCAGAAGGGACACCAGCTGTACAGGGACCCCAAAAGGAAGCAGGCTGCTTGGAGAGAGAAGGCGGAGAGTCTGGGCTACACATTGGAGGTGCTCCTCGGCTGGTGGAAACATATGCACACCTGGTACGGGAAGCTGCACCTGAAGAAATCTGGCCAGGCCACAGTAAAGCTGACGGACAGAGAGACCTATGTCATGGCCAGGTGCAGCTTCCTGGAGGGTGAGATCCACCACCGAGGAGCACCAGGAGCCCCTCTGTCTACCCTCTCTCTCTGGCAGCCTGCTGAGAGCCAGTCCTCTTCCGGCCGAGAGTCAATCCCTGTCTCCAGGCAGGTTTCTATGGAGTGTGCCACGGCGGAGAACCCGCAGACAGCTGTTGTCACCATGGTGGAGCACGTGGAGGACTCCCTGGTGCAGTGGGAGAGAGGAGACATTGAGTCCACCACAGTCGTAGCCGCATCCACCCCCCTCCAGCTCCACCTCCACAGAAAGACAGAGAGCCAGACAGCAGGAGGGGCAGGTGATGTCCCTCCCATTCCAAGGCTTCCCACAACCCCTCACCTACCAGGGCTACGGCTACCAGGAGGTCCAGCAGCACAGGCAGCAGCCCTTCCCAGCCCAGGCACAGAGTCATCGGGCGACACCGTTGCCACCAGCTCCACTGATGCCACTGATGCCACCCATGCCACCCACGACAATGATGCCACCGATGACAGTGATGCCACCCACGCCAGTCCTCACCCAGCTGCAGACCAGACAGCCCCACTGCACTGCTCCTTCCTCCACCCCACAGCCAAGCCCAGCCTCAGTACATCTGTCATCAGTACTGAGGCTTACACCCCATGGCATGGAGGAAGGACCTCTCAGCATCGCGGGTCTGAGCCAGCTGTCTGAGAGCTTCCTCAACACACCGTTCCCTGTTGTTCTCTTGGGGCCAGGCACCCCAATGACGATATAGACCAGCATTCCAGCACCACCCACCTCCACAGCACCTGGACCCTTCACCCCTGAGACTGGGCACACCTCCGAGTGACCAATAAGAGTGCCAGAGACTGGGTAGCTGGCTACCTGTAGAGTTTATTTGGACACTTGAATTGGGTCATTTTTGTTTTACAGCTTGTTGTTCAATAAAGTTTATCTTTGATTCACACACTTGCTTCATTTCTTTTTTTTTAATAAAGTCTTGATGGAATCTTTTAGAAATGGTTTAAGCCATTTCTTGTGGGATGGGTTAAGATAGCTGTGGGATGGGCAGGGATACCTGTGGGATGGGTAATAGCTGTGGGATGGGCAGGGATACCTTTGGGATGGGTAATAGCTGTGGGATGGGTAAGGATAGCAGTGGGATAGATAAGCCTCCAGTGCAAGCATAGTGGGACTGTATGGTCCACCCTCCCTGGTGCCACACCTATGGCCCTTTATTATCAATAATAATGTAATAATCATCCACACATGTCAACACAAACACAACTCTTTATTAAATGCCCTGTTCATTGTTGGCCCACCCAACATACATGGCCCAATCTCATCCGTGTGATGAGACAGGCTGAAGGAAGCACTCATTAATCATCTATCATCCTGTCTTGCCACTCCACTACTCCAGCTGCGGAGTTGCACCATTGTCTCAGGAGGTTGCGCTGCTTCTTCCCTTCATGTGAGGCCTTGCACATCCTGAGTGTCTATCAGGTTTTGTCCTTGCCTCCATTCCCCAGGCTCCATGTCCCCATTGCTTTGTTGGAGGTCCACGAGCCTGTTCTGCAAGACCGGGTAGCGGGTGCGCATGAGATTGTGCAGGATGCAGCAAGCTTCCACGATCCTCCTCACGGTCTCTGGGCGATGCTTCATGGTGGTGAGAAGTACCTGGAACCTGTTGGCCAGGATGCCAAAGGTGTTCTCCACCACCCACCTTGCCCTGGACAGCCTGTAGTTGAAGATCCTCTCTTCACGGGTGAGGCATCTGAAAGTGCAGGGCTTCATGAGGTAGGTTCTGAGGGAGAAGGCGTCATCCCCCACGATGAAGTAGGGCACATCTTGTGTGTCGTTGGGCAGGGGGTCTGGATCTGGGAAGCCCATGATGAGGTTGCCTTCCAGCCCCTCCTTGAGGTCACTGCCGTTGTATACCTGGGCATCTGAACATGAGCCACTACCTGAAGCATCGATGTACATGAACTTGTAGTCAGCATCGACCATGGCGAAGAGCACGATGCTGAAGAAGCCCTTGTAGTTGAAATAAGTGGACCCCGACTTGGGTGGTGCTTTGCAGGCCACGTGCTTCCCATCTATGGCTCCAATTGTGTGTGGGAAGTTCCACCTCTGATACCACTGCTCTGCAACTTTCTTCCATCCTTCATCAGTGGAGGGGCACTGGAGGAGCTCCTGCAGGTATTCTTCAATGATGGCTTGCACCACTTCTCTGACCACAATGCTGATGGTGTTGGGTTGCACCCTCCAGCCATAAAGCATGCTCCTGTAGGTGGTCCCTGAGGCCAGGTGGCGCAGAGTGAGTGCCACCTTGAGCCCAGGTTCCAGGCTGGGCCGGAAGTTGGTGTTTGCCTTGGTCAACCTGGGTGTCAGCCGCTGCATAACTTCGTCAAACATGGCTGGAGGCATCCTCATGAAGTTCTGGAATGCCCGAGTGTCTTCGTTCCTGAGCTCCACCATCAGCTTGTTGTACAGTCTGTACTCTGCTCTTCTTCCGATCCATCTTTGGACCCAGACGCCTCCTTTTCTTCCCGTAATAGAGTTCACAGAGCCTGTAGATGGCTTCAGATTGTTGCAGAAGGATGGTGGCTGCCAAAAGGACTGTGTTACGATCCACGGTGGACATGACTGGATGCTGTGGAAGAGCAAGAATCAGGTGAAGGCTGCAGAGGTCTGCACAGCTAGGCTGCTGGTCTGAAAGTGAGATGCAGGTGAGTTACTCCCTCTTTTTATAGGCAGTATAGGTGTCCCTTTGCATCCTCTAGGCATCCTCTAGGCATCTTCTAGACATCCTTAATATCCGAGATAGGTCCCCTCTGCGAACGTTTTTTCCATTTTAAACACTTTGTTTCTGTGCTGCATCCGTTCTACTCCGTTCCGCTTCCTCCCTGCATCCGAGTGAATGCGAGTTGCGCGGATGCGGAACGGATGCCTAGCAGATATAGCGGATGTATAACGGATGCATAACGGATGTGTAGCAGATGCAGAATGGACGAATTGGATACATTTTCCGCGCAAAAGTTTTGGGCAGCTCAAGACTTTTTGAGCGGATGAAACGTCAATAGATGGATGCTGGATGGATAGAGAGGAAGCAAAATGGAGGCAGTGAGTACATCACGTTAACCAATGGATGGCAAGCTTTTTTGTCCGTTTTACATCCTCTTTGCATCCGTTGGTGCAGTGTGACATGGGCTTAAGCAAGCTTTTGCAATGCTCATTCCAGATGACCCATAATGATTGTTCATATGGTCAGTGCTTTATGTCTCTCTAATTCTAAACAGCATAACTGTAAATGAATCTGAATCATTCTGTATTTAATTGCACATTGACATGTTTATGCATGAATCCCTGAATGCTGAAGGTCATCTATAATCAATTGTCAGCTTGCAGTCCAAATATCATGCTATACTAAGCACAGCCAGAGTTGCCTAATTTCACAAAATGAGTTATTGGAAGAAAGAAACCACAGATGTCTCAAACAGATTTGTTTTTACATGACTGGCATATAAAAACTGTGGAACTGCTGCTGGTGTCTTACCAAGCACTATTAACGGGATAGAAAGTTTAAACTGTGATGCTACTGCAAACAACAAAACAACCTCTTTTGTACCATCAAATTGTTCCCAGATTCTAATGATCACGTGGATATATTTTTTCCCCATGAAGATCCTATCCTTAATTTGTTCTTTAAGGTCTCACAATGATACATTCATCACCATTATAATTGAATCCATCGACTTTGCTGCTGGTCTTCCTCTTCTCTTTCCTTCTACCTCTCTCAGCATTAGTCTTCTCCAGACAGCTAAATTTTTGCATGAGATGTTCAAAGTGAGTTAATTTATTTCTGGTCTTTTGTGTCTCAAATGAAAATTCTGAGTTGATTTATTCAGTGATCCATTACTTTGTTTTCTTAACACACACACACACACACACACATATACCCATGGTCTTCTCAGGAATCTTCTGCATTGAATCTTCACCAAGTTCAAAACAGTCAACACTTTTCCTATATCTAATTGTTGCTTTCATAGAGTTTCACAGGGAATACCATGGTTTGTATGATTCTGATATTTGTAGGTCATGATAACATTTGAATATCTTTTCCAAGGCCTCATGACTTGTCTAGTAGTGCTGATTTTCTCTGAAAAGCAGAAGCTATCCACCATTTCAGTACTTTCATTGCCAATTCTAAAACTGTTTATTCTCCTGTTGTCATTATTTTGATCTTCTTTATTTTTAATTGTAGTCCCATTTTCTCACTGTGCTCATTGATTTTTGGTATTAGGGCTTGCTGATCCTTTGCATTTTCAGCTATCAGGATAGTAACATCAGCATACTGCAGGTTATTGATGGTTTCTTCCTCAAACTTTAAAGACGCACTTATCTTCTTCCAATCCCAATTCTTTCCCTTAAGATATATTTGTCATATAAATTGAATAAATAAAGGAGGAATATATAACTTTGTTGTACTCCTTTGCTAACCATGTTCTGTTCACACTGTGTCTTCCTGAATTGTATATGAGTTTATCATGAGGACAATAAAATGTTTGGGGGTTCTCATTTTTGGGAGCACACTCAGAACCTCTTTTGGCATATCCTTATTTGCAGTAAATTATATTTTTGTTGTACAATTAGAAAAATAGTCACTTGACAGATTTCAATGAATTCATCTACATTATTATAATTAGATCTACAATATCATGATGCTAAGTATTAGAAGGCATCCTTATGCTAAGAAAACACCTTCTAATACTTGGCAGTGTGCTGCACCTGGATTAATCTACAACTGAAATAGGTTAAGCAATGTTTGTTAGATTGAAAACAGTTTTCTTAAGAAATTGAAATAAGTTGATATATTATTTTTCTCTAAATATTTCATTGCAACTGGGTTTTAGATTGAATGTGCATGTGCAGGCTAGATAAATTTATGTCCTCAAATATCTGTCTTTAATGTGATTGCCCTTAAATTCCTGATTTTTAATGTAACTGTAAAGTACTTATTTGCCAATTTAATTGGTCACTGATTTGCAAAAGGGGGATTTAACAGTTTTTATGAACATTTGGGTGATTTTTAGCTTGAATTCTAGTGACCCGTAAATTCAGCAAGAAATCATTTAATACTGAAAAAAGTCTATATTATTAAAGGAAGTAAATAAGTTCTCTACAAGATTTGTATCTTAATCAACAGTTAATAAAAAGAGGTCTGAACTTATATTTTCTGTAATATATGCAATCTTAAGAAAAATAAGAATAGAATAATTAAAAGAAGTTATTTCTATAACCTGTGTCAGACAATATTGCATGGCAAAGTTTTGCTTTCATTGTTGTTTCCCAGTTGCTGTAAAGCAGGCTACACTGTTGTTTTTTACTATATAATTACTATAGCTTGTAATACAAAGTATCTAGGACTGTGTTCTGGTTTTGATTAATAAATAGTATTTAAAGGACCAGTGCAAAAATATAATAAAATAGGAGAAATGTACACACACACACACACACACACACACACAAATAAACACATTATATAATAAAATATATAACAAAATGACTGTAAGAAAATTCAGTCTAGGACACAATTCTTTGTGTGTATGCTATGCATGTTCTGTAATGAAAGATAACAGGAAACGTTTCTAACCATATCGTACATATAAACTCAAAGCAGAATTTATTATCATGCTTAGTCACAGAGTCAGTCTGATGTTTAGATTGGATTTGGCATTTTTGTCCTATTTATTTGTTAGCATCATATTTGCTTTACAATGAAAATTCAAGCTCACTCATATTCTGTAAAATATCACCCAAAACACTATCCTGACTATTTTTTCTTTCTGCTTATATATTCCATGTATCTGTTTTCATCTTCCATCTTCAAAACTATAGTATCAGGATTCTATGGCTTTAGTTTTGAAAGTTCTTATTTTGTTTTTGTTTTTTCCCCCTTTCTTTTCAATGCCCCCTCCCCAACTCCCTATGCAGAATGCTCTGGACCATTGGGAATGGAAGGAGGAATAATTTCTAACCAACAAATTACTGCATCATCCACCCATCGAGCTCTTTTTGGGCTTCAGAAATGGTATCCCTACTATGCACGACTGAACAAGAAAGGCCTTATAAATGCTTGGACTGCAGCAGAAAATGACAGATGGCCATGGATTCAGGTAACAGATGGAGTTGAGTGTATGGAGAACTATTAGCTTGTATTGCTAATATTGTTTAGTAACTAATATTGTTTAGAGCAGGGATGTCAAATTAGATTTCATGGAGGGCCACATCAGGGTTGTGTTTGACCTCGGGTGGCCAGGTTGGGTGGCCAGGGTGGGCATGGTCAGCTCAATGTCATTCATATTGAGGTGGCCCAAGTGCTCTGCCAGCAAAAAAGGGCTCCTGAGCTCCATTTCCAGCTGTGATGGCTTCCTGAAACCCTCTGCCAGTGAAAATGGAGCTCAGGAGGGCCGCCTGTTGCGCTCATGAGCTCTGTCTTTTGCTACATCCTGCATGCCTTTGCCAGTGAAAATGGAGCTCAGAAGGGCTGCCCATGACCCTCCCTAGGTCTGTTTTTGTTGGCAGATGCACCATGGGGTCCTTTTG
Source organism: Laticauda colubrina (assembly GCA_015471245.1). Taxonomy (NCBI): domain Eukaryota; kingdom Metazoa; phylum Chordata; class Lepidosauria; order Squamata; family Elapidae; genus Laticauda; species Laticauda colubrina. The sequence goes on along the minus strand of BLBF01000010.1, from coordinate 37,931,616 downwards.
TTATTTCTAAGACAGCACTGAGGGCCAGATCTAAGCACCCCCATGGGCCAGATCCATCCTTGAATTTGACACCCCTGGTTTAGTGCAACTTTTATAGATGTGTAGACCTGCACTGAGATATTTGTGAAGTAGTTTGTGTTAAACTATTTCAAATTCCATTTGTTCTCTTCAAGATATAATTATATCTAATTTTTTTACTATACAATTATTGACAGAAAAAGAAACGTATATTTCTTTTTCTTTCTACACCATTGCTTATTTAGCAAAAGATTCCATTTATGCGTAACATTCCTTTTGTAATAAGTATAAACTTTATACTTATAAACTTTATAAACTTTCAGGTACATGATATACACCAAGTAAATATGTGATTTATTTTTCTGCTTTCTCCGAATGAGATGGATATTGAAGCTACCATTCTAATGTGTATTGCCAGGATGTAATTAGTTGGAACTAAAAAGCTTGTAATTGGCTTGTGATTTAATGGGTCACTAATCATGGCATTATAAGCAAATTAAAAGGAAGCTCACTCATATTTAAGTTTAAAATAGTCTGTATAGATTTAGAAATAAATAAAATATTTCCATGTTTAGCACTTACTGCTTCATTAGAAGCACTGAGACATGTTGCTTTAATGCAGATGTAAAATAATTTTATATTATCTTATTTTAATATCCACTATTGAGATACAATCATATTTCTGAGTTTTTGTATTACAATTTGCTGTTTATCTCCACAGCAGTAGTCTTACCTGCCCTTTTTTCATTATTCCCTATCTAATATGACTCTTAGCTTTTTACAAAGACATTTATCAAAGATAAGGGTCTAACAAATGGAATATTTCTGTAATGTATATAATATCAATATGCTTAAGATATCTGATTTATATTTTACAACTTTATCAGCTATTTTTCCTTACACAAACCCTAGAAGTAAAAGTTTGATCTAGGAACCACAAAGAGATGGGAAACATTTATAGTTCTTAGACACAGATTACCATTCCATTTGTACAGTATATTGTTTGAACCATAATCCAATACAAACCCAGTCTAATACAAACCAGTCAGGAAACCATGACACCTATACACACAATTGCTGAACTGGGAGTGATGAAGAACAACTACTTGACCCAGGTTTCCAACTGGAAGATATTTTACTTTGTTCTTCCCTTATAAGCAAGACAATGAGTCATTGGTAAAGTACGCTAGATTCTAAAAACAATAAGCAGGAATGCCAATATTTTCAAAGAAAAACAATAGTTGGGCACAGCTGTGGTAGCAGAGGAATTAACGATTGAGTTAATTCACAAATTCTTATGAATTATTTCAGTAGTTCTGAGCAAGTTCCTTAGTTTCTAGGTCATATATCGATTTTTTCACAGTTTTGGTATATTTTGGCTTGTTCAAAATCTGAATAAAATTCTTTGGTGACTTTGAACCAAATTTCTGACTTTTATGAAGGAATGGAAAATTCTATACTTGTATACAAAAATAGTTTCCTTTTTCATGTTAAAAAGTTTTTATAATAAATGACTTAATCATTTTAAAAAAAAGGAGAAAGAAAAACAGAACTTTAAAAGTTATCTAATTAGTGGAGAAGGCGGAGCCTCGTCCCGGTGTTACAGCTGCGATCTCGGGGCTCTGAGATTGCAGCTGATATTTTCACCCCTGGTCGGTCCTAACGGACCTAAACCGTCCCGTAGAGACGGGGATTGTGAAGGGCACAGTCCCAGGATCCCAGAGATATCGCAAAATCTCTGGTTTGATCCGGGAGAAGCCCTTTTGCTGGCGGTGGAAAGGCAGCCTCTAAAGCTGCTGAAGTTGGGACAGCTCCGAAAAGAAAGAGGCTGGAGAGAGGGTGTGTCGGCCGGGTGAGAAACTTCTTTTGTATTGCAAATTGGCTGAGACCTGAAAGGATATCCTGATCAAAGAAGAAACCTTTATTTATCTTTGACTGGAATTTCCTTGAGCGGCGTTTTTTAAAGTGATGTCAAATTGAGGCTTGGATTCTTTCCTTACTATTTTTTTCTCTGAGGAATTTAATGTGATTTTGTAGCTAATCAGATTGAATTTTTTCTTATATATATTTTTATGCTTCTTTTGATTTTTTAATTTTCTTTAGGATAGAAGCCCCCTTTGTTTTTTTTTCCCTCTGAGTTTTGTATACATTACTTTTCTTTCTGGCTGAGGGGGGAAAAAAGTATTAAGAGACTTTGCAACACTGCCAACTAGAGGCTTGAAAATACTTTATTTGAACTGGGGAGAAATGTATAAACAAACACTCCTTCTCAAGGACATTTTAATGTGATAAGATGGAGGGAGAGCACAGAAAAATATTATTACAGGTGTTTTCCTGGACTCTTATCAATGTTTCAACACTTGAGGCTTGGCTTTGAAGCTGCTGGAGAAGAGGGTCATAATAAGACCCTTGGATAAATAAACAAAGTGCAGTGTGCAGTCCATATATATATATATATATACTTGTGAAATCTCTACTCGCCAGCCTTGTTGTATATTTCAATTCTAGTAATATTTTTATTTTTTTTATTTTATCCTTTTTCTTCTTTGGCTTTGGGCCATTTTTATTGTTGGATTTTTCCATTTTGGATCATAATTGGCTACTCTATCAGATGGACTGAAGGTTTAAAAGAATTTGAAGTTTTTTGAAGCATTAAAGTGGAAAAAAGGGGGGAAAAAAAGAAGAAAATGTGAAATGAAATAGACTGTGTGTATTTGGATTGTTTGGTGACTTTGGGACTTCTGGAAACGCTTATTTGAATGATTAAAATCATTTGGGTCATTTGAATTTTTTTTTCTTTTTTTCTTTTACAATGGTATTACTTATGGATGAACTGAAAATGGAATTTATAAAATATAAACAAGAGAAACAAGAAGGGAAGGATTCTTTTGGCTCTATTTTTAATTTTTTAGAAATGGCAATTTCTACATATGAGAAACTACAAGAACAAGAAGATTGGGATGAAGAAGAAACCATCCTTAATGAACAAGCAACTTTATTTGGGGAAGAAAGGGGAAAGGGGAGAAAGAGAATGGAGAATTTAAGACTTAAAAAAACAACCAAAAAAGGGAAAAACAAGGTGAAAAGTGGACACAACATCAGAAAGCAACAGAAAAGAGGAATACACAAGAAGGTGGAGATTAAGAGACAAGGGGGTAAAAAGGGTAGAGTGGAGAAGCAAGGGAGGAAAGAAGGGAAGAGAAGCTACAAAGGTTTGAAACAAGATGTAAAGAAACAGAATTTATTTAGAGATAATGGGTAAACATATAACTGAAAAAGAGATTCTGCAAAGATACATAAGATTGTGTTGTTGTATTTGTATTTGAAATAATGTTAGAAAATTGGAATAATATATGATTATAAAATGGGACAAAATATTTAATGTAACTTAGCGAAATTTTTTCTTTTTAAATAAAAATAAATGAAATCAAATATGAGAGAATTGAATTAAAGAAAAATGGGAACATTGTTATTGTTTAATATTTTAAAATATAAGTGAAATAGGGGGAAGTAATTAAGTAAAATCTATAAGTGTTCCCATAGAAGCATGATACTTATTTAGAAAGGATTGTGTAAAATGTTTAAGACTTAAATGAATATTAATTTGAATGATATAACTTTAATTGCTATGGATTGTTGTTTTAATTATATTATATTTTTTTTAAAAAAAAATTTTTTTTCTCTTATTTCAAAATATTGAGTTTATCTTTAGAATGTACTACGCAGAATCCGAATGAAAATTATGTGTTATGTTAAGCTTTAAAACTAGGGGAGGGATAAGTATGACAAGGTATTATACTCCAATTAGTCATTACAGAAGAAACTTTGTGTTAATGAGAAAAGATAAATAGCTAGCTGAAATAGAACAGACAAAGGATATAAGTATAATGATTTAAATTGAGATGAAATAAATATAATAGAATTAAGAGAGTGAAAAGAGAGGAGAAGCTATATAGAAAATGCAAAATAATAAATAAGAAATGGAATGTTATTTAAAAGTAAGCATGAATTTGAATTTATCTCTGTACAAAAAGATGTAACTCGGGATCAAACTGCCGTCCAAAAAGATATTTTATGTTTTTTATGTTTTGTGTTTGTTTGTACATGTTTGTTTATTAAAAATTAATAAAATTCTTTATAAAAAAAAAAAAAGTTATCTAATTAGTTAAATCTGGATCACAAATAATATGGTCATGAAGATCAACTAGTCATAATTTTCCACATTATGGTGAAATGAATCATTCTTTTATTACCCAGTAGATTAAAAATGCAGTTAATTTGTATTTTATTTCTAAACTCATAACTATCCACTTAGTTTACAGTGCTAATATACCGTTTTTCAGAACAATTATCAAGAATAACAGTTAAGAGCCATTAAAAAAAATTGGTACAAAATAGCATCTCCTACTAAGGTATCCAATATGATGGCAACAATCAACATCCAAAAGTTCTGTTAAACAATGCTATTTGAATAATATTTCTAAAGCAAATCAAGGTAGACATCATTCAGCCACAGGAAGTTAAGGCCCTGTCACACTGCCCAACAGATGCAAAACGTTAGTAAAAAGGACGAGAAAAATGTTCCATCCGTTGTTATCCGCTCTCAAAAGGGGCAAAAATTTGCATAACCAGAGTGGATAACACATAAAGGAACGGACGCGGGGAGGATGCAGAGCGGATGGAAAGCGGATGCGGAACGGAAGCCTAGCAGATGGAAGTGGATGAGAGTGGATGGCACATCCACAAGGCTTCTGGGGGACCTCAGAAAAGCGGACGCGGAACAGATGAAGCGGATGCAGAGCGGACGTGGAACGGATGAAGCGGATGCACAGCAGATGCACAGCGGATGAAGCGGATGCAGAGCGGAACCCTAGCGGATGAACAGCGGAAGCCGAACAGCTGCCTGGCATTAATTGCGCATGCGGGGGGGATGCATTGCATAAGCCCCGTGGATATAAAGGGAAGCAGCTCAGAAGCAGGTCACCATTCGGAGGAAAGACCTGCCGCCAGATGCATTGACTGCCTTGCCTGCGCTGCCTGCATGCCTGCCTGCAAGCCTTGCTGCAAGCCTTCCTGCCAGCCTGCCTCCCAACCTGCCTCCCAGACTCCTGGCCAGCCTCCCTGCCAGCCTTGCTGTCTGCCTGCCTGCCGGCCTGTCTGCCAGCCTGCCTCCCAGCCTCCTGGCCAGGCTCCCTGCCAGCCTTGCTCTCTGCCTGCCTGCCAGCCTTGCTGCCAGCCTGCCTTCCAGCCTCCCTGCCAGCCAGTCTTCCTGCCAGCCTTGGTGCCTACCTGCCTGCCAGCCTGCCTGCCAGCCTGCCTGCCAGCCTGCCTGCCAGCCTTGGTGCCTGCCTTCATGCCAGCCTTCCTGCCAGCCTTGGTGCCTGGCTGCCTGCCAGCCTTCCTGCCAGCCTTCCTACAAGCCTTGGTGCCTGCCAGCCTCCCTGCCAGCCTCCCTGCCAGCCTCCCTGCCAGCCTCCCTGCCAGCCAGCAACCCCACAACCATGGGGAAGAAGAGAAAGCAGCAACATGCCACCATCCCTGGCAAGAGGGACAGGGCCACCCTCCCGCCCCCTGTCCCTGACTCTGCTTCTGCTGGGGCTTCTGCTAGGGCTTCTGCTGCTTCTGCTTCTGGAGGAGCTGATGATGCTGCTTCTGGCAGTGGTGCTCCTGCTCGTGCTTACTCTGCTGAAGCTGCTCCTGGCGGTGGTGCTTCTGCTGGTGCGTACCCTGCTGAAGCTGCTCCTCATCCTGCTGGTCCTGCTCATCCTGCTCGTACTCCTGGACTTGCTCGTCCTGCTCGTGCTCCTGGTCTTGCTCATCCTGCTCGTCCTGCTTGTGCTCCTGGTCCTGCTCGTGCTCCTGGTCTTGCTGGTGCTGCTGGTGTTTACTCTGCTGCTGCTGATCCTAGTCCTGCTGGTCCTGCTGCTGCTGCTGCTGCTGCTGCTGATGATGATGATGATGATGATCCTGCTGGTGCTGCTGCTGGTGCTGCTGCTGCTGATGATGATTATGATCCTGCTGGTGATGATGATGATGATGATGATGATGATGATCCTGCTGCTGCTGGTGGTGGTGGTGTGGAGGAGCAGCCCCTACTACCTGGGAGCCCCTCTGATGAGGGCCCATCTGGTCCTGCCAAAGGGAGGAAGAGGCATATGCGGGGACGGGAGAGGATGCAAAACTCCATTGAGGAGGAACATGTGGATGAGGTGCTGGACTGGCTGAGAGAGAATGACTATCTGTGGCGGAAGGGACACCGTCTCTACAGGGACACCAAGCGGAAGCATGCTGCTTGGAGAGAGAAGGCGGAGAGTCTGGGCTACACTTCAGAGGTGCTCCTCAGCTGGTGGAAGCACATGTACACCTGGTACGGGAAGCTGCACCTGAAGAAATCTGGCCAGGCCACGGTTAAGCTGACGGACAGAGAGACCTACGTCATGGCCAGGTGCAGCTTCCTGGAGGGTGAGATCCGCCACCGAGGAGCACCAGGAGCCCCTTTAACAACCCTCTCTCTCTGGCAGCCTGCTGAGAGCCAGTCCTCTTCCAGCCGAGAGTCAGTCCCTGTCTCCAGGCAGGTTTCTGTGGAGCGTGCCACGGTGGAGAACCTGCGGACAGGTGGTTTAACCGTGGTGGAGCGCGTGGAGGACTCCCTGGTGCAGTCGGAGAAAGGAGACGGCACGTCCACCACAGCCCTACCCGCATCCACCCCCAGCTCCACCTCCACAGAAAGACAGAAAGACAGACCGGAGGGGCAGAGCCACACTGTCCTGCTGGAGATCAGGGACACCATCCAGAGCAGCATAGATCTCCTCTCTCAGCTGGTCCAGACCGACTCCTCATCCTCCAACCGCAAGCCCTTCCTCGCCTATGTCAACCAGACCCTCACGGACATGGCGGAACCCCAGTACCAGGTGGTGAAGGACCGGATCACCGAGCTGCTTCACAACCCTCCAGACCCAGAGGCACATGCTCCCACCCAGTCCAGGTCTGCTCCTTCACCCCAGGTGATGTCCCTCCCATTCCAAGGCTTTCTACAGGCCCTCACCTACCAGGGCTACGGCTACCAGGAGGTCCAGCAGCACAGGCAGCAGCCCATCTCAGTCCAGGCACAGAGTCATCGGATGACACCGTTGCCGCCGGTTCCACTGATGCCACCGATGCCACCCACGACACTGATGCCACCAACGCCACCGATGCCACCCATGACACTGATGCCACTGATGCCAATGATGCCACCCAGGACACTGATGCCACCCACGCCACAGATGCCACCAACGCCAGTCCTCACCCAGCTGCAGACCAGACAGCCCCACTACACTGCTCCTTCCTCCACCCCACAGCCAAGCCCGGCCTCAGTACATCTGTCATCAGTACTGGGGCTGACACCCCATGGCATGGAGGAAGGAGTTCTCAACATCCCGGGTCTGAGCTAGCTGTCCGAGAGCTTTCTCAACACACCGTCACCTGTTGTCCTCTCGGGGCCAGGCACCCCAATGGCGCTTCAGACAAGCACTCCAGCACCAGCCATCTCCACAGCACCTGGACCCTTCACCCCTGAGAATGGGCACACCTCCGAGTGACCAAGAGGAGTGCCAGAGACTGGCTGGCTGGCTACCTGTGGACTTTATTTGGACACTTGACTTGGGTCATTTTTCTTTTACAGCTTGTTAATAAAGTCTATCTTTGATTCACACACTTGCTTCATTTGTTTTTTTTTAAATAAAGTATTGGTGGGAACTTTTAGAAATGGTTTAAGCCTTTGCATGCTTGTGGGATGGATTAAGATAGCAGTGGGGTGGGCAGGGATACCTTTGGTATGGGTAATAGCTGTGGGATGGTCAGGGATACCTGTCAGATGGGCAGGGATACCTGTGGGATGGGTTAGGATATCTGTGGGATGGTTTAAGATAGCAGTAGGATGGGCAGGGATACTTGTGGAAGGAGCAGGGATACCTTTGGGATGGGTAATAGCTGTGGGATAGATAAATCTCCAGTGCAAGCATCGTGGGACTGTATGGTCCACTCTCCCAGGTGCCACACCTATGGCCCTTTATTATCAATAATAATGTAATAATCATCCACACATGTCAACATAAACACAACTCTTTCTTAAACGCCCTGTTCATTGTAGGCCCACTCAACATACATGGCCCAATCTCACCAGTGTGATGAGACAGGCTGAAGGAAGCATCCATTAAGCATCTATCATCCTGTCTTGCTACTCCACCGCTCCAGCTGGGGAGTTGCACCAGTGTTTCAGGAGGTTGCGCTGCTTCTTCCCTTCATGTGAGGCTCTGTTGGGGCCTTGCATATCCTGAGTATCTATCAGATTTTGCCCTTGCCTCCATTCCCCAGGCTCCATGTCCCCATTGCCTTGTTGGAGGTCCACGAGCCTGTTCTGCAACACTGGGTAGCGGGTGCGCATGAGATTTTGCAGGATGCAGCAAGCTTCCATGATCCTCCTCATGGTCTCTGGGTGATGCTGCATGGTGGTGAGAAGTACCTGGAACCTGTTGGCCAGGATGCCAAAGGCGTTCTCCACCACCCGTCTTGCCCTGGACAGCCTTTAGCTGAAGATCCTCTCTTCACGGGTGATGCATCTGGAAGTGTAGGGCTTCATGAGGTAGGTTCTGAGGGAGAAGGCGTCATCCCCCATGATGAAGTAGGGCTCATCTTGCGTGTCGTTGGGCAGTGGGTCTGGATCTGGGAAGCCCACGATGAGGTTGCGTTCCAGCCCCTCCTTGAGGTCACTGGCGTTGTATACCTGGGCATCTGAAGATGAGCCGTTGCCTGAAGCATCAATGTACATGAACTTGTAGTCAGCATCGACCATGGTGAAGAGGACGATGCTGAAGAAGCCCTTGGAGTTGAAATAAGTGGACCCCGACTTGGGTGGTGCTTTGCAGGCCACGTGTTTGCCATCTATGGCTCCAACGGTGTGTGGGAAGTTCCACTTCTGATACCACTGCTCTGCAACTTTCTTCCATCCTTCTTCAGTGGAGGGGCACTGGAGGAGCTCCTCCATGTATTCTTCGATGATGGCCTGCACCACTTCTCTGACCACAATGCTGATGGTGTTGTGTGGCACCCTCCAGCTGTACTGCATGCTCCTGTAGGTGGTCCCTGAGGCCAGGTGGCTCAAAGTGAGTGCCACCTTGAGCCCAGGGTCCAGGCTGGGCCGGAAGTTGGTGTTTGCCTTGGTCAACCTGGGTGCCAGCCGCTGCACAAGTTCGTCAAACATGGCTGGAGGCATCCTCATGAAGTTTTGGAATGCACGAGTGTGTTCATTCCTGAGCTCCACTATCAGCTTGTTATACAGTCCCTACTCTGCTCTTCTCCCGATCCATCTTTGAGTTGCGTGGATGCGGAACGGATGCCTAGCGGATATAGCGGATGAATAAGGGATGCATTGGATACATTTTCCGCGCAAAAGTTTTGAGCAGCTCAAAACCCTCTGAGCGGATGAAACGTCAATAGACGGATGCTGGACGGATAGAGAGGAAGCAAAACATATGCAGTGAGTACAAAACGGAAGCATCGTGTTAACCAACGGATGGCAAGTGTTTTTCTCCGTTTTACATCCTCTTTCCATCCGTTGGTGCAGTGTGACAGGGGCTTTAACTACATAAATAGGGAGAACCTTAAGTATCATGAGAGATGTATAAAGATGTTGGAGAATGAAACCACCTCATTAGACTTTAGAGTTATAGTCAGCACTATACTCAAATTGTATCTAAAAGTGTAGGAAGCCAATACATCTGCCAATATTCCATAATCCTTTCATTATATGCTATAAGGGCTCTCTCAGTGGATATCAATAGATTATTGCAGCTTCTCAGAAATTTCTAAGGCAAAATTTATAAATTATTTTTCATGATATAATGTCAAGATAACAATGGGCTGAATTACCCTTACGAAGGCATCCCAATCAGGATGGGATTACAACCTGCACACTTCCTAAAATTGGCCATGATCTTTACTATGTTCTCTAAACATCTAGTAGCATACTCCAAGTTCCAGACCTGCTATTTCAGGAAGATTGTTGCCCTGTTTAGAGCCATATGTAATGATCAGTGGAAAAAATACTTCTTTTGAGAAATTTCAGTGAAGTATTTCACTAAGCACCACATTCACCAAAGTCAAGACATGTCAAATATGGAACAGACAAAATCAGTATGTAGACCCAACATATACAACACCCCCGTTGCCAAAAAATGTTTGGAGACAAATGAAAGATTGAACTTTCTGATCCAAAGCAACTCTAACCCTAAAGCAATTTCTCTCCTTCTTTACAAAAGTTACAAACCAAATTTATTATCCCTTCTTCCTCTTTAATAGTAATAGCACTTAGACTTTTATACCACTTCACAATGCTTTAGAGTCCTCTCTCAGAAGTTTAGACTCAGCATATAGTTCCCAATAAATTTCTAATTCAATCCTTTTTCAGTCATGAAATCACCATTTCATTTTTTCCATTATTAGCAAAAAATCCATAAAAGTTTTTATGAAAGTATATATTGTTTTCTCCCTAACCAAACAGCCAGTTTTGCCATCTCTGCTAATTCTCCTATTTTCACAGGGCTCCATTGTGGATATTTCAATATTTTTCCATAATTTGTGCATACAATCTTTCTGCACTTATCATGTCTAAATCAATTTTCTGTAAGTGTTTTCTAATTGGCTATCCATAAGTGCTAACAAAAAAAAGTTTTGATTCTATCTCAATTTAAAATTATTTGCATCATTATATGTGTTTGTTTCCTTTTTCTTTTTTATTTCACTTTTTCACAAGTCTTTATTGCACAGTAAAATGTCTCTTCATGTTTTTCACATTTCCAATATTAACTAGTAGTATTCTGATATATCTTAGAAAATTTCTCTGGTGTTATACCGAACTATCTCATTTTGTTTTGTAATAATTATCTTTTAAATTATACCAGAATGTGCACTTTCAGTCTTTTTATTTGCATTATCCCCAATTAATTTATCCCATTCTCTCCCAGTATTGTAACTAAAATTTGTAACCCATTTTATCATACAATCTGTAAATATTTCTCTTCTGTTTCAAATCCCAACAGAAGTTTATACATTTTTGCAGTCATGTGCTTGTCATATGTACACAATTCATTTTCAAATTCTATGTTATGTTGTTCAATTCCCATTATCTTTTAATGTATATTATATCTTTCTCTTACATTTCTGTTGGGTTCTTGGTGCTGTCTGAGTGTGGTTGTTTTCTTGAAGATATTTCATTACTGAGCTAATGAGTATGTGTGATAGTGGGATTTACTGTCTGTTTGTATATAGCAGCTTAGCCTACAAGGCTTGGTTGGGGTATTGACTTAACCATAGCAATAGCACTTAAACTTATATACTGCCCCACAGTGCTTTATAGCATTCTCTGGACAGTTTATAATACCAGCATATTTTCTCCCAACAACCTGGTCAATAGAAGAATAGAAGGCTGAGTCAAACTTGAACCCATTAGGATCAAACTCCAGATTGTGGGCAGAGTTAGCCTGCATTCTAACTACTCTGCTGCCAGGGCTTCCTCCTTGACTGTTCCTTTCTTAGGGTATTGTTGTTGTTGTTTTTCTATGATTGTTGTCTAGTACTATTTTCTGATTATCTGGTGTTGGCTCTGAAGGGAATATGTTCTTGATAATTTATTTCCTTCTTGGGCTTTTGATTATATCTTTTAAATGGTATGTAAATAATGTTTGAGTATTTACTCGCCATCAGCCATTTATCTAAATTTCAAGCTTCCAGGATTCCCAGCCACTTTTGGATTTGGCTTGATCTAAAATGTTAATAGTTTCTCTGTCAAATCTGTGGTTGGGTTTGTCCAATTTTGTTGCAAAATGGAGAAGTTTTCATCATAACATCTGATTGCAAGTTAAGATTCATGAATGCAATAATATTCAACATATTCTATACTCCATTTCCTGTCCATTCCATTTAATGAACAAGTAACTGTGTAAGGTAAGAGGAACAGTAGCATGTAATTGAAAATGATTTCTTTCTTCATTTCTCCAATTTCATCTTCCTAATATTTTGGCTAGTAGCATAATATAGCAAAAAGTCAAATGGACAATGTGAGGTTTAGGTTTCCTTTTACAAAAAATCTTGGAAGAATTGCTAGCTCTGTAGCTTTAGGTCTTGTGTCAGACTGGTAGAAAAAACATAATTTTCCAATAAAAGGATAAATTACATTTGGGATAATTTTGTAGAGGCTTTATTGTCCGAAGACAGGCAAGGAAGGATGTGGAACAAAGCTGGTGTGAGTGTTCATAATCCCCACCAAAAGATTAATATCCAAGAATGCTTTTGCAGAATACCAAAACCTTATCTGAGTTTGCTCTGATTTTGCTATATACCATAAGAATTTTTTGATACTTAGCCAGAATAGGAAAAGCCAAAAAAATAGCAAGATACAAAATAAGCTTCTCTCCTGAAACTACACATATTGATCTAGTGGTCATAGGTATAAATCTATTAGTCCCTTAGGCTTCACTGTGGGAAAGGATACATTGATCTCATAATTTTGTCCTTCCTTTGTGAGTTATTTTATCTATTCCTTGCTGATGGTTTGATTTTGGTTTTGGTTTGTAGATTATTGTTGTTGTTATTTGTGTTTTTGTATAGTTTTGTTTTGTTTTGTTTGGACAGGCAATTTAGGGGCAGGGAATCAGACTGGCACTGTGATATCTACTCCTATTGTATTGTTTTGGAGAAAGTGATTTTTGCATTTGTTCAAGTCAATTGCTAATTCTTCCTCACTTCTGATTAAAGCTTATATCCCCAAGGATATATTGTGCTTAGTATAGCAATTGACTGCTTAGCCTAATAATCCTATTTATCTATTGATTTTCAGTGCTAATGGAAAATTACAAATTTAATTTAGAAAGAGGTTTTTAAATATAGGTAGTTCTCACTTAGTGGCTGTCCAAAGTTATGACAGATTCTCCCCAAAGATACTTATGATGTGATTTTGAGGTTTTGACAAATGATTGAGGTTGGGGCATTTAGCAATTTCAATTTGTGATATATATTTTTGCCAGTCTTTGGCATTTATTTTTTGTTTCTGGCAAAATTTGTACATTAGATATGTCTTGCTGTCTTGCTTAACAATACAAATTTTGGATCCAATTGTGACTGTAAATCAATGACTAACTGTATACAGATTTTAACTGCCAAAATTTACCAGCTAGCATTTCACATTTATCGAGACATTCCATAGATTTTAGATATGTCATAAGAATTAGATGACCAATTCTGTCTTTGCTCCATTGATATTATATGCAAGATTACAAAAATGTCAAGGATGGAAATAACAAAAGAATTTTCAGCAAAAATCTCAAATACTACTGGTACAACAGCAATGATGTTTTTTCCAAGGAAATGGTGACAACCAAATTGAAAAATTCTAATTGTAGTACCATATTTTCTCTTCAGACTCATTGAGTTTCATATTCCCTCTGCTTGACTCAGTAAAAGATGCTTCCAAACAAAGTGGTTTCAATTATTAATGAGATGTATACTCCTGCATTTTTACTAAGCAAAGGAAATACATATTTTTGCTTAACATCCATAATTCACTTTGGATAAGGATCATATATTGCCAAGAGTTTGGTTATGGGGTTAGTTTTTTTTTCGTTTTTTTCTCCAGATGAAGTATTAATGTTTCTTTTGACAGGACTATTAGAGTTATAGTAAAAAAAATTGTCTATATGCTGGAGTTTTCTAATTTCATGCAAAAAAATAAGCCACAGAATACATACAAAAAATCAAAAATCAAAATTAAAGACAGGTCAAAGGGAGTAAAATCACAATCAACTCTACTTGGCATTTCAAGCAGATTAGTGTTCTTTTTGTCCTTTTCATTAACATTTGTATTTAATTATTTGTTAACACAACACAATTCTTGTATTATGTATTTATTCAGTATGTTTTTATGGCATATTATATCTAGAAACTCTCAAGGTGGCTTCAAAGAGATTCTCACACAAAAGTCACTTTCTGGACAGAACAAAAGTGCAGAAATGAAATACTGCTTTTGCAAAACATGTTTCTCTATTAACAAATTAATTCACCTCCCTCATGTAGAATGGCTTTTGTGAAGAAGATACACAGAAGCCATAAGCAAAACATGACCTTAGTCCAGGAAACCAGGAAAATATGATGGGAAAAAAGAACCCATCAAGATTGCCCTTTCTTGACTCTTGCTTAAGAGGAGTATAAGATTGCTTTATGATAGCCTTTATAAATAACATTCTAGTATTTCTTAAAATTTACTATGGGCTTCTATCAGAAAGCCTGATTTCAATTTGTTCAGATTCTCAATCTATTTGTTTGCCCCAACCATTTTTTTTCTGTTTCACAGTGTGTCAGTTGAGTACATATTTCTTCATGCAAAAAATAATATCTTAAGGCTAGGTCCCACTGGCCGACGGACGCAAAACATATGCATAAAGGACACAGCGGATGAGCAAAATTTCAGGGGTGGCTCCATCCATTGTCATCCACTCCAAAAAGTGGTGAAAATTTGCATAAACAGAATGGAAAAGAACAGAAAAGAACGGACGTGGGTAGTATGTAGCAGGGATGTTAAATGGATGTTCATAGGAAGCTTAGCAGATGAAAGCGGATGGAAGCGGATGACACATCTAAAGGGGTTCCGGGGGAGAATTACAAAGTGGACGCATAGTGGAAGGGGTGGATGCATAGCGGATGACACGGATGCATCATGGACGCCTATAAGAAGCAAAGCAGATGCCACACAGATGTATATTGGATGCAAAGAGTTCACTGTGCATGCGGGGAATATGAAATGCATCAGCTCCATGGATATAAAAGGATGCAGCTTGCACGCAGTCAGCATTCAGAGGAAAGACGTGCTGCCACATACATCTTGCAAGAACACCATGTTTCATCAGTCAGGGAAGAAGAGGAAACTGGTGCCTACTCGTGCCAGTCCTGGCAAGAAGGACAGAACCAGCACCCCACCCCCTGGCACTGACTCTGAAGCTGCTGCTGCTGCTTCTGGTGCTGCTGCTGGTGCTGCTGCTGCTGGTGCTGCTGCTGCTGCTGCTGCTGCTGCGCTACTGCTGGTGCTGCTGGTGCTGCTGCTACTACTGGTGCTGCTACTGCTACCGCTACTGCATCTGCTACTGCTGCTGCTGCTACTGCTGCTGTGGGGGACCAGCCCCAAAGCCCTCAAAGCCCTGCTACTGAAAGCCCTGCTGCTCAAGACCCTGAAGGCCCTGCTCAAGCTCCTGCCAGAGGGAGGAAGAGGCAAGGGAAGGAGAAGGGAGGAAGGAAGCAGTACACCGTTTCCGAGGACCATGAAGAGGAGGTGCTGGAATGTCTGAGGGAGAACGAGTACCTCTGGAGAAAGGGCCACAGACTCTATCGCGACACCAAGAAAAACCAGGCAGCTTGGAGACAAGGCAGAGAGCCTGGGCTACACTGCAGATGTACTCCTTGGTTGGTGGAAGCACATGCACACCTGGTATGGCAAGCTACACCTCAAAAAATCCAGGCAGGCCACTGTCAAGCTCACTGACCAGGAGATGTACATCATGGCCAAGTGCAGCTTCCTGGAGGGTGAGGTCCGCCACTGAGGAGCAGTCCCTCTGACACCCCTTTCCCTCAGACTGCCCACAGAGAGCCAGTCCTCTTCCAGCCAGGAGACAGCAACCCTGTCCAGGCAGGTGTCTTCAGAGGGTCCCACGGCAGAGACCCCCCCTGACAGTTGCACTCCCCATGCTGCCAGACTTGGAGGATCCCCTGTCACAAATGGAGGAAGAAGCGGCAGCCACCAGAGACCAGTGCACGCCCACCCCCAGCTCCACAGGATGCAGACAGAGAGGCAGACTGGAGGGTCAGAGCCACACTGTCCTCTTGGAGATCAGGGACACGATGAAGATCAGCACAGAACTTCTCTCTCAGCTGGTCCACTTGGACAGAGGATCCTCCAGCTGCCACACTTTCATCACCTATGTGAGCCACACCCTCAGGGATATGCCCGAGGCCCAGTACCAGGTGATGAAGGAGAAGATAACAGCACTTCTGCACAACCCTCAAGGCCCAGCTGAAGCTGGTCCTACCCAGTTCAGGTCTGCTCCTCCACCCCAGGTGATGTCACAGCCCTTCCATGGCTTTCAACAGCCTCTCACCTACCAAGGCTACGACTGCCAGGACTTCCCACAGCAGAAGCAGACCTTCCCAGTCCAGGCCCAGGTTCATCGCATGCCACAGACGCCACACCTCGCCCAGCTGCAGACCAGACAGCCCCACTACACTCCTCCCTCCTCCACCCCACAGCCAAGCCCATCAATGGACAATCTGTCATCAGCCTTGGGCCTGACATCCCAGGTACTTGATGAAGGGCCTCTCAACCTCACGGGACTGAGTCAGCTCTCTGAGAGCTTCCTGAACACACCATCCCCTGTTGTACTCTCAGGGCCAAGCACCCCAATGGTGCCTCAGACCAGCACTCAAGCCACAGCCACCTCCACAGTCCCTGGCCAATTAACAGCTGGATCCATGGACATGACTCAGAGTGACTGAGAATATTGCCAGAGACTGAGTTGTTACTTGTTCACTTTATCTTTGTTTAAGACACTTTACTTGGTTAATTTTGCTTATTTAATAAAGTTATAAAGTTTACCTAAGAGAGTTAATAAATGTTATCTTTGCTTAACACACTTAATTCAGTTTACTTGGTTCATTTTGCTTATTTAATAAAGTCATAAAGGTTACCTAAGAAAGTTAATAAAGGTTATCTTTGCTTGAGACACTTGGTTCATTTTTTTTACTGAATAAAGTGTTGGTGAAAACCTTGAACAAATGGTTAAGCCTTTGCATGCTTGTGGGATAGATAAGGATAGTTGTGGGATAGATAAGGATAGTTGTGGGATAGATAAACCTCCATGCAAGCATAGTGGGACTCCATCCTCCCAGCTGCCACACATATGGACCTTTATTATCAGTAACAATTTATTCATTGATCAACACATTTCAAAATAAACAAATCTCTTTATTAATGCGCTATTCATTGTAGGACCACTCAACATACATGGCACAATCTCATCAGTGTTATGCAACAGGCTCAAGGAAGCATCCATTAATCATCTATCATCCTGTCTTGCCACTCCACTGCTCCAGCTGGGGAGTTGCACCAGTGTCTCAGGAGGTTGCACTGCTTCTTCCCTTCACGTAAAGCTCTGTTGGGGCCTTGTACATCCACAGTGTCTATCAGGTTTCATCCTTGCCTCCATTCACCAGGCTCCATGTCCTCATTGCCTTGTTGACGGTCCACAAGTCTGTTCTGCAACACTGGGTAGCGGGTGCGCATGAGATTATGCAGGATGCAGCAAGCTTCCACGATGTTCCTTACAATCTGTGGCTCATGCTACATGGTGGTGAGAAGTATCTGGAACCTGTTGGCCAGGATGCCAAAGGCGTTCTCCACCACCCGTCTTGCCCTGGACAGCCTGTAGTTGAAGATCCTCTCTTCACGGGTGAGTTACCTTGAAATGTAGGGCTTCATGAGGTAGGTTCTGAGGGAGAAGGCGCCATCACCAACGTTGAAGTAGGGCACATCTTGTGTGTCATTGGGTAGGGGGTCTGGATCTGAGGTTGCGTTCTAGTCCACCCTTGAGGTCACTGGCATTGTATATCTGGGCATCTGAAGCTGACCCGTTGCCTGAAGCATCGATGTACATGAACTTGTAGTCAGCATCAACCATGGCAAAGAGGATGATGCTGAAGAAGCCCTTGTAATTGAAATAAGTGGACCCTGAGTTGGGTGGAGCTTTTCAGGCCAGGTGCTTCCCATCTATGGCTCCAACAATGTGGGGAAAGTTCCACCTCTGATACCATTCTTCTGCAAGTTTCCTCCATCCTTCATCAGTGGTGGGACACTTGAAGAGCTCCTCCACGTATTCTTCGATGATGACTTCCACCGCTTTTCTGACCACTTTACTGATGCTATTGTGTGGCACCCTCCAGCCATACTGCATGTTTTTGTATGTGGTTCCAGAGGCCAGGTGGCTCAGAGTCAGTGCCACCTTCAATCCAGGGTCCAGGTTGGGACGGAAGTTGGTGCTCGGCTTGGTCAACCTGCGTCTCAGATGCTCTACTAGTTCATCAAACATGGCTGGTGGCATCCTCATGAAGTGATGGAATGCATGTGGGTCTTCATTCCTCAGCTCCACCATCAAGTGGTGATAGAGTCCAAACTCCATTCTTTTCACGATCCATCCTCGGACCCACACAACTCTTGGACGTCTTCTTCTTCTCCTTGTGTATAAAAGGTGAAACAGTCTGAACAGGGTTTGGTTCTGGTGATGAATGATCGCAGCTACCATACGGACTGTGTCATGATCCATGGTGGAGAACAATGGATGGTGTGGAAGACCAAGACCAAGGGTGAAGAGGTCTGTACACCACAGCTGCTGGACTCATACTGAGATCCAGGTGATTTCCTCCTCCTTTTTATCGGAAATATCAGTAGTCCATTAGGCGTCCTTCTACATACTCTAGACATACTGCAGACATCCTAAATATACGAGATACATCCCAGATACAAACTTTTTTTTCCATTTTAATCCTTTATATATGAGATGCATCTGCTTACATCCTTTCTATTCCCGTGCTACTAATGCTGTGTGAACATTCCGTGTACCTTTCGTTTCCTCGCTCTTTCCATTTTCAGCTGCAGCAGATGTGAGTTGAGTGGATGGCCAGAGGATGCCGAGAGGAAACAGTGGATGTTTAACGGATGATAATGGACACAGAACATTTGTTGCCAGTATATGTCGCGGATGTACATCGTACGTGGCAGAAAGTTCATCCATTCACAAAGTTTTGTGCAGCTCAAAACTTCTTGCGCGGATGAAATCTCAGTGGACGGATGCTTGAGGGATAGAGTGTATGAAATACGTATGCAGTGAGTACACAACGGATCACGTTTTCCAATGGATGGCAAGCTTTTTTTAACATTTAACATCCTCTTTGCATCCGTTGGTGCAGTGGGATAGGGGCTTTACATATTTAACTTGAATATATTTATAATTGTTCTTATCAATATTTTATGTCACATTTGTCACTTATTCTATTATCCTTGACTTTTAAGTCCTTAACTTTCAATAATATATGTCAAGTTCATTTTCTTACTCTATCTAACTCATCTATTTATCAGTAACAATATATTTTACTATACTTATATAATTCAATTCTTTACTCTTCTATCCAACCATTCATAAAATAGATTCCAAATTTTATAATAATCTTTTTCTTCTTGTTCTCTAATCGCCGTTGTTGATTTATTCATTTCTGCACATTCCATTATTTTCTTAATTATTTCCTCTTCTGTCAGAATTTTTTCATTTCTCCAATTTTGTGCAAATACAATCCTAGCTTCTATTAAAATATTAATAATCAAATATGTTATTTCTTTGTTATAACCCTCAGGCAAACTTCCCAATAAAAATGTCTCTGGTTTTAAGTCTCTAGGTTGTTTTATCATCTTCTCCAGCCACATGTGTATTTTAGCCTAATACTTTTTAGTCTTTGTACATGTCCACCACATGTGGTAATATGATCCTGGTAACTTCTGGCATTTCCAACACTTCACTGACTTACCTTCAAACATCTTAACAATTCTCATTGGGGATAGATGCCACCTGTAAAACATCTTACACAAATTCTCTTTATAGGCCATTGACATAGTTAATTTACAATTTCTAGACCATAATATCTGCCATTTATCAAGATCTATTCCATATCCAAAAAATTCTACCCATGCAATCATTGTTTCTTTTACTTGTTCATCCTCTAACTTCACTCTTAATAAATAACCGTATAGTTTTTTAATCAACTTCTCATCAGTGCCTTTGAGGATTTTGTCTAATTCAGTCAATTCCTTATAAAACCCAGTCATCTTAATGTCTTTTTCATACCTTGTATATATTTGCAAATATGAGTACCAATTTATATTTACCCCTTGTAAATCAAATTCTTGCTTTGTTTTGAGCTCACCCTTTTTGTTTAAAATATCATCATATCTAATTATGTGTTCCTTTTTCAATAGCTGTGGATATGAAAAGGCTTCTAAAGTTGATCACCAGATTTGGTATTTTCAAATAATGATAGTCTCTTATCTTTTCCCATACTGTTAATAAAGCATTTATAATATGTCTCTTAAAATATCCATATGCCTTACTTTCTTTATACCATAATTCCCAATTGGGAAACTCAAAACCTCCTCTCAACCTTGCTTCCTGTAGTAATTTTATCTTGATTCTTGCCTTTTCCCACCGCCAGATAAATTTCATCATCATTTTATTCAAATCTTTAAAAATATTGTTCAGTCTTATTGGAGTCATTTGAAATAGATACAATATTTTTGGCAGTATGTTCATTTTAATTGTCGCTATTCTACCTATTAAGGTTAATTGTAGATTTTTCCATTTTTCTAGATCTATCACAATCTGTTGTAATCATTACTCTTGCTGTTTGCTTATTATATATCACTTTTAATGCATTCGTATACTTGTCTCCAAAACCCATCTCCTCCAATTGCACCAACATAAACTGCCAATTCACATTATCAAACACTTTTAGTGCATCTAAAAACACTGATGCCATTTGTTTTTCTGAGTGGGTTTCATAATATTCCAAAGTGTTCAATATTATCCTCATATTGTTTTTTATTTGTCTCTTGGGCAGAAATCCATTTTGAACTGAATGTATAAAATAGTTCAAATATCTTTTTAATCTTTCTGCCATTATTGAAACAAATATTTCATAATCAGCATTTAGCAGGAATATTGGTCTGTAGTTTTTTATTTGTTATGGGTTGGTATCTTCGTTTGGTATAAGTGTAACATATGCTTCTGTTCATTAATCAGGTATTTTATTTATTGTCAAAACTTCATTCAGTAGTTCCAACATTGTAGTAGAAATTGTATCCTGAATTGTCTTATAAAATTCAGCTGGTAGCCCATCTGGTCCTGGAGTTTTTCCAGTATTTTGTCTATTTATTGCTTCTATCAACTCTATCATTGTTATGTTTTCATCTAACATGGTCTTTACTTCCTCGGGTATTTTTGGTAGTTCTGCCTCTAATAGATATTGCTGTCCTTTATTTTCTGATATTTGTCCTTTGATATAGAATTTCTCAAAAAATTTCTGTACTATTTTTTTTTCTTCATTTTCATAACATAACATGTCATTTTCATCCATTAGTTGTGGTACCCTGTTTGATTCTTTTTCTTTCTTTAATTTGTATGCTAACCATTTCCCTGGTTTATTTACATTTTCAAAATAATTCTGTTTAGCTTCTCTAATCTTTTGTGCAAGTTCTTCTTTTCCCATTCGTCCAATTTTGTGTTTAATTATATCCATTTGGTTTTTAGTATTTTTTATGTTGTGGATATTTTTGTAAATCCTTCTCCAGTTTTTTATACTCTTGTTCTAAAGATTGTTGTGTTTGTCTCTTTTTACTGTTATATATACACTAAACTATATACACTAAAGAATATATACACTGAACACTTTTTAGTGTTTACTTTATATATTCTTGTATAGGTTATAATTATCCCTCTGATATACCCTTTCATAGTGTCCCATATGTTTTGTAATGAGGTTTCTCCTGGTTTGTTCTCTTGAAGGAAGAAAGCCAACTCTTTTTCCAGATGTTTAATAAATTATTTTTCTTTCAAAATTGAATTATTCAAAGTCCATCTTGATCTTTTCTTCTGTCCTTTCCATTTAATCCTTATTGGGTTGGGGTCAGCCTAAATGTTTGTATCAATATTTGCTTCTTGCATATTAGGTATTAAATCTGTTGACATCAATCATGTCTATTCTTGACCATGATAAATGTCTGTTTGATTAGAATGTAAATTGTCCATTTCTGCTGTTCAATTCTCTCCAAATATCTTTAATACTCAGCTCCTTCACCATCTTAAAAAAAGATTTAGGTAATATTTTCTTGTTCTTTTTGTTTTCTGTGTTTCAGTTCCAGTTCAGTATTTACAATTGCATTGAAATCTCCTAGAATGCATATCTTATCATAATCCAGTTCAATTATTTTATTATGTAGATTTTGCTTGCTGGTTTTTGGGAGCATAAATTACAATTAAAAGTACTTTTGAGTTATTATCTGTTATTTCAACCATCAATATTCTTCCTTCTTCATCTACATAGATTTGCTGGCTTTAATTGTATTTCTAATATATAAGATGACTCCTCTTTTATTTTTATTTTATTAATAACATTTTATTTGGGTTTTTGCACATAAAAAATAAAAGATGTCTTTTTTGAAAATAACATGGTCCTGATTTGAACTTCTTTATACAGACACAGAACTCAATTTCATGCTCCTTTTTGTGTACTATTCCATATCTTATGTTATTATACATTTTATATATAGTTTTTTCCTCTTTTAATTTTCTCAATTTTATTTTGATTATCTCATCTCAATTCAAATCATTATATTTATACTTTTGTCTGTTCTGTTTCAATTTCATATTATCTTTTCTCATTAAACAAATTTTCTCCTGTAGTTACTAATTGGAATATGACACCTTTATATCTTTTTATTACATCCATTCAACTCTTATTTAAACTTCAATATATACCTTAAGGTTATGACCTTCAATATAATACATAATACATAACTTCCAATTGAATTCTGCTTGGTACATTCTTATACAGATGATTATGCAAGGAATCCAAGAACTTAAAATTAAATCAGATACCACTGAAAAGAGAATAGAAAATATTGAGCAAAGAACAGAGAAAACTGATGAAAAGGTGGAGAATATTCAACAAATGATGGTGAAGTATGATGAGAGATTCCAAAAAATTGAAGAAGACAAACAAAGAGACAAGAAGATTGGAGATATTGATGTCAGATTAACAGTGGTTGAACAAGATATCAGTGGGATACTGAAATGGGAGATGGACAGATCAGAATTTTATCTCAGATTTCAAAACATAGAGGAAGAAAAAGGACAAAATCTAGTTGAGATAATGATAGAAATATTGGCTGAAGCTTTGGAAATAACAGAAGAGAAGATGATGGATGGAGTAGATGAGGTATACCGAGTTTTTACAAGATATGCAATAAGAAATAGCCCACCAAGAGAAGTTCATATCAGATTTACAAAAAAAGCCATTAAAACACAAATATTACAAGTGGTAAGAGAGAAAACATTGAAATACAAAGGCAAAGATTGTGGTTTTAAAGCAAATACCCAGAAGAGTGAGAAAGATGAGAAGACAATATCGATTTTTGACTAAAATGCTATTTGAAAAAGAGGTGAATTATAGATGGATAATCCCAGAAGGGTTAATGTTTACATGGTAAGAACAGAGATATAGAATTGATTCAATCGAGAAAGCAGAATTATTCCATGCAGAATTTTTTTGGAAGAGAGAGGAAGCAGAAAAAGAGATTTCACTAATTGAATTTCAAGACGACCAAATGGAGACTGAAAAAGAAGAAGGCACAGTAGGTGGATCGGTGGAGATTAAAGAACAACGTGAACCAAGATCTACGAGAGCTGCCAAACCTAATTATAAAGCATAATGATGGAAGAGAAAAAACTGATGAATATAAATGGACTTAATTCAGCTGTTAAAAGAAGGAAAATTTTTCACAGATTAGAGAAACTAAAATTTGATACAATTTGTCGACAAGAAGTAAATATTAAAAAACAATATGAACAATTGTTGATACAACCAAAATTAGGGAAAATATTTACTTCTTTGATTCAATGCAAGAAAAGAGGAGTGGTTTTATATATCAAAGAGACCATTTCAGCAAAATTGATTTATACTGATGAAGACGGAAGAGTATTAATGGTGGAAATAATGGACAATAATATGAAAACACTCTTGATTGCCATTTATGCTCCGAATGATAAACAAGAAGAATTATATAAAAAATTACACATGAAAATAATTGGACTATGTCAATATAGTTATGATGGGAGATTTCAATGGAATTGTAGACAATAAACTGGACTATATAACAACAACAACAACAAAGCAAAATAGGAAGATTCACCCCAAATCCTTTTTTAAAATGATAGATGAAATAAATTTAAAAGATATATGGAGAGAAAGAAATGTTAAAACCAAACAATACACTTTTTACTCAAATAGACATTTAACATAGTCCAGAATAGATATGATTTGGACTTCAACAGAATTAATATCTAATATTCAAGAAACAAATATCAAAACAAGTACTTGGGCAAACCATAATCCAATAACAATTAAATGGAAAGGACAAAAAAGAAGATTGAGATGAACATTAAATAATACTATTCTAAAGAAGGATTTTATACAGCGGATGGAGAACGAATTGGTTTTCTTCTTCAGAGAAAATAGAAAAGAAGATACTTCAATTCAGAATGTAGGGGACATAGTGAAGGAATATGCTAGAGGCTTGATAATAGACTACACAAGGAAAAGGAACATTAGGAAAAGGCAAGCCACGGAAGCTTTAGAAGATGAGTATAAAAGACTCGAAAAAGAATGACAGAAAACACCACAGAAAAAAGACATTAAGATAAAACTGGATAAAGTTAAATATAAAATGAGTTTAATAGAGAAAGAAAAATTAGCACAGAAAATCAGAAGTGCTAAACAGAATTATTTTGAGGATGCAAACAAACCACATAGATGGTTAGCATACAAATTGAGAAAAGAAGAAGAATCAAGGAAAATACCACAGTTAATAGATGATCAAGGTCAAGTTTGCCATGGCAATAAAGAGAACAAGGAAATCATTCAAGATTTTTATGGGAAATTATATGAGCAAAAGAATATTGATGAGGAAAGAATTAAACAGTATTTACAGAATGTGAATCTACCTAAGATACCTAAAGAGCCTGAAAAAATGTTAGAAAGCAATATAACCATGATGGAGTTAACCGAAGCACTTAAGAAACAAAATAATGGGAAGGCACCAGGCCCAAATGGACTTCCGGCAGAATTCTATAAAACATTATAAGAATCACTGAACCTCCCATTGCTAGAAGTCATGAATGAAGTTATGCTAAAGAAGAAGATACCTAAAACATGGTCAGAAGCCTACATTACACTTATTCCAAAAGAAGAGACTGATCCATTACAAATGGATTATTGACCCATTTCTTTATTAAATGTAGATTATAATATCTTTGCTTCAATATTGGCAGAGAGACTCAAAAAATAGTTAAATAATTTTATTCACTCTGACCAAAATGGATTTCTGCCAAAGAGACAAATTAAAGATAACATGAGAGTAATATTGGACACTTTGGAATATTATGAGGCTCACCGCAAAAAACAAATGGCTTTGATATTTTTAGATGCACAAAAGGCATTTAATAATGTGAACTGAAGATTCAAGTTATTATTATTAGAACAGATGGGCTTTGCCAGAAAATTTATTCAAGCAATACAAGCCATATATTATAAGCAAACGGAAAAGGTAATGATAGAGGGAGAGTTAACAGACTCTTTCAATATAAGAAAAGGTACGAGACAAGGCTGCCCACTATCACCTTTGCCATTCGTATTAACTCTGGAAGACTTAAATAGAAACATTAGAGACGAAAAGAGTATAAAAGGAATGAAAATTAAAAAGGAAAAATTTAAATTGCAAGCTTTTGTGGATGACTTGGCTTTTATTTTAGAAGACCCTCTAGAAACAGCACTATTGGAAAAGATAGAGGCATATGGTCAGGTGGTTGGCATGAAAATAAACAAAGACAAGACAAAGATTTTGACAAAGAACATGTCACTAAGGCAAAAAGAAGAATTGGCAGATGTGTTGAAAATTCAAGTTGTGAATAAGGTTAAGTACTTGGGGATACATTTGACAGCAAGATGTAGTTCATTAAAAGAGAACAATTACATTAAACTTAAACAACAGATAGCACTAGACTTGACGAAATGGGAAAACCTACAATTGTCACTAAGAGGGAGAATTTCAACAATCAAAATGAATATTTTACCCAGAATTCTATACTTGTTTCAAACAATACCAATTAGGCTTGGAAAGGACTACTTTGAAGATTTAAACAAAATTGTGTTGAAATATATATGGCAAGGTAAGAAAGTGAGAATAAAGTTAAAAATCTTATAAGATGCTAGAATTAGAGGACGATTTGGTCTGCCTAATTGGGACTTGTACTACCAAGCTGCAAACTTGACATGGGTTAAAGCCCATGTCACACTGCACCAACGGATGGAAAGAGGATGTAAAACGGAGAAAAACGCTTGCCCTCTGTAACGCGATGCATCCATTCTGTACTCATTGTGTGCGTGATTCATACGTTCTATCCGTCCAGCATCCATCTACTGAGATTTCATCTGCTCAAAAAGTTTTGAGCTGCACAAAACTTTTTGAGCAGATGAACTTTCCGCCGCGTCCATTCTACATCCACGACACATACAAGGAACAAATGTTCTACATCCGTTACACACCTGCTGTATCCACTCGGCATCCGCTGCGCACCCGCGCAACTCGCATCCACTCCAGCGGAAAACGGAAAGAGGGAGGAAGTGAAACGGACACAGAATGTCCGTGCAGCGTTAGTAGCATGGACATAGAAAGGATGAAAGCAGATTCAGCTCGCATATAAAGCATTAAAAGGGAAAAAACATTTGTATAGGGGACTTATCTCAGATATTTAGGACGTCTTGAGGATGTCTAGAGGATGCAGAAGGACACCTCGTGGAAAACCGATATTTCCTATAAAAAGGGGGTGGAAATCACCTGCTCTTCCACATCATCCAGTCATCTCCACCATGGATCGTCGCACACACCTTTTGGTAGCCGCCATCATTCTACAGCAGTGCAAAGCCCTCTTCAGGCTCTTTCACCTGTTCTTTGCAAGGAAAAGGAGGCGTCCAAGAAGTATGTGGGTCCGAAGATGGATTGCGAGAAGAGTGGTGTACGGACTGTATGACAAGCTGATGGTGGAGCTGAGGAACGAAGACCCTCGTGCATTCCAGCACTTCATGAGGATGCCACCAGCCATGTTTGTGGAGCAGCTGAGACCCAGGTTGACCAAGGCAAACACCAACTTCTGGCCCAGCCTGGACCCTGGGCTTACGGTGGCACTGACTCTGTGCCACCTGGCCTCCGGAATCACATACAGGAACATGCAGTACGCCTGGAGGGTGCCATAAAACACCATTAGCATTGTGGTCAGAGAAGTGGTGCAGGCCATCATCAAAGAATACCTGGAGGAGCTCCTCCAGTGCCCCTCCACTGAAAAAGGCTGGAAGAAAGTTGCAGAACAGTGGTATCAGAAGTGGAACTTCCCCCACACCGTTGGAGCCATCGATGGGGAGCACGTGACCTGCAAAGCTCCAGCCAACTCAGGGTCTACTTATCACAACTACAAGGGCTTCTTCAGCATAATCCTCTTCGCCATGGTTGATGCTGACTACAAGTTCATGTACATCGATGCTTCAGGCAACGGGTCAGCTTCAGATGCCCAGGTATACAATGCCAGTGACCTGAAGGAGGGGCTGGAACGCAGCCTCATCATGGGCTTCCCAGATCCAGACCCACTGCCCAACAACACACAAGATGTGCCCTACTTCATCATTGGTGATGACACCTTCTCCCTCAGAACCTACCTCATGAAGCCCTACACTTCCAAATACCTCACCCGTGAAGAGAGGATCTTCAACTACAGGCTGTCCAGGGCAAGACAGGTGGTGTCAGAATGCCTTTGGCATCCTGGCCAACAGGTTCCAGGTACTTCTCACCACCATGTAGCATCGCCCAGAGACCATGAGGAACATCGTGGAAGCTTGCTGTATCCTGCACAATCTCATGCGCACCCGCTACCAAGTCTTGCAGGACGGGCTCGTGGACCGCCAACAAGGCAATGGGGACATGGAGCCTGGTGAATGGAGGCAAAGACTAAACCTGATAGACACTGTGGATGTGCCAGGCCCCAACAGAGCCTCACGTGAAGGGAAGAAGCAGTGCAACCTCCTGAAACACTGGTGCAACTCCCCAGCTGGAGCAGTGGAGTGGCAAGACAGGATGGTAGATGATTAATGGATGCTTCCTTCAGCCTGTCTCATCACACTGATGAGATTGTGCCATGTATGTTGAGTAGTCCTACAATGAACAGGGCATTTAATAAAGAGTTCTGTTTATGTTGAAATGTGTTGATGAATGATTAAATTGTTATTGATAATAAAGGGCCATAGGTGTGGCACCTGGGAGGGTGGACCACACAGTCCCACTATGCTTGCACTGGAGGTTTATCTATCCCACAGCTATTACCCATCCTACAGCTGTTACCCATCCCACAGCTATTACCCATTCCACAGCTATTACCCATCCTACAGGTATCACTGCCCATCCCACAGCTATCCATCCCACAGCTATCCTTATCCATCCCACAGCTATCCATCCCACAGCTATCCGTACCCATCCCACAAGCATGCAAAGGCTTAAACCATTTCTAAAAGTTTTCACCAAGACTTTATTTAGTGATAGAACTGAACCAAGTGTGTGAAGCAAAGATAACCTTTATTAATAACAAACTGTAGGACTTTATTAAAAAAGCAAAATGAACCATGAAAAGTGTCCCAAGGAAAGATAAAGTCAACAGATAACAACCCAGTCTCTGGCACTCTTCTCAGTCACTCGGGGGCGTGACCATGGTCTCAGGAGTGCTGGTCTGAGGCGCCATTGGCGTGCCTGGCCCCGAGAGGACAACGGGATGGTGTGTGGAGGAAGCTCTCAGAGAGCTGGCTCAGTCGCATGATGTTGAGAGGCCCTTCATCCAGAACATGGGATGTCAGTCCCAAGACTGATGACAGATGTTCTGAGGCCGGGCTTGGCTGTGGGGTGGAGGAAGGAGGAGTGTAGTGGGGCTGTCTGGTCTGCAGCTGAGCGAGTTGAGGCGTCAGTGGCATTTGTGGTGTCGGTGGCATCTGTGGCGTCTGTGGCATCAGTGGTATCGGTGGCACCTGTGGTGTGCGATGTACCTGTGCCTGGACTGGGAAGGGCTGCCCGTGCTGCTGGAACTCCTGATAGCCATAGCCTTGGTAGGTGAGGGACTTTTGAAAGCCTTGGAAGGGCTGTGACATCGCCTGGGGTGGAGGAGCAGACCTGGAGTGGGTCAGAGCATGTTCAGCTGGGCCTGGAGGGTGGTGCAGAAGACCTGTGATCCTCTCCTTGATCATCTGGTACTGGGCTTCGGGCATTTCCATGAGGGTCTGGTTCACGTAGGTGATGAAGGGCTTTCTGTTAAAGGATGGAATATCGAAGTGTACCAGCTGAGAGAGGAGATCTACCCTGCTCTTGATGGTGTCCCTGATCTCCAAGTGGACAGTGTGGCTCTGTCCCTCCGGTCTGCCTCTCTACCTGCTTTCTGTGGAGGTGGAGCTGGGGATGGGTGTGGATTGGTCTCTGGTAGCAGTGGCCTCTTCTTGCTCCATCTGCGTCAGGGCATCCACCATTTACTCTGGCATGGGGTGTGCAGCTGTCGGGGGGATCTCCATCGTGGGGTGCTCCAAAGATACCTGCCTGGACACAGGAGCTGACTCTTGGCCAGAAGAGGACTGGCTGTCTGTGGGCTGCCTGAGAGAGAGGGTTGACAGAGGGGCTGCTCCTCGGTGGCGGATCTCACCCTCCAAGAAGCTGCACTTTGCCATGACATAGGTCTCCCGGTCGGTGAGCTTGACCGTGGCCTGGCCAGACTTCTTCAGGTGCAGCTTCCGGTACCAGGTGTGCATGTGCTTCCACTACCCCAAGAGGACATCTCCGCCTTCTCTTTCCAAGCCGCCTGCTTCTGCTTGGTGTCTCAATAGAGCCTGTGTCTCTTCCTCCAGAGGTACTCGTTCTCCCTCAGCCCCACGGGGGTTGAGCACCCCCATTTGAGCACCTCCTCCTCATGTTCCTCTGCAATGGAGTACTGTCTCCTCTCCCCCTTTTTGCGCGATTGCCTCTTCCTTCCTCTGGCAGGGCCTTCTGGGCCCTCATCAGAAGGGCTTTGAGGTTCTAGGGGCTGGTCCACCACACCACCACCACCAGCAGCAGCAGCACCAGCAGCACCAACAGCAGCACCAGCAGCAGCACCAGCAGCAGAGTCAGCACCAGCAGAAGCACCAACACCAGCAGCACCAGCAGCACCAGCAGCACCAACAGCAGAGTCAGCACCAGGAGCAGCACCAGCAGAGTCAGAACCAGCAGAAGTACCAGCACCAGGAGCAGCACCAGCAGAAGCACCAGCACAAGCAGAGTCAGCACCAGCAGCAGAAGAAGCAGCAGCACCAGCAGCAGAAGCCCCAGAAGTAGTAGAGTCAGCGCCAGGGGGTGGGATGGTGGTCCTGTCCTTCTTGCCAGGGCTGGCTGGAGGAGGCACAGGCTTCCTCTTCTTCCCCATGGTTGTTGGCTGAAGATGTGTCTGGCAGCAGGTCTTTCCTCTGAATGGTGACCTGCTTGCGAGCTGCTTCCCTTTATATCCATGGGGCTGACACAATGCATCCTCCCCACATGCGCAGTGAATGCTTTGCATCCGCTAGGCATCCGCTAGGCATCCGTGATGCATCTGCGTCATCCACTCTGCATCCGCTCTGCATCCGCTCCTTCTACTGTGCTTCCGCTTCGCTGTTCTCCAATGGAAGCCCTGCGGATGTGTCATCCGCTTCCATCCACTTCCATCCACTAGGCTTCTGTTGAGCATCTGCTTAACATCCTCGCTACGTCCTACCCATGTCCGTTCCTTTCCGTTGTTGTCTGTTCTCTTTATGCAAATTTGGGGCACTTTTGAGAGCGGATAACAACGGATTAAAAATTTGCTCGTCTGCTGTGTCCTTTTTACATACATTTTGCATCTGTCGGCCGATGTGACCTCGCCTTAAGGAATGGATAACATTAAGAAATACTAGATTGTAGAACATTTGGAGGACATGATTTGTTGTTGGGGTGGCATGCCTTTTTATGGTATGAAGGAGCTAAAATACAGGGTTATTTTAGAAGACATCATATACAGGAGTCTCTGTGGTTAAATTAGGAGAAGATTAAAAGACAATGTTATTTGAAAATTCCAGTCCGGTTATCGACTATTGAAGCATTTTCTTATCCTATAACATATAAGAAGGAACAAACAGTTAAATATGGGGAAATTTTGAATGAAAAGGGTGAACTTAAATCAATGCAAAAACTAGAGGAACAAGGTATAAAGATGAATTGGTTTTCTTATGCGCAAATACATTCAAGGTATGAAAAAGACTTTAAAACAGAAGGTTTCTATAATAAATTGACAAATTTAGATAAGATTTTGACAGGTACTGATGAAAAGGTGATTAAAAATATTGTATGAATATTTATTAGAAATTAAACTAGAAGAAGAACAAGTTGAAGAAACTATGATTGTTTGGGGGAGGAATTTTGAATAGGGGATTGATCTAGAGAAATGGCAAAAATTGTGGTCTCAAAATTATAAAATCACAATGTCAACAGCATTTTAAGAAAATTTGAAAAGATGTTTTACAGGTGGCATTTTCCCCCGACAAGAATAGCAAGAATGTTCAAGAATAAATCTGAAAGATGTTGGAAATGTCATCAGATACCTGGCTCATATTACCATATGTGGTGGACTTATGCGGATGCAAAAAAATATTGGACAAAACTCCACATGTGGTTGGAAAAAATGACTAAAAAGCATATAGATTTAAAACCAGAGATATTTTTATTGGGAATTCTACCTGATACATACAACAAAGATTTAAAATATTTGATTGTAAATGTATTAACAGCAGCTGGGATTGTATTTGCTAAAAATTGGAAAAGTGAGAAAATACCATTGCAGGAAGAAATTTTCAAGAAAATACTGGAATGTGCTGAAATGAGTAGATTGACATTTGAAATTAGAGAACAAGAGGATAAACAATTTTACAAAATTTGGGACCTTTTCTATCAATGGCTAGATAACAAAATATAGTAATAGAATATTTAGAATTATAGAAAATAATGAATATATAAAGATGTGTTTCTTTTTTATTATTATTATTATTACATATATAAAATAAGTTTTTATAGATAGATTTGGAAGGACTGTATGAATTGTTATAAAATAAACTAAGTATAGCTATCTTGCAAAGTATGAATGAACAAAATTATAGTCAAATGATTGATTAATAATAATACTAGGATATTTAATTTATGATAATATGAGTTATTATGTAATGTAACTGTAATTGAGACTATGAAATCAATGCACAAAAAAATTGTAAACCAACCGACACACTGTTTGTATACTTATGGAAGAAAGCTGGATGTTTTTTGTTTTTTTTTTGTCCTTAAAAATCAATAAAACTTAAATATTTATATTTATATTTATATTTATATACATATACATATACATATACATATACATATACATATACATATACATATACATATACATACATACATACATACATACATA
>BLBF01000010.1:37851156-37894121 GCA_015471245.1 Laticauda colubrina | reverse complement strand
TTGCTACAACTTTAACAGAACTACAATGACGTGGGATAATACCCGAAGGAAGCTGAACAGCACACATGTAAGTACCCGCGATAACTTAAAAAAACAAATATCTGACCTCTACGGGGAGGAAATAAACAGCCAGATCAGAAGCTATGAGAAGCTGGAAGTTAAAAGAGCAGGAATACTATGTGACCTAAAATTCCTATGCAGCTGCAGAGACAACAATGTAACACCAACCTGCTTCAAATTAACATTTCATAAAAACACAGCAGCTACCAAACGTATCCTGAAAAGGACAGAGATATCTCTACTCAGAAATGAAGTTCACAGTAAAAGATTCCAATTAGATCAGTTAAACAAAGATTTGCTAGCACTACACCTGGAATTGAGCAGCAAAATCCACCCTCTACTTTGGGATAAGATCAAACAACTTACAACTTGGAGAGCTGAAACTGAAAATACTTATAAAAATGATAAACTCTCAAAAAAACTGAAAAAATTAGAAAATGACAAGAAAATTCCCAATAACCCACAACAACACCTGAAACAACTAGTATACAACGTTTCCAACAGAGAACTCAACAAAACAGAAACAGATGTCCTATCCAAAGGATTCAATTATGCCATAGCACCCAAAAAAATCCCAACAGAATCCATCATATGTGCAGTAGAATCCAGCCTAACCAAATTAAATACAGATGAAGCTGACAGAATAAGACACCAGGTTACTCACATCTTATGCACAACGAAACCACCCAAAAATAATTTGCAAAAAGATGAATTCAGAGCGTTACAAACCCTGAAAAATGATAATAATATCATAATACTCCCAGCAGACAAAGGAAATGCCACAGTAGTAATGGACAGAAAAGACTATGAAACAAAATTGACAGACCTACTCCAAGACTCCACATACAAACCTATAAACACAGACCCAACCACATATCTAGAAAAATTAACCAAGAAGAAAATTATAACCAGCCACATAAGCAAAGAAATCCAACAGACGATCATCCCAAGAGAAAAATCTTCTAGATGCCCCAAATTATACGGCCTCCCAAAAATACACAAAGAAGGCATACCTCTCAGACCCATAGTCAGCTCCATAGGAGCACCATTACAAAACCTAGCTAAATACTTAGCAAAACAACTACAGCCCCATGCTGAAACCGCAGCTTCATATGTACAAAACTCATACCACTTCTTAGAAATGATCAAAGATCTACACGTAGAACAAGAAGATCTGCTTGTAAGTTTCGACGTGGTTTCACTATTCACTCAAGTCCCAATAAAAGAAACTCTTGAAATCATCAAAAATAAATACCAACCAGCCAAAGACCTCATGGAACTAACAGAACACTGCCTAACCAACACATATTTCATATACAAAGGACAAAGATACAAGCAAATTGAAGGAGCCCCTATGGGATCACCACTGTCACCCGTCATTGCAAACCTGTTCATGGAAGAATTCGAATCCAGAGCCCTGGCTAATGCCACCCACAAACCCAAACTATGGCTAAGATACATCGATGACACATTTGTGATTTGGCCCCATGGAAAAGAAAACCTAAACAATTTCCTAACACACCTAAACAACACACACCCCAAAATCAAGTACTACCATTCCTAGATGTACTAATCTACAAAAGAACAGATGGCACACTGGGACACACCATATACCAAAAGAAAACACACACCAACCGCTACCTCAACGCCCAATCCCACCACCACCCAGCACAGATAAATTCCGTAGCGAAAACCCTAATTACCAGAACCAAATGCCTGGCAGACAAGACACATATAAAGACTGAACTATGCACCCTCACTGAAGTATTGACAGCCAATGGCTTCCACAAAAACAAAATCACCAACTTGATCCACAAAAACACACCAAGACATAACAGAGACCTAGAAGATCAACAGATCCATGAAACAGCTGTCCTGCCCTACATAAGAGGTACCACAGATAAAATCAGTAAGATACTACACAGGCATCACATCAAGACTGCCTTCAAAACAGACAAAAAAATAGCAGCCATCCTGAGGAACCCCAAAGACAAAATTGACCTGGAAAACCAAGGCATATACGAAATTCCCTGTACATCATGCCCGGCCACATACATTGGACAGACCAATAGAAGAATAAGTACCGCCTAGAAGAACACAAAAATGCAGTAAAAAAGCTGGAACACACCTCCTCACTAGTCCAACACATGAAAACCACAGGTCACAACATCAACTTCAATGGCACTAAAACCCTAGCCACTATAGAAAACCCCAGCCACAGAATCATCAGAGAAGCCATAGAGATTGAAAAAAGACCTGACAGCATGAATAGAAGAGATGATTCCACCAGACTGTCAATCATTTGGAAGCCTGCACTCTCAAATAGAAAGATCTCCATGCCACAAGCCAGGCAAACACCTGGGCAAAAACAGACTCCCTCTGATAGCTCCAACCTAACCCCCCCACCAGGCACCCAGGTGAAACCCAGCTTGCTAATGAAGAGCAGCCGTCCCTTCACACGCAGCCAAGCTGCACTGAAAGCCTCCAACACAAGAACAGACTGTTGCCAGCCAATCAAAGCCACAAAACAGACAGAAGAAACCAGGAACACCAATCAATCAAACTCCAAGTCCAATGAAATAGGTCCAGGCTCCCAGCCAATCAGAATGAACCAGCCTCAAATTTAAAAACCAGGAGCTGTAAGACCCACATCCATACAGAAGCCTGATGATGGCAGATGAGATTCTGCTGAAACGTTGCTACAACTTTAACAGAACTACAATGACGTGGGATAATACCCGAAAGAAGCTGAACAGCACATATATATATATATATATATATATATATATATATATATATGTATGTATGTATGTATGTATGTATGTATGTATGTATGTATGTATATATGTATATATGTATATATGTATATATGTATATATGTATATATGTATATATGTATATATGTATATATGTATATGTATATGTATATGTATATGTATATGTATATGTATATGTATATGTATATGTATATGTATATGTATATGTACATGTATAAATACATAATACATAACTTCCAATCAAATTCTGCTTGGTACATTCTTATAATGCACTATATTCTTTAAGAAAAAAGGATTATAAATATATGTAATTATAAACCCTCATTCAATTCCAATTCAATTCTATCATTAATAATCATTAAAATCTTAACATCTTTAATACTTCTTTTCAACTAAATATCATACTTCCTTAAAAACACATATAAACTCCATAATTAATTTTTCCCTTATTTCTCTTCACATATGTTTTATAAATCATTAAATATTAATTTTGTTACATTTATTTATTAACAAGCATTCAACTGAATTACAATACCTATTTTATCAAACATTTTAATCATACATTGTTTCATATTTTCTAAAATTATTTCCGTTTCTAATATAACAATACTTATGTACCTTTGATGTACCAAAGATGTACCAAACAAAGATGTACCAAATCTTATGTACCTTTGCAGAATCCCTTTTTCCATTAAATCTTCACCCATTATCTCTAAATAGGCCCTGTTTCTCTATATTTTGTTTCTGTCCTTTATATCTTCTTTTTCTTTCTTTCTTCTCTCTCATCTTCTCCCTCCCTTTTTTACCCCCTTGTCTCCCTCCTTCTAATTCTGTCTTCTGCATTTCCCTCTTCTGTTGCTTTCTGATTTAATACTTATTTTTCACTCTATTTTTTGGGGGGGGGGAGTTGTTTTTCCCAATCTTAAACTTTCCATTCTTCCCCCCCTTCCTTTTTTCCCCCCACCGAAGATTACTTGTTCATTAAAGATGGCTTCTTCTTTGTCGCAATCTTCTTGTTCTGCAGGCATTTCTTGTTGTTTCTCAGAGTTCCAAATCTCCATTTCTAAGAACTGAAATTTGAAGTCAAAAGAACCTCTCGCTTCTTTATACTTTTTAAGTTCCATTTTCAGTTTTTCTAAAAGTGAAGCCATTTTAAACAGTTTTTAAACAACTACCTGATTGATTTTAGTCATTCAACTACAATAACCCAAAATCCAGAAATCATCAAGTTATCCAAATAGTCCCAAATTATTTCTTCTTATTTCTTTTTTCCACTTTCTCTTCCTGGGGCAATTTTTGTTGAGGTATTTCAGTTAAAATGTATCTTTTGGAAGTCTTGTTGAGATTTTGCTGTAAGTTCTTTTTAATTCCGGGCAGTCTCCTCCCTTCCAGATCCTGCCCTTTTATTCTTTTTCTCTCCTTTCCTGTTTTCAAAAGCTTTTAATTATCCAGAAATATTTATTATCCCTTTGACTTTTTATTTTCAGCATTAAATGCCTATTGATGTCAAAGTGGATTTTTTTCCAATTTCTTGCTTAAGTCTCTTAACTGTTAGTATAGGAAAAGGAGAAAACCAAATCTTTTCCCTTTTCTCTTTCCTTTTAAAAATCCAGCTTAAAAATCTTCTTAGGGAACAATGTTATTGTTTTTTTAATAATTTCAATTCCAGGATACCTTATTTGTTGCTTTTACTGTTTGACCCAGTCAACCAAAACTTTATCTTATCTTATCTTATCTTATCTTATCTTATCTTATCTTATCTTATTCTCTTATCTTCCTCCTGCACATTCTTTTCTGGGTGAGTTCTTCTTTGTGGTGGCCATTTTTGACCACCGCTATAACTGCCTTCAGGAAAGAGAGTAATGCCAGCTGAGGAGGAGAGATGTGGCTCTCCTCAACCCTGCAGGCAATCTCCCCCTTCTTCACCACCTCTACGGGGTGGCTTAGCCCCAAAACCAGCTGGCTCGGGGTGCTCCAGTGGCAAGCACAGATCGAAACCTCACAGAGATGAGGTTTTGGTCTGTCGCCAAAGAAGCTCAAACCAGAAGCCCTAGTCCTCTTTTATTTTGTTGTGCCAGTGATGTAAATATAGTCCCAATTCTAGAGCAATTCAACAAATGTGTGTGTTGTCTTTTGATATACACTTCTTGTAAGGAAATTATATCCATGTTTAACTGTCCTAGTTTGTGGAATATCTTTTTCCTTTTAATAGCTGAATTTATTCCATTTATATTTATCTAAATCAGTTTCTTTTCCGCTTCCATTATTATTTATACTTTATAGTTAGGATTTATTGCTCTTGATGTTCTCTGTTCCCTTGGTTCTGTAATTATCATTTGGCCACCTACTGCTCCATCCTCCTTTCTTGTCTCCTCCCTTTGTTCCTTCTCCATTTCCTTTGCCATTTCTGCTCATATTTTAGCCCCAACCATTTTTGAGCCACTGAGCATTCTTTAACTAGTAAACATGCTCAAAACTTCATTCGGCTATAATTGTTTTCCTATAGACAGAATAATCAATTTCTAGTCCATGGGAAACATGCAACCAAAACCTCTTTTGTTCTGCCAGAAACAGAAATCCCAGAGCTAGTATTACTGCAGGTTACCAACAAAGAAATTAACAACAGATTTCTTGCCAATGGTATATAAATTTAAAATGGGCTTAATGCAGCTTTTTAAAACATTCAGTTCAATGCAACAAGCCACAATCCAAGCTACCTCCCACACTAAATGTCATTACATGTTATCACACCACCTACTGCAGTCTTCTGCAGCTATAAAAGCACATATAAAAGCAATACTTCTACACCAGTGCCAGATTAAACTCTTTCTCTTGGTTCATTCCAAATTGGAAATGAGGCACACCATACAATCGGTAGAAAGTTTTAAAAAAATGTTTATTTCAGTTGCTTTGAGTAGATTGCTACACCAATATCTCTTTGTTTCTTCTTTTATAAAGTTCTGCAGTTTAGAAATTTAGCCAGTTATTTCCTTCATTGATTTTTCAAACCAGAAAATAACAGATTAGGTTTAAGAAAGAAAAAAGATAAACAAAGAAGATAGAGGTGCAAAAAGGAAAAGAAATAAAGAAAAGTAGGAAAAGAATGACTTTCTTTGTTACAGATATAAATTTTTAAAAATACATCAAACTTTTACAAATGAAGGCAAATATACATGTCCCAGATACAAAAATGCATCATTTTATAAAAAAAATCTTTTAATTTAACCAATAATTACAAAGGAAATGGATGCATTAGTTATTACAAGGGTTTATTTATTTTAGAGTGAAGGCAGATACCTCTTTTTATATTTTGTTTCTTTATCTAAAACCAAAGCAGAATTTTTCAGAATAGGCAGTTTATCTGAAATGGGTGTTTTTCTATGATAAAATATCTGTTTCCTTTTCATAAGTATGCCTGTGTTTTGGTACATTATATCTGTATCATTTCTAATGGAGAAGGCAGCTCTTTTACAGTGATACTACTGTTGCCTATTTATTACTACTCTACAATCTTTAAATGTATAAAACAATTTCAACAGTAGCAACTTTGTACATTTTCTTCTAAAGAATTGCTGTACTGAAATTTGGACTTTGCCCACCTTGGTTTGACTATTTCATGCACATTGATATTGTAATTTTTCATATATAAGAAATAATATTCCATTAGATTTTTTTAAAAAAAATATTGCCACACGTTTATTGTTTAAAAAACTGGAAAGTAGATGTAAAATCATTATTCCATACAGTGAATATATTTGGAATCATACTTTCCATCTGCATATAAATGTTGTCTATTATTAACCATATGGATTAATATAAATTTGTATCTAGAATAGCTCATATACTCTGTTTCCTATTTGGAAAGAAGGGGCTGCCTATAATAGTTAAATCTTGTGCTATTTCAGATAAAAATGAAAGAAAATATTCTCCCTGTTCACCATTTTAGTCATGTTTTCCTACCTTGTGGCTAGCATACAAATAGGGAAAAATTAAATTGTAAATTACATAGCAAAATTATTATTTGAAATAAAATAATTAATGTTTCTCCTTTGTTAAACATAGTTAGGATCATCAATAATTTGTAGATTAAGTGTATTTTAAATTATTGCAAAATTCCATAAAACATGCAAATGAGTGTGGGCTTTGCGCTGAGGCTGCTGTCTAAACATGCTAGTTGTTAAATAATTCATATCTCTTCATAAATAGAATTCTTAACAACTACCTTTGGGAGTAAAATAATAATGTAATAAGAATATTTAAGCCAAGCTAGTTTTCAATATGTCTAATTCTGTAAACTCTCAAAGGGAAAAATATGTTTGAAATATATTTGAAATATGTTTATTCAAAGAGATCTTTAAAATCCTTTCTCTTTTTGTTAAAAATTCTATGCTTTCTGTTTAAATTCTATCAATGATAATTAGGATTAATTTTATAATGTTTGCAACTTTATCCTCCTCCTCATCTTCCTTCTTCCTCCTCCTCCTCCTCCTCCTCCTCCTCCTCCTCCTCCTCCTCCTCCTCCTCCTCCTCCTCCTCCTCCTTCTTCTTCATCATCATAATTGAAAAAGACTTTGGAGGTCTTCTAGTTCAACCCCTCCTGCTCAAGCAGGATATCCTATACCAGTGATGGCTAATCTTTTCAGCACCAAGTGCCCAAAGCACATGCATGCATCCCTCCAAAATACAATGCACAAGTGTGCTCTGCACATGCGCAAACAACCCAGTGACCCTTGCACATGTAAGCATGGCCCTGCATGTGCATCCCACCCCCATGCATGTGTGTCAGTGAACCAGCTGGCCAACAGGTTGTGCACGCATGCATGTGTGGCAGATCTAAGCTGGGATGATGGCTCGCGTGCCCAGAGAGAGGGTTCAGTGTGCCACAGTCATACCATTCCAGACAAATGGCTGTTCAATCCCTTATTAAAGGCTACATGAAGCACCCCAAACCCCTGAAAGCAAGCCGTTCTACTGGTTGATTGTTCTCACTGTCAGGGAATTTCTCCTTAGGTCTAGTTTGCTTCTCTCTTTGGTTAGTTTCCATTCATTATTTCTTGTTTTGCTTTCTGATGGTTTGGAAAATAAGATGATTCCCTCTTTGTGACAGCCCCTCAAATATTGGAACACTGCTTCTCTGTCCACTCACTGATTTTATACTTTATATCAATTCCCTTTTTATTCTTCTTTTCATTTTTTTGTTTGATCTTTATTTTTTAAAAAATGTCTAGCTGTATAGTGTAGCATCATTCTCATATTTGATTTTGTAAGCCAGCCACAGTTACTGTGGATCCAGGAAATTATAGATCTATCAGCAATACCTGGGAAGATTCTGGAAAAGAGAAAAGAGATTCAAGCAATAAATCTGCAAATACCTAGAGGTGTTATATATTTAATTTCCTGACAGTGAGAACAATCAACCAGTGGAATGACATCTATCTAGAGGGAAGTATGCAGTAGGGCACCCTAAGGCTCTATCTTAGGCCCAGTACTTTTCAATGTTTTCATCAATTATTTAGTTGAAGGGATAGACGGGAAACTCATCACATTTGCAGATGATGCAAAGCTGGCAGGAATAGCCAACAACCCAGAAGATTGACTTAAGATTCAGAAGGATCTTGACAGATTTGAACACTGGTCCCTATCTAACAAAATGAAATTCAGTGATGAAAACAGTAAGGTTCTACATTTAGGCAAGAAAAACCAAATTCACAAATATAGTGTTCCATCCAGAAAGAAGCGCGTGAGACCGGGTTCCAAACAACAACAATTTATTAAACTAGCAAGCTAAATGTATACAGAACAACAGCCCAAGCCGCGGCAGCCCTTTTTATAGCGGCTTGCTTGCAGCTTGTGGCCAATGACACTCTTTTGACAGTTCCTGCCATTTGGCGAGCTTTCCAGATTGGTTCTTAATTAACCAATCCATGAGTGACCTTTTCGGCCAATCAGAAAGAGGAAGTTGGAATCTACCAAGTTCCATACAGAACACCCCTCCCCCCTGAATTCAGTCCAATGTGCGTTACATAATCATGCAGGTAGGTGGGCCTTTTTCTAGTTCTGGTTGACCTGCACAGCTCAATCGCGGTGTGGTCTTCGAGCGGTTCGGACGGTATCGCTGTTTCTCTGGTCCTTCTCCGTGGAACCTCCTGGAAGGGTGAGTCAGCCCTGCCGTTCCCACCTGAGTCTCTCGGGCTGGTTGAGATGGCTCCGCCACTCCCTCCTGGTTTGACCGGGTTGGTCGAGCTGGCCTGACTGCCTCCTTCCAGGAAGGCCTCGCTTCACTCTCCTGCTCCCGGACTTCTTTCTTGGGGTTCATCTAACCGTGAGTGCTCTTTTTGTTTAGTTAAATTGTCTTTTTGTAGTGTTTGTTCTCTTGTTACAGAAGGTTTACCTCTCCCTTTTTTATTAATTTGTATTTCCCCCCCCCCCCTTGGTTTTTTAGGTCGATATTTATTTTTGAGTCTATGGTGTTTTTTCATTTGAGGTGGAGGGAATGAAGCTGGTCTATGTGCCGCTTCCATTCCCTACCATTGTCTAAGAGTAGATGGTAGGACAGGGGGCCTGTAATTTGGGTGATGGTGGCTAGAAGCCACAATGGGTCCCTGGTGAGATTTTTCGCATAGATCAGGTCGCCAATTTCGAACATGCGGTTTTTGTTGGAGGAATCAGGGGGATTGTCCCAGGTGTAAGTGGGGTGCAATCTGTCCAGGTAGGAATATAGTTTCCTACCATTAGGAGTCCCACTGGGCTTTTGTTGGTTGTGCTGCTAGGGGTAATATGCTGCAAAATTAGTAGTCGGTTTAGTTTGTCTTGTATGTCCCCCTTGTCCATTCTTTCTAGGCCCTCTTTAGTGTTCCAGACCATGCGTTCAGCCCTGCCGTTCGCAGCTGGGTGGGCCGGCGCAGTCAAGGCATGTTTGATACCCTGGGCAGCCAGATATTGTTTGAATTGCAAAGCTTTAAATTGGGGCCCATTATCAGAAACCAGTACATCTGGTAGCCCATGTGTTGCAAAGAGTTTGTCTAACTGTTTCATTACAGCTTCACTGGTTGTGGAAGCCATGAGGATGACTTCCAACCAGTTCGAGTATGCATCCACAACTATTAGAAATGTGTTTCCCTTCGTTGGCCCAGCAAAGTCAATATGTACACTAGACCATATGTACACTGTACCCGGGGAGTTTCCCAGTCTCTTACTGGTGCCTGTGGGAGGTTAGGCCTCAATTTTTGACAGTCATGGCATATTGCAACCCAGCGTTCAATGTCTTTATCCAGCCCTGGCCACCAGGCATAATAACTCCTAGCCAGGGCTTTCATTTTGACTATGCCTGGGTACCCCTCGTGCAACATGCCCAGAATATTTTCCTGGAGACTGTATGGAATCACCACCCTGTCACCCCATAGAATGCACCCTTTTTTGATGGATAGTTCGGTCTGTCTGGTACGAAATGGTTTAAAAGTCTTAGTTTTGTTCTCCTCCGGCCAGTCTTTACCTACCCAATTCAATATGTGCGCTGTAAAAGGGTCTTTAGCTGTGGCTCTCGCGACATCTGCTGCAGTCAGTGGCAGGTCCGGGCAGGTCTCAAGCTGAAGTGTGGAGGTAGTTGGTGCAGGGTCGTCTTTCATG
The DNA here is from genome assembly GCA_015471245.1 of Laticauda colubrina. NCBI lineage: Eukaryota > Metazoa > Chordata > Lepidosauria > Squamata > Elapidae > Laticauda > Laticauda colubrina. The sequence continues at coordinate 37,883,658 of BLBF01000010.1, read as the reverse complement.
ATGGACAGTGGGGAACGGCTCAGGGCATTGATGTGTGCGATGGCTTTGCCAGGTCGGTGAATCAGCATGTAGGAGTAGGCAGCGAGGAACTCAGACCATCTCGTCATTCTAGGTGACAGAATATTTGGGGTTGGCTTGTTCCCTGCCAGGATTCCAAGAAGGGGCTTGTGATAGATGATTATGGAAAAATGTCTACCATAAAGGTACTCATGGAATCTTTTGACTCTGGCGATGATTGCGAGGGCTTCTCTATCGAGTTGGCTGTAATTGCATTCTGATATGGAGAGCGTCTTAGAGTAAAAGGCGACCGGTGCCTCTCTGCCGTCTGGTAGCTGGTGGTTCAGGATAGCACTGACCCCAAAAGGTGATGAATCACAAGTGACCGTCAAAGGCAGGGTATTGCTATCCTGGATGAGAATGGTGTTGGATGTTAATAGATCTTTGATACCCTGGAAGGCTTTTTGTTCCTGATGGCCCCATGTCCAAATGGTTTTCTTATCTAACAGTCGATGTAGGGATTCTGCTATTGTTGCCTTATGGGGCAGGAACACATTGTAAAAATTTATGAGGCCTAGGAATGCTTGGAGTTCAGTTTTATTCCTGGGTCTAGGAGCGTCTTTTATAGCCTTTACTTTTTTCTCGGTGGAGTGAATGCCTTGTTCATTGATTAAATAGCCCAAAAACTCAACCTGGTTGGTGGCTAATTCACACTTCTCTCTTTTAACTTTGAGGCCTGATTTCCTAAATCTTGTTAATACTTTTCTTAATCTGGTTTCTAGCTGGTTGGCATTTTTTGCTGAAACCAGTACATCGTCAAAGTAAGGGACGGCATCTTTGATTCCATTTAGTAGGCATTCCATGAAGCTTTGGAACATGCCTGGGGCAACGCTAACGCCGAATTGGAGGCAATTCGCCGAATTGGAGGCAAAACGCCTGGGGCAATGCTAACGCCCCTCTATGTGTTTACAATAGTCTGTGCCTCTGCTGTCATGGGATCAACGGGTAGTTTTCAATATGCCAGTGCGAGGTCGAGCTTCACAAAAAATTTTCCTCCCCCTAGTAAGTGCAGTAAATGTTGCACTACCGGTACTGGGTATGCACTTTGCTGGAGCGCATGGTTCAGGGTTGCCTTATAGTCTCTTCAGATGTGCACTGACCCATCTGGCTTCACTGGTGTGACGATAGGTGTTTCCCACCTGGCATGATCGATTGGCTCTAAAACCCATTGAGCTATTAATTTATTCAGTTGGTCATCAATTTTCTGCTTTAACGCGAATGGGACACATCTGGCCTTTAAATGGATGGGGGCTATTTTCTGGTCTAGGCTAAATGAAATTGGGATCCCCTTGTACTTGCCTAGAGTCCCATCGAAAACATCTTGGAATTCTTGTAGCAGGCTCTCCTCCCAGTTGGCTGTGGCAATGCGGTTGATCCCAGTCATCCCGATTCCCAGGGGTGCGAACCATTCGATCCCTGGCAGACTAGGGCGGTCTCGATCGACAATGGTCAGAGGCAAGATTTCAGTGTGGTTTTAAAATTTGACTAGGAAATGTCCAAGGCCTACTACCAGGATTCAAATTCCCTGGTTGTCTTTAAGCACTAGTCTTTGCTTCTGTAGTTCTCTCTGTTTAATGTTCAGTATTAGATGCCGGATGGTATTCCAGGATACCATGGATAGGAACGAACCTGAGTCGACTTCCATTTCACAGGGCCTTCCCTCGATGTTCACCTCTATCCGAACCTTCTTTCCACTCTCCGTCCTGGCATTGCCAATTGTGACTGTCTGATGCATTTCTTCCCTGTCACTGTTTCTCTTGTTACGGTTCCATCTGCTGCTGGCTTGTCTTTCTTCAAGTCTGGGGGCATGCTGCCATGTCTTTTTGGACTATAGCTCTTTTTGTTGCAGCAGACCCTTTTGATGTTCCCCCTTTTCTTACAAGCCCTGCATATCGTGTCGAGGAACCTGCATTCAGCTCGTGGGTGGTTGCCTCCACAGCCTGCACATTGAAACTCCCATCAATTTCTCCTCTTTTCACGCCAATTTTTATCTGAATAGAGTCTATGGACATCTTCATCATCATGCTGGGTATCACTCTGGGATTTGATGTCTTCGTAGTGGGTTGTTGCTGTGGACTGTTTCTTTCCTCCCTCTGCCTTCTTCTCTTTGGGTTGGGTTGGCAGGTCTGGAATCGCGTTCATTTGCCGCATGGTGGCTGCTGACTTTTTAGCTGCTTTGGCGGCAGTTGCCTCTGCAATGGCCTCGGCCACGGTTATGTTTGGCCTATTCAGGAGTTTGCTCTGAAGGGTAGTGTACTTCAGACCAAGGACCATGTGGTCCCTCATGGCCTTGTTCATATTCTGGAACTCACAGGCTCCTCCGATGTGTCTCAAGGCTGCTACAAAATCTCTGATCATTTCATCCTCCTTCTGGTCCCTCTTATAGAATTCGTGCCTTTTTATTAAATTCAAGACCACCAGTGCGTAGTGTGTTTGGAGCATTCTGTTGAGGTCGGACCAAGTCATTTGTTTGACATCTCTGGGTTTTGCCAGTGCCTTCGCCATCTTAAAAATGGCTGGTCCACAGTGTGCAAGGAAGACAGCCCTCTTCCTTTGGTCTGAGATTTCTTCCATCTCGTTGCTTTCTAGAAACATAAGAAAGCGGTCGATATACGATTCCCAATCCTCCTCATCAGGATTGAATGGTGCAGGTGGCACGTTGTTACCGGCCATCTCTCTCGCACGGTTCAGATCTCCACATGCTTCGGTCTCACCTTCTATGACAATCCCATCCTCATCGCAGTGTTCCGTCCGGAAAGAAGCGCATGAGACTGGGTTCCAAACAACAAAAATTTATTAAACTAGCAAGCTAAACGTATACGGAACAACAGCCCAAGCTGCGGCAGCCCTTTTTATAGAGGCTTGCCTGCGGCTTTTGGCCAATGACACTCTTTTGACAGTTCCCGCCATTTGGTGGGCTTTCCGGATTGGTTCTTAATTAACCAATCCATGAGTGGCCTTTTCAGCCAATCAGAAAGAGGAACTTGGAACCTACCAAGTTCCATACAGAACATATAGTATAGGTGGTACTTGGCTTAACAGAAGTAATTGTGAGAAATATCTTGGAGTCCTAGTGGAGAATCACTTAAATATGAGCCAGCAGTGTGCTGCAGCTGCCAAAAAAGCCAATTTGCATTAATAGGTAGAATCAAGATCACCTGAAGTTTAATACAGCTTTATAATACTTTGATAAGGCCACACTTGAAATACTGCATCCAGTTTTGGTCATCACAATGTAAAAAAGATGTTGAGGCTCTAGAAAGAATACAGAGAAGAGCAACAAAGATGATTAGGAGACTGAAGGCTAAAAGATGTGAAGGATGATTGCAGGAAGTGGGTATGCCTAGTTTAATGAAAAGAAAGACTAGTGGTAACATAAAAGCAGCGTTCCAATATCTAAGGGGCTCAAGGAGAAGGGGTCAATTCATTCTCCAAACTTCTGAAGGTAGAACAAGAAGCAATGGATGGAAACTAATCAAGGAGAGAAGCAACCTAGAATTAAGGTGACATTTTCTGACAATTAAAACAATTAATTAGTGGAACAACTTGCCTCCAGAAGTAGTGGGTGCTTCAATACTGTTTTAAGAAGGGATTGGACAGCTATTTGTCTGAAATGATATCGGATTTCCTGCGTGAGCAGGGGTTGGATTGGAAGATCTCAATGGTCCCTACCAACTCTAGGGTTCCTGATGATGATGTTGTTATTCATAAATCAGCATCTATTTATTCTTTTCTTTGATTGTGATAGAATATAATTATAGTAGGCACTGATCTATTTTCCATGTCGGTAAAAATTAGAAAGATCTTTGTCTCCTGCACACACACACAGCACATGTAGAAGCATGTTAGAGATTCTCTTTTGAGATTCTAGGGAAAAGAGAATTAATTTACACAGATTGAAATATTTTATCTCGGTTGCAACATGTGAGATATCATTCAAATACTGTCTCCACATAAAAAGTGAGATCTAACCCTGAAAAGGGGAGCTGAAATTTGAAGAAAGAAAATAGGAGCAATTTTCAGTTAATGTTTCATCCAGACATCTTCCAAAAGCAGAATGATTGGAATGGGATCAGAATTGAGGATCAGATGGTGCTAATGGAACTGCATGGTTCTATATTTAATTGCTCCTGCTGTAGAAAAACAAACTGAACAAGTTAACTGAAATGAAAGGTAAAGAATCACAGCTACTAGCTGCTCAGTTGCAGTTTTGTTTAATTTCTGACATAGAAGGAAAAATGATCTACCTTTTCCTCTATTTACATTATATCACAGTCAAAACTCTGTTGGTGCCCTGTATTTAGACAGAGCGGGTTTAGTGCTTAAGGTTTCGTGTATATTTTGAACTTCTACATGTCAGGTATTTGCTGGTTGCTAAAATAAATTGTTCACCAGACTAATAGGTTTCCTGTGATTCCCAAATCCCAGGGCCCAAATTACAAATCAAATTTGAATAATCTGGGTGGGTGCTAGCTGCACCTCTAATGTTAAGTTGAGCAACTATGGAAGGAAGACAAGTTTTCTTTCCTTTAAAGTTAATTGTTCCTTTTAAGGATGCACATTTTAGAATTATGTTATGTTTTTGCCATCTTATGATGTAAGGAACCACAGTGAATATGAATATAGGGAGAAGACAGACAGATAGACAGATGATAGTTTTTCATATTCTATCATGTCTAATTCTCAGTGGCTGCAGTTTCCTTGGCATAATTTTTCAAAAGTGGTCTGCCATTGCCTCTTTCCTAGGGCTGAGGTAAAAGGACTAGTTCAAAGTCAATGTTGAAAAGTCAATTTTCCCAGGGAAAATTTAAATTACTGAAAATGATTGCTTTGACTTCATTGCTTCAACAGTTTTAGTAATACAAGTAAGAACTGAATTAAATAAATAAGAGGTGAAAACTTTTTGCATTTTAAAAAAAATTAAATAATATTTTTAATTAATTAATTTAATCCTGTGATACACATTTCATTATTTCTTTCTCCTACAGAATATCTGCAGTTTATTGAAATTTATGTAATGTAAATCAAGATAGTCATTAAGACATTTCCCTTATTTGCTGCAGTTCTAGCCTAGATGTTCCTGATCTGTTTTTATATAATTTATTAATTTATAAAACCTATTTTTACCTGCCTCATTTTGAAATGACTCTGGGTAGCTTACAGATGTTGTTTTGTCTGCAAGAAACTAGGCATTTTAAGGATAGCTTCCCTCCCTACTAACCATTCCCATTGCTTTTCACTCTCCTCCCATGCCCCATTTAAAATTACAGATATTGTTTTCCTCTTCCAACCTTTTTGAATGGACAGAAAGAAGCATTTCATAGAAACAGTGATTGTAGTGATTGTCAGGACCTCCACAGTTCGGAAGTTCACATAGAAAGGTCAAAGCTTTGGTTGCCCAGTTGCAGTCTCCATCTTGAATATTTGTCTCTTCCCCAGAGATATCTCTGAAAATTATATTTCACTAGAGATGCATTGACATTTTTTTTTGCTGTATTGCTTCTACTCATCTTTTTCACTGATCTGAAAGAAGCAGTTAAGAAGTGATTATTATTTTTCCGCATTTAGTTACTTTATTTGTTAAAGGCCCTGTCACACTGCCCAACGGATGCAAAACATTTGTAAAAAGGACACAGCGGATGAGAAAAATGCTCCATCTGTTGTTATCCACTCTCAAAAGAGGCAAAAATTTGCATAACCAGAGCGGATAACACAGAAAGGAACGGACGGGGGGAGGACGCAGGGCGGATGGAAAACTGATGCAGAGCGGAAGCCTAGTGGATGGGAGCAGATGGCACATCTACAAGGCTTCCGGGGGACCTCAGCAAAGCAGACGCGGAACGGATACAGTGGATGCAGAACAGACGCCGAGCGGATGAAGCGGATGCACAGCGGATGCACAACGGATGAAGCGGATGCAGAGTGGAAGCCTAGCGGATGCACAGCGGAAGCCTAGCGGATGCCTGGCGTTAATTGCTCATGCGGGGGGGATTTATTGCATCAGCCCCGTGGATATAAAGGAAAGCAGCTCGGAAGCAGGTCACCATTCTGAGGAAAAACCTGCTGCCAGGCACATTGAGTGCCTTGCCTGCCTGTCTTGCTGCCTGCCATCCTGCCAGCCTTGCTGCCTGCCTTGCTGCCTGCCTCCCTGCCAGCCTTGCTGCCTGCCTTGGTGCCAGGCTGCTTGCCAGCCTTGCTGCCAGCCTTGGTGCCTGCCTCCCTGCCAGCCTTGCTGCCTGCCTTGGTGCCTGCCTGCCTGCCAGCCTTGCTGCCTGCCTTGGTGCCGGCCTGGCTGCCAGCCTTGCTGCCAGCCTTGCTGCCAGCCTTGGTGCCTGCCTTGGTGCCTGCCTTGGTGCTTGCCTCCCTGCCAGCCTTGCTGTCTGCCTTGGTGCCTGCCTGCCTGCCAGCCTTGGTGCCTGCCAGCCTTGGTGCCTGCCTACCTGCAAGCCTTCCTGCAAGCCTCCCTGCCATCCAGCAACCCCACAAACATGGGAAAAAAGAGGAAGCCTCAGCCATCTGCTGCCAGCCCTGGCAAGAGGGACAAGGCCACTCTCCCGCCCCCTGGCCCTCACTCTGCTTTTGCTGGGGCTTCTGTAGCATGGGCTCGCTCTTCTGATGCTGCTGCTCTGGCGGTGGTGCTTCTGCTCGTGCTTACTCTGCTGAGGCTGCTCCTGGCTATGGTGCTTCTGCTGGTGCTTACTCTGCTGAGGCTGCTCCTGGCGGTGGTGCTTCTGCTGGTGCTTACTCTGCTGAAGCTGCTCCTCGTCCTGCTGGTCCTGCTCATCCTGCTCGTGCTCCTGGACTTGCTCGTCCTGCTCATCCTGCTCATGCTCCTGGTCTTGCTCGTCCTGCTCGTCCTACTCGTGCTCCTGGTCCTGCTCGTGCTCTTGGTCCTGCTCATGCTGCTGCTGCTGCTTCTGCTGCTGATGATGATGATCCTGCTGGTGCTGCTGGTGCTGCTGCTGGTGCTGGTGCTGCTGATGATGATCCTGCTGCTGCTGCTGCTGGTGGTGGTGGTGTGGAGGAGCAGCCCCTACTACCTGGGAGCCCCTCTGATGATGGCCCATCTGGTCCTGCCAAAGGGAGGAAGAGGCATATGCGGGAACGGGAGAGGAGGCAATACTCCATTGAGGAGGAACATGAGGATGAGGTGCTGGAGCAGCTGAGAGAGAATGACTATCTGTGGCAGAAGGGACACCGGCTGTACAGGGACACTAAAAGGAAGCAGGCTCTTGGAGAGAGAAGGCGGAGAGTCTGGGCTACACATCGGAGGTGCTCCTCAGCTGGTGGAAACATATGTACACCTGGTACGGGAAGCTGCACCTCAAGAAATCTGGCCAGGCCACGGTTAAGCTGACGGACAGAGAGACCTATGTCATGGCCAGGTGCAGCTTCCTGGAGGGTGGGATCCGCCACCGAGGAACACCAGGAGCCCCTCTCATGACTCTCTCTCTTCGACAGCCTGCTGAGAGCCAGTCCTCTTCCAGCTGAGAGTCAGTTCCTGTCTCCAGGCAGGTTTCTGTGGAGCGTGCCACAGCGGAGAACCCGCGGACAGGTGTTTTAACCATGTTGGAGCACGTGGAGGACTCCCTGGTGCAGTGAGAGAAAGGAGACGGCACTTCCACCACAGCCCTACCTGCATCCGCCCCCAGCTCCACCTCCACAGAAAGGCAGAGAGCCAGACCGGAGGGGCAGAGCCACACTGTCCTGCTGGAGATCAGGGACACCATCCGTATCAGCATAGATCTCCTCTCTCAGCTGGTCCACACCAACTCCTCATCCTCCAACCGCAAGCCCTTCCTCACCTATGTCAACCAGACCCTCACGGACATGGCGGAAACCCAGTACCAGGTGATGAAGGACCGGATCACCGAGCTGCTTCACAACCCTCCAGACCCAGAGGCACCTGCTCCCACCCAGTCCAGGTCTGCTCCTCCACCCCAGGTGATGTCCCTCCCATTCCAAGGCTGCCCACAGGCCCTCACCTACCAGGGTTATGGCTACCAGGAGGTCCGGCAGCACAGGCAGCAGCCCTTCCCAGTCCAGGCACAGAGTCATCGGGCGACACCATTGCCACCGGTTCCCCCGATTCCACCGATGCCACCCATGCCAATGATGCCACCGACGACAGCGATGCCACCCATGCCACCGATGCCACCAACACCAGTCCTCACCCAGCTGCAGACCAGACAGCCCCACTACACTGCTCCTTCCTCTACCCCACAGCCAAGCCGGCCTCAGTACATCTGTCCTCGGTACTGGGGCTGACACCACATGGCATGGAGGAAGGAGCTCTCAACATCACGGGGCTGAGCCAGCTGTCCGAGAGCTTCCTCAACACACCGTCACCTGTTGTCCTCTCGGGGCCAGGCACCCCAGTGGTGCTTCAGACCAGCACTCCAGCACCAGCCACCTCCACAGCACCTGGACCCTTCACCCCTGAGACTGGGCACACCTCTGAGTGACCAAGAGGAGTGCCAGAGACTGGGTGGCTACCTAAAGTCTTTATTTTTGCTTTGGACACTTGACTTGGGTCATTTTTCTTTTACAGCTTGTGATTAATAAAGTTTATCTTTGCTTCACACACTTGACTCATTTATTTTATTAAATAAAGTCTTGGTGGAAACTTTTAGAAATGGTTTAAGCCTTTGCATGTTTGTGGGATGGGTAAGGATAGCAGTGCCCTGTTCATTGTAGGCCCACCCAACATACATGGTCCAATCTCATCCATGTGATGAGACAGGCTGAAGGAAGCATCCATTAAGCATCTGCCATCCTGTCTTGCCACTCCACCACTCCAGCTGGGGAGTTGCACCAGTGTTTCAGGAGATTGTGCTGCTTCTTCCCTTCACATGAAGCTCTGTTGGGGCCTTGCACATCCTGAGTGTCTATCAGGTTTCGCCCTTGCCTCCATTCCCCAGGCTCCATGTCCCCATTGCCTTGTTGGAGGTCCACGAGCCTGTTCTTCAAGACTGGGTAGCGGGTGCACATGAGGTTGTGCAGGATGCAGCAAGCTTCCACGATCCTCCTCACGGTCTCTGGGTGATGCTGCATGGTGGTGAGAAGTACCTGGAACCTGTTGGCCAGGATGCCAAAGGCATTCTCCACCACCTGCCTTGCCCTGGACAGCCTGTAGTTGAAGATCCTCTCTTCATGGGTGAGGAGTCTGGAAGTGTAGGGCTTCATGAAGTAGGTTCTGAGGGAGAAGGCGTCATCCCCCATGATGAAGTAGGGCACATCTTGCTTGTCGTTGGGCAGGGGGTCTGGATCTGGGAAGCCCATGATGAGATTGCATTCCAGTGCCTCCTTGAGGTCACTGGCATTATATACCTGGGCATCTGAACATGAGCTGTTGCCTGAAGCATCGATGTACATGAACTTGTAGTCAGCATCGACCATGGCGAAGAGGACGATGCTGAAGAAGCCCTTGTAGTTGAAATAAGTGGACCCCGACTTGGCTGGTGCTTTGCAGGCCACGTGCTTGCCATCTATGGCTCCCACAGTGTGGGGGAAGTTCCACTTCTGATACCACTGCTCTGCAACTTTCTTCCATCCTTCTTCAGTGGAGGGGCACTGAAGGAGCTCCTCCATGTATTCTTCGATGATGGCCTGCACCACTTCTCTGACCACAATGCTGATGGTGTTGTGTGGAACCCTCCAGCCGTACTGCATACTCCTGTAGGTGTTCCCGGAGGCCCGGTGGTGCAGAGTGAGTGCCACCTTGAGCCCAGGGTCCAGGCTCGGGCGGAAGTTGGTGCTCTGCTTGGTCAACCTGGTTGTCAGCCACTCCACAACTTCGTCAAACATGGCTGGAGGCATCCTCATGAAGTTCTGGAATGCCCAAGTGTCTTCGTTCCTGAGCTCCACCATCAGCTTGTTGTACAGTCCGTACTCTGCTCTTCTGGCAATCCATCTTCGGACCCAGATGCTTCTTGGCCGCCTCTTTTTCTTCCCGTAGTAGAGTTCACAGAGCCTGTAGATGGCTTCGCACTGTTGCAGAAGGATGGTGGCTACCAGAAGGAGTTTGTTACGATCCATGGTGGACATGTCTGGATGCTGTGGAAGAGGAAGAGTCAGATGAAGGCTGCAGAGGTCTGCACAGCAGGGCTGCTGGTCTGAAAGTGAGATGCAGACGAGTTGCTTCCCCTTTTTATAGGCAATATAGGTTTTCCCCTATGTGTCCTTTTGCATCCTCTAGGCATCCTCTAGACATCCTTAATATCCGAGATAGGTCCCCTCTACGAACGTTTTTCTGCTTTAAATGCTTTTTTTTGCGTGCTATATCCGCTTTCATCCTTTCTCCGTCCGTGCTACTAATGCTGCGCGTCCGTTCCATGTCCGTTCTGCTTCCTCCCTGCGTCTGAGCGGATGCGAGTTTCGCAGATGCAGAACGGATGCCTAGCAGATGTAGCGGATGCGTAACGGATGCAGAACGGATATTCCCCGTATGCCTAGCAGATGCAGAATGGACGCATTGGATACATTTTCCACTCAGAAAGTTTTGAGCAGCTCAAAACTTTTTGAGCGGATGAAATGTCAATAGACGGATGCTGGACGGATAGAGAGGAAGCAAAACGGAGGCAGTGAGTACAGAATGGAAGCATCACGTAAACCAATGGATGGTAAGTGTTTTTCTCCATTTTACATCCTCTTTCCATCCGTTGGTGCAGTGTGACAGGGGCTTAAGCCATTGAAATGAGAAAATATTTTTTTTATAAAATACCAAGAAATGTAATGGTATTCTGGTCTGAAAACAAAATCCAGATTTAAAGTTAGATTGGTTTATTGTGAGATTTTGTCATTTACAGAAGGAGAGCAGATTATTTAAGTACATTTCATTATTCAAAATCCTCAGTACATTTTCAGTCTTTTCTACAGCTTTGCTCTGATGCTAATAATAACAATGCTGAAGGAAAAAACAGCATAAAAGAAAGAAGAATCATGATTGATGGGTGGCACAGGAGAGTTATATTCAATGATTAACAGTTTATACTCAACTCAAGTGATTATTTTTTATTAGACCCCCATAAGTTGCCCATCAGAGAAACACTATATCTCAGTTATCTAGATAAAGACACAAATAAAAATACAGTACTTAATGCCTATGATGATAAACAAAGCATAGGCACACAATCTGATTTGGGAAATACTATGTCATTATCACCAGAAAAGATAGCCATCAGAAGAAATTTTGCTGTTGTTTTCTTTATTGCACAAATTGGATCCAAAAACGAACATATGTTTCTTCTAAAACAGGGTTGTCAAATTCCAGGCCCGTGGGCTGAATGCATCACGTACTGGCCACACCCATGCCTGGTTTAGCGAAGGGGTAAAAAGTTCCAATATGTCACGTGACACCACTCAAAGCAGGTTGGATGATTGTTGCTTATTTCAAAAAACTAAGGATTGAAATTCAAATGTTATATTTGGCAATGTTTAAAATGGGACTTCAATTTTTGCTTCATATTACACACATCAACATTTGTTTAGAGAACCCATGAACATTTAAATTACTGAAAATGCTTGCTTTGACTTCATTGCTTCAACAATTCTAGTAATATAAATAGGAATTTAATTATTTAAATAAGGATAGAAAACCTTTTGCATTTTTTAAAACCAGTTGAATTATTCAAACAATAACATGTATTCTGCATTCAATGGATTAATAATTTTCACAAATTTATTATATTAAAACATTTTGGTACTGACTTGGCTTACTTATAAATATGGGGAAATAATTGCTTTTTAAATTATTTGTTGCCTTTCTTTGGCTGGTAGGGATTTGTAATGGCAGATCTTTCAACCTATTTCAAAATATTTCAAGTTTCATCTTGTGATATAAGATGTCCCAGTATGCACATATCAGAACTTCTGCTTGGACTGTCTTGGAGTTTATATAATAAGTATTGCCTCCAAAGGTATCTTCATTTTTATAAACAATATTTAAGTGAAGATCAAAGGTAAAAATTGAGAAAGAGTCCTGGAAGGCCTGCGAAATTCAAATAATTGTGTGGAAGGTATTAAACACCTTATTTTCACTCCCAGAAATTTGGTCTAGGAATGGTATGATCTGCTGAATATCATACATATCATTTTCCTGGCACTTCTGTCATTAAATCCTATTTTTATTGGGGAGAGCTTGAGGGGATTGTGCTTTCATATTTTGGTTTAAGTGGTTGTTGTTATTTTGATAATGTACACTGCCATGTATCATGTGCTAAATTGGGTGGCTACATCAGTTAACCAGTCAATCAAATTCTCAGATGAATTGTTGTCCTGATTCTCATGAGACTCATAACTTTACTTTCAAGATATATCTTTCTATTTAATTATTTTCAAAAATTTTCACCCAGGAGATTGAAATGTCTGGTCATGTAGGTTGAAAATTGAAATATAATGCAACATAATATATAATATATGCCATTTTCATATGATATATTAGATATTGTATTCCTACTTTATTGTGAACACCTTAACAGTGAATAGATTCATCCTCAGTTTATTTGAGTATTTTATTCTAAATTTAAAGGAGAAAGTAACTTTTAAAACGGAAGAAGTTAATAAATAGGCTATCAAATACATAGTTAATGCAGACACCAGTAGATTAGTTCACTTGGAATTGTGCTTTGATAAAAACCCCATTTATTTCAATAAGACCAGAGATGTAAATATTACTAGAGGAACTGAGTTCTTCCTATAATTGTTATGCAATAGAACTTAATGAACAATTGAGTCTCATCCTTCAGCTTTTTAATATACTGTATATGGACATTTGTCAGGGAAATGAAATTCTAGTCTACAGTCTTGCATAGTTTAATGATTGCCAAGAAAAAAAAAGGAAAACTTCCACTGAATGAACTGGAATCTGTTTGTTTAATGCCTATGTAGCCTTTCATCCACAAACAGCTGGAAACTACATCAAGTCTTATCCAAATCACAATTTCTTTAAAACAGCTGTAAGAATTGGTTCTTTCATATATTTAGAGAGATGCAAAAGTATCCTGTATGTTATACTTTATTTAAATAAATGTGAACAGACCAAAGTGGTTTTTTGCTTTTCCCATGTTTCTTATCTCTATTTTCTTTCATTTTCTGTTCTGATATTCAAATGCTTATTAAAAGAGATCCCCTTTGCCCCATTCAAATGCTTATTTTCTATGAAGAACATTTTTGACATTTTTGGAAAATGAACTGCTAGATTCATTAAGCAGCTCTTCCAAGTTCCACCCCCATTTGATTTGTACAGTAATGTCAATGCATTATATATTGCAGCGAATTAATAAGGAAGCTACTCAGAAATTATTGTTTATTGATTAGGGTATGTCAGTTGCCTACATTTTCTATTAACTTCACTGGTAGGCAGAGAAAATTAAAACAATTACAATTGAAATATAAACCCTATTTGAAATCCTTATGAAATTCTCATTAAAAAAAAAGAGCAGAATTGTCTTTTTCATTAAGATAAGTGTAAAGGTTATCTAATTTAATCCTGGCAGTAAATAAATTTCAACTAATATTTTAAAATACTTTGTTTAACTAACAATCTAATATATTCTTTTCTTGGGAATCATAAATCAAACATAAAATAAATATTGGTCAATATGAAATATACATTATGAATGTTTTCACTTCACAAGAGAAATATAACATCATTTATAACAGTATTTTTAATTAACCAATGTGTATGAATATTTATTTTTCTATTCCACAAAGCTAGTAATTATTTTACTTCCACTGAATAATTGTTCCAAAATACAATACCAATCACAATTATTGGTCTGTTGAATTTCTGTCCATAATCAACCATACTTTTACTGGATTATCCTGAAAAAAACGTGGAAAGAATATAAATATATATTAAGGGTTGTTGTTGTTTTTCACTTAAACAAGATTCCTTCAATATAGATTTTTTTCACTGATTCAAGATTCTCTTGTTAGTGACTAAAAAGTCATTGGATTTATTTAAAAAATGTAAACGCTGTCAGATAAAGTTTACATACCGGAACAAATCACAAAATAATGCTGCTAATCGCAGAGGTACATAGGTTAATGCACAAGCGTGCAAGACAAAAACATGCATTCATTACACAGAAAGAAAGATTTAACTCCTTGTATCTTAACTGAATCATCTATTTTTCAAAAGAATTTAATTGTTTCTTAGCTGATTAATATAGTTTTAGCAGTGAAAGTCATCACAAAAATCAGCCCTTAGGAAATGTTATGTATATTCTCCAAGCCGTGAACTTGACTTTGTTCTGTTTTATCCTTGTGTCCATAAGAATGTGCACAGGAAAATGGAAACATGCTAGAAAAAATTATTGTTGTTTAGGATGTGACATTCTCAGATGACAGATAATCAGAGTTGGAAGGGACCTTGTAGGTCATCTAGTCCAACTCCCTGCCCAAGCGGGAGACCCTACACCATTTTTGACAAATGGCAGTCCAATCTCTTCTTGAAAGATTCAATTGATAGTGTTCCCACAACTTCTGAGGGCAAGCTGTTCCATTGGTTGATTGTTCTCACTGTCAGAAAGTTTCTCCTTATTTCTAGATTAAATCTCTCCTTATTCAGTTTCCATCCATTATTCCTTGTCTGGTCTACAGGCACTTTAGAAAATAGCTTGACCCCTTCCTCTCTGTGGCAGCCCCTCAAATATTGGAAGACTGCTATCATGTATCCCCTGGTCCTTCTCTTTTCTAGACTAGCCAAGCCCAGTTCCTGCAACCGTTCATTGTATATTTTAGCCTCCAATCCCCTAATCATGCTGGTTGCACTTCTCTGTACTTTTTCTAGAGTCTCAACATCTTTTTTATAATGTGGTGAACAAAACTGGATGCAGTACTCTAGGTATGGTCTTACTAAGGCTTTATAGAGTGGTATTAGTACTTTCCTTGATCTTGATTCTATCCCTCTGTTAATATAATTTAGGATTGCATTAGCTTTTTTGGCAGCTGCTGCACACTGCTGGCTCATATTTAGCTAGTTGTCCACTAAGATTCCAAGATCCTTCTCACAGTTACTGTTATTGAGCCTGATTTTGCCCAGTCTGTACGTGTACTTTTGGTTTTTTTTGCCAAAAAATAATGCTTTACTTTTCTCTACATTGAATTTCATTTTATTAGATGCAGCCCAGTGTTGTAGTCTGTTAAAATCCATCTGGATTGTGAGCCTATCTTCTTGGGTGTTAGCTATTCCTGCCAGCTTAGTATCATCTGCAAATTTGATAAGTTCGTCTTCCATTCCCTCATCTAAGTCGTCAGTGAAGATATTGAAGAGTACTGGGCCTAAGACGGAACCTTGTGGTGCACGCTGCTTACTTCCCTCCATGTAGACTTAGACTCATTAAGGACTACTCATTGAGTACGGCTTGTCAGCCAGTTGCGAATCCATCTAAGTCATGGATTTGCACTATTCTACTTTTTTTTCTACTCTGCACTATTCTACTTTTTTCTAGCTTATTAAGAAGTAGATTGTGGTCTACTTTGCCAAATGCCTTGCTGAAATCTAAATATATTATGTCCACGGTATTTTGCTGGTCTACTAATTTAGTCACTGTTTTGAAGAATGAAATAAGATTGGTTTGGCATGATCTGTTTTTAACAAACCTGTGCAGACTGCTAGTTATTACTTTACTTGTTTCTAGAGGTTGGCAGATCTGTTTTTTTATTATCTTTTCCAGTATCTTCCCTGGTATTGATGTTAGGCTGATTAGTTTGTCATTTCCTGGATCTTTATTCCCCCTTTTTTGAAGATGGGAACCACATCTGCTTTTTCCAGTCCTCTAGTAGTTCCCCGGGGCTCCAAGATTTTTGAAAGATATGGTGCAGTGGTTCTGAGATGACCTCTGCCAGCTCCTTTGAAACTCTGGGATGCAATCCATCAGGCCCCAGTGATTTGTGTTCATCAAGATCAGACAGGTGTCTTCTTACTATTTTTTTTTTCTTATTTTAACTTTTATTTCTGGTCTGTCTTTTTTTTATATAAAAGTTTTATTTAAGTTTTCACAAAACAAATAAATACAAATAAAATATCTTTTTTTTAGAACAGCGTAACCCCGGGTTATGACTTCTCCATACAGACATATTTATCATAAATATAATATAAATATACATATTTATCTTATACATTCTAATCCATATCTTTAATTATTTTCACAATTTTTTCAATAGCTTTTCCCCTTCTTTACTTCCTATAGCCTTATTTTAAATTATCTCATTCCTTTCTTAATTCAATTACATATCTTTTTCTAATTTTTAAAATCTTTCTAATCAATGTTTTTATCCTTTCATCTGTCCTGTTTACAATTTTATATTATCTTTTCTCATAAAACAAATTTTCCCCTATAATTACAAGACTGGAGTGTAACACCTTTGTATCTTTTTTCAAATCTTGATTAAAAATTTAAGTTACACATTTACAGTTCTAACATTTATTTTTTAACCTCTATTTTATAACACATACCTATTTTCAATCGAATTTTGCTTGGTACATTCCCCTAAAAATACACACTAAATTCTTAAAAGAAAAAAATTTATATGTATATATATCTGTGTATATATGTATAACAATAGTAAATGGAATAATTATTCTATTCATCTACAGTTCTGCCATTAATATTAATAACAATCTTTTACATTTCTTTTTCTTTTAACAAACATTAACAAGTAATATCAATTGTCTTTCACTTTAATCATCTATATTTCATATTTTACTTACTACTGTTTTTAAATAAAAGACAAAGCAATACTTATTAACAGCAGTCAATAAAATTATTATCCTTATTCAAATTCATCTTGTCAACTGATAAAAATATTCCATGTTTCTTTTCAGGTTTTTTTTTTAGCTTCCTTTTTATATCATTAAGAGCCTTATTCTCTTTACAAACAAATATTCCATTACACATCAATTGTATTGATTTTTGATTGATACAATCGATTGATTTTCAAATTACTCTTTTTTTGGTTGTTGCTTCAATGCTTAAGTTTTTAACTCCCTTTTCCCCCTTTCCTTTTTTTTACCCCGCTTAAAGTTGCTTGGTCATTAAAGATGGCTTTTTCTTTATCCCACCCTTCTTGTTCTGCCAGCATTTCTTGTTGTTTTTCATAGTTCAAAATCTCCATTTCTAAAAATTGAAATATGAAGCCAAAAGATCCTCTTCCCTCTTGTGCTTCTTCTTTTTGTTCTTTAAGTCTCATTTTTAACTCTTCAAGGATTGATGTCATTTTAAAAAAATTTAAACAACCCCCAATTGATTTTATTTTGTTTAATTAGGATCCACCATCCAAAATTCCAGGAATCATCCAATAATCCAAAACTGTTTCTTGCTTCTTTTCTCACTTTCTCTTTCCAGAGGCTTTGTTATCTTGTAACAAAGTTTCAGCTACAATGTATCTTTTGCACTATCAATTTTTTTAAGTTCCAGGTGGTCTCCTCCATTTTTTAGATTCCACCCTCTTGTTTCCTTTTTCCTACTCTGCTTTCTTTCTTTTTTCAAGAATTTTTTTAAATTATCCAAGAATCTTTATCCCTTTGACATTTTATTTTCAGGTAGAAATAACCTATTAATGTCTAAGTGGATTAGTATCAATTTCTTGTTTGAATCTCTTCTTCTTAATGTTCCAAGTCAATTAAAACTGTCAATATGAGAGGAAAAAAAGCTAATTTTGTTTCCTTTCCCTTTCTCTTTCACCACTTAAAATCTTTTTTAGGAACAGTATTAGTCTTTAAAATTAATGTTCCAGGCACCTTAAATAGATGTTCTACATTCAACCCGGTCAAACTTTCTCCTTTAAACTACCTCCTGCACAATCTTGTCCGGTCAGGTTCTTCTTTGAGGTGGCCATTTCTGATCACCACTGCAACCACCTTTGGGAATGGCCAGCTGAGGAGAAGAGATGCGACTCTCCTCAACCTCACTGACAGCTCCCCCTTCTCCACCACATCTGCAGGGTGGCTTCAGCCCGGAATCAGGGCAGCTCGGGGCACACCAACAGCGAGCATGGATCAAAACCATGCACAATCACAGATTTCAGTCCATCGCTGAAGAAGCCTGAACCGGAAGTCCTGGTCTTTTGTCGTTATGTTTTTGATGGGTTGAGCTATAGTTTCTTTTTGCATGAAGACAGATGCAAAGAATGAGTTAAGCAGTTTTGCTTTCTCTCTGTTGCCTGTTACTTCCTTGCCATTGTCACTCTTTAGTGGACCAACTGTTTCCTTGTTTTTTTCTTGTTATTTATATGTTGGAAGAAACTTTTTTTTATTATCTTTGACTTGTGTTGCAAGTCTTTGTTTGTTCTGAGCCTTTGCTTTCCTGACTTCATCTTCACAGATTCTGCCTATCTGCTGATATTCTGCCTTAGTTGTATGTCCTTATTTCTATTTTTTTTTGTACTTGTCCTTTTTTTCTTTCAGTTTGCCAGAAAGATCTTTGTGCAGCCATGCTGGTTTCTTCTTGGATTTCTTGTTTTTCTTTCTCAGTCGTACTGTGCTAGTCTGGGCTTCTATGATCATACTTTTTAGTTTCCCAAGATTATTGAGTTGTTTTCTCCTGTAGGATTTTCATCCATTCTCATCCATGGAATCTTTCCCAAGTTCTGTCTGAACTTAAAATCAGCTCTTTTAAAATCCAAGATTCTGGTGTCATTATGTTCTGTTGCTTGTGTTTGTGTTATGTTGAATTCTAATATGACATGGTCACTCTCACCCAAGGTTCCTGCAGTTTCAACTCTGTCACTTCTTCTCTGTTTGTAAGAATTAAGTCCAGTATGGCTGTCCCTCTAGTTTCATCCTCTACCTTTTGGACAACAAAGTTGTCAGCTAGGTTGGTTAGGAACTTATTTGATTTCTCACTTGGTGCAGAATTAGTTTTTCAACTGACATCAGGATTATTGAAGTCTCCCATTACTATTGTTGTGTGTTTCCTGAATATGTTTGTTAGTTGGCTGGCAAAAAGGACATCTATTTTTTCTGCTTGATTGGGTGGCATATAACATACACCTGTGTCCATGTCATTCTTTTTTTCTTTTATATTGACCCCCATGCATTCTAGGAGGTTTTCATCTTTGGTTTCATGAATTTCTGTAGCAATATAGTGGTCCTTTACATACAATGCAACTCCACCTCCTCTTTTATGGGATATGTTTTTGTTTTTTTTAATAGGTGTAATCCTTCTACCAGTATGTTCCAGTCATGGGGTCATCCCATCAAGTTTCTGTTATTCCAACTATATCATATTTACCTTCATGTATCTGTAATTCGAGTTCACCTTGTTTGTTCCGCAGTTTGTGCATTTGCACAGAGGCACTTGAGATCTTTATGTCTGACACTGTGTTTACTGTCTACATAACCTGTATTGTACCTGCCTGCCCCTACTTTCTTGCCACATGTTTGATTAATTCACATGGTCTGGCACTCACTATTAAATGCTTGGTTTTGGATGGCATCAAGGTTGATAATCTTACCTGCACAAACATCTAGTTTGCATGCACTGGTATCCTTATTAGTTTTAGGTTGCTGGGGACAGAAATATTCTGTATCCATTAATTCTCTGTCCCTGCTGTTCAGTTTAAATGTTTATCCAGGAAATCTGTGAATTTAATACCAAGTAATTCAGTCCCTTTCTTTTGTACAGTTTTTCACTGGACCAGCTGCAGACATCATGACTAATAATACCAAAGCCTTCCCTTTTACACCACTCATAAATTAACTGAGTGTCACAAGTGGATTGGTTGAACTTTAGTTTATTTATATGAGAAATAGCAACAGCTAAATGAAGTACAATGCTGATTATTTAATTGATGATGCCGGATTATAATTTCAGATAAACCTACAACGAAAAATGAGAATCACTGGAGTTATCACACAAGGTGCCAAGAGAATTGGAAGCCCAGAATATATTAAGTCATACAAAATTGCATATAGCAATGATGGTAAATTATGGACCACATACAAAGTGAAAGGCACCACTGAAGATATGGTAAGTCAAGTTCATAAATATCAAAGTAATATTATATAATATAAAATATATTATTTTATATTTATCCCTTTCAATAGCATAACATATATAACAGACATTTCTGCTTTCAGATTTTATTATGTGATAAAGTGCAATTTTATGGGTTTTTAAAATATTTATTTGGTCTTTTATTGGATTGAATCTGAATATCAACTGATTCTGACTGTGGGCAGCTCACAATGTATTACCATAATTATCCAGTACAACAACAATCAATGATGTATGGTCACAGCATACAGAGAGAAACAAAAATAACATAATCACACCCAAATAGGAGCCTACCCATGTTCTGATAGAACAATCAGGTCTTCAAGGCTTTATAGAATATCCATAGGGTGGGGGCTATTGGACAACAATCTGTTATATTTTTGTTTCATCTCATGTGTGACTTACAAGTTTTCTCTTCCTTCTCAAGATGAGAAGGCAGGGTATTAATTTATTAATAGTAATAATTAATAATTAATTTTTATTATATTGTATATGTCCCTCAGTTTGCAAGGTCAGGTCAGGCACTCACAGACAATATTGAGCAATATTCGATGGGCAATTTGCAGGAAACATGGTATATTGATAATCAAGCAATAAGGAAATAGAATAAAAGTGATAGGATATAAATTAATTATAAAAACATAAAGTTTTAAAATAAATCCAAATTGCTATTTTGTACCTGCTTGATATTAAACCACAGGTTTAGCTAGTTCTGCTAACCTGATAAATTTCTTCTTGAACTACACATTTACAATATATAAACTATTCTTATGTACATGTTTTCTCCTAATGTTTGACAAACACTTGTGTAAAACACTGTTTTGTGTTCAAATGGCTCAAATAATTCTACAAGAACTACTAGGTATAAGGGGCATTCTCCTTATAAATTCATAATTCTTTAGCAATTCTGTCTTAATTATGTTAACAAATGGTTAATCCTTTAAAATAAAGGATATATTTAAAAACACACTGAGTAAACTCATTGTAAAAAGTAAGAATGCACTTTAAAATGTAATTTTACCTACATGAAGTATACTCAATGTATTTCACTCTTAAGAGCAAGAGACGAATACAGTGTCATCCATTCTTGTCCTGAAGCAAAAACAGAGAATAGCATATTAAAAAATATTATTAAACACAAAGATGTTTGAAGGTAGAAATTGCAACTAAACACAGGGTCACACTATATAGTTTGTTTTAAAGCTATTGTCACAGAATAGATTCTATAAGGCAAAAATTAATTTAAAAATCCAGACAGGTAGCCTTTAGTTCATTTGACTTGGTAAAAGATCATTTGGACAGGCACGAAAACCTTGGTAGATAGCCAAGACTTGAAGCATGCATAGAGACATACAAGTAGGGTAGGATACAGGAATTAAAAAAAAACAGATACTCCAGCCCTTCCCTGTATTGCCACATATATATTTTTATAGAACACTGACACCTACTGGCTGTTCTACCACAAGACGTTTTGTTGCTATGGAATGTGGGTCCAAAATTGCTTGTCCAGTGATTGTGCTGAGATAATAAAGCTTCCATTTGGGATCTAAATAGTGTTTTGCTTAGTAAAATATAATATAGATAGGTGTATCAAGCCTAGTGAAGCCAAGGCTTAACATATACACATGTACAAGCATGGAAGAAGAGTATAGTTACAGTAAGCAGTGAGAAATAGTGGTCAATCTTTTCCCAAAAGCTTCATATATATTTCTAGTATGGCAATGAGAATAGGTGATATTAGTGGTTGATATTGCCTGCTCCTACATCTAACAAATAATATTGAGAGACATGGTTTGGTAAACTAGTATGAGAATAACATCGAGAACTCTTTGGTAGGAGACAAGTGAAGGACAGTTTTGAAAGTATACTGTAGTTCCAATCAAGAATATATGTTTTGATAGCTAACTATTTTTAACATATAGTTTATTACTAAATATTGTCAAATTAAGTAATGGTACTAATTGAATATAATCTTTTATTGGTAGGTATTAGTCAAAATATTTGGATACAAGAATAACAGGGAGAAGTCTTGTTCAAAGATTTACATTCTAAATCAAACACCAGTAGAACTCGGCAAACTCTTTGAAAGCAATATTTTAAAATATTTTTGAGGGAAAATGAACTGCCATACTTGAAGCAACTACAAATTCTTCTGGCAAACATGGCAGCTTTAGATGTGACTTCTGTTGTGTTCCTGTATATATCCAAATGGCTCACATGTACACATTTGGGAGCAACATCTAAAGAACCTAAATCAGTTGGGAGAGGAACAAAACTGTACAGAAAGCACTTCAAAAAGATCTGTTTCATATATTACTAAACATTCCAAAGTATTTCTTCTGAAGAATTTGTAAAATCCTGATATATGTGATACCTCTAAGTGGCTTGCCATTGAATTGTTCAGACAGAGAGATACTGAGTGGCCCAAAGTCAACCAGCTGACTTCATATGTAAGGCAGGACTACAACTCACAGTCTTCCTGTTTCTAACTACTATTCCAAACTGATTCTCCCTTGATGACAAAGGGACAGGATATCTGTGAAATCACCTGTGTCCAATAACATTTTATCCATCCTATATGATTTGACAAGATTGATATGTTTCAAGTCCCATTAACAAAACAATGTCTGATATCTCACCATGTCAGGTCCTCTTCTCTGTCATTATGTTTGGCCTTTGGGTTTGAATTCTGCCTGAGGATTGTAGAGTCATGATACTGTATTTTTTTGGGAAGTCCCTAAAACCCTGGTTCTTGCATGAGACACTGAAATGGGGCAATGGTGAAGTTGTTGGAATATTTGCATTTTAAACTTTTATCTAATGTAGTTGTTTTATCTTTTAGTGCATTGTTAATCTGTATTTCTTACCCCTCTTGAAAGCCACTTTGAGTCACTAGTAATCTGGACACCTAAATTAAATTAATAAATTAATAAGCACTCATCAATATTTGTATGTTACATCTGTCATGTGTAACTAAAACCAGTTATGTGTTATTGCAGGTGTTCCATGGAAATGTGGATAATAATACACCTTATGCAAATTCTTTCACCCCACCAATAAAATCTCAGTATATACGATTGTATCCTCAAGTCTGTAGAAGGCATTGTACTTTGCGAATGGAACTGCTTGGCTGTGAATTATCAGGTCAGTATTCTTAGATGTATCTTTGTATTATTTTAAATATCCTGGTGTCTTATTATGAATTTATGTATATCTATATTAATATGTCAAAAACCCAGGAGTGGGTTTCTACCGGTTCCATCCACCTCTGTAGAACCGGTAGCTCTGAAGAACAGCAGACATAGAACCAGTTCTATGTCTGCTGATGTTTTTGCCCACCCACCCACCTGGGCTCTTACCTGATCTTTATTTCCTGATTTTTCAACTTCAGCTGCCGAAGAATGAGGCACAGCTGCAGTTAGAAAAGCAGGAAAAGAGGGCTGTTTCAAAGGCTGCTTCTCTGCAGGCAGCTGCTGATAACGATTTATAGGCATATGGTTCACAACCTACAGGGAAGCTCGTAAATCCTGAACCGGTAGTTAACCCTATCGTATCCCACCAATATATCTTTTCATCATTTATTCATAATTTATAACAGATAACAGATAAAACATATATTCTAAAACTTTATTTTACAAGTAATATTTCCTGGACTCAATGAAATAGCAGTAATTTGATTTTATTTGATTTATAACAGACAAATATTTTTTTATAATTCTTCAATTTATTTGTTATTCTGCTACTGAAGTACATTGTTCCTATTCCCCTCCCTGCGTACTTTATCATCTTATTTCAGAGATCTAACTCTGAAGTGATCATATTTGTTTTAATACAAAAAATACACTCAAATTCAAAATTAAACTTAAAGCAATAAAATAAGAAAGATTCAATATTACCTCCAGAAAGAGACAGTTTGATGTAGTGTTTCAGGCCTCAGGCTAGAACCTGGAAGACTGTGAGTGCTAGTTCTGCCTTAGGCACTAGGTGAAACTGGGGGACCTTAGGCCAGTTCCTTTCTCTCAGCCATAGGAATGAGGTAATGGCAAACCACATCTGAAAAACTTCATTGCAGGGACTTGTCCAGGAATTGGACACAATTGAACAGAAGAGAAAATAAAATAAAGCCAGCATTGGACTTGAAATAAAAACAAATGATTTGGCATTTATATCATAGTTTTCTGTTAATATATGTTGGTCTAGGAAGCTAATAAGAATTTAAAAAAAATTTAGGGAGTTAATTAAAATGTAATTAAAAGAATCACTTTGTTTATAAAACAAAACAAAATGTTCAACAATTGCTTTTGATGAGATTTGATTTGATTTTGCTTTCTTGTGTTGTGACAAAATTTTCAGTAAAACTATGTACTTTTAATAAACGTGCATTTAATTCTGACGTTGTATGCATAATTACACAAGGGCAGAATTTACAGGTTAATAGCAATAGCACTTAGACACCGCTTTATAATGCTTTACTCTCTAAGCGGTTTCCAGAGTCAGCATATTGCTCCCAACAAATCTGGGTTCTCACTTTACCTTCAGAAGGATGGAAGGCTGAGTCAACCTTGGGCCTGGTGAGATAAGATTTGTCAAATTACAGGCAGCTGGCTGTCAGCAGAAGTAGCCTGTTGACCTAATAAACATAATCACTTATTTGTTTTCAAGGATCTTCTTTAATTTTCTTTAGGTTGTTCTGAACCTTTGGGGATGAAATCGGGACATATACAGGATTATCAGATCACTGCTTCCAGTATCTTCAGAACACTCAACATGGATATGTTCACATGGGAACCCAGAAAAGCTCGACTAGACAAACAAGGCAAAGTTAATGCCTGGACATCAGGGCACAGTGACCAATCTCAGTGGCTACAGGTGAAAATTTTGGCTTTTATAAAAAAGCAACAGATTAGGTTAGATGAGATTGATATTAAGGGTGTTGATAAATGTATAGAGTGTATTATTTTTTAAAAAAATATATGAGCAATATATACAAAATCATCAAGGTTTCTATTTTCCTGTCTTTCTCTGCACTTTATCTGATGTAAAAGGATTCCAATCTTTAATGGAAGGAAAATGAAAATGAAGTTCTGTTTATTATTTATTTAAATGTATTGACTGCCCAATTCCAGGGAACTCTGACTAGCATACAAAACTAGGCAAATATAAAAGCTAAAAGTGAAAAGCACTGGATTGTGGAGACAGATCTAAAATAATGTAATGTAGGGGAAAAACCTAGTACAAGATCTATTTTAAAAGCTTACCTTAGGAGAGCTAAACTGTCATTAACTCTGAGGGATGTTCCAGAAAGTAGGGCTGCAATAGAGAAGGTAGATTTCCTAGGTCCCACAAGACAGCACTGATTCATGGAGGGGAACCAGTCTGCTGGAACACACTGGATGGGCAGAAACAGTTGGAGATAAGTGGTCTTTCAAATAGGTGGGTCTTGTGCCATATAGAGGTTTATAGGTAATAATTAGCACCAGATAATACACAATCTCTATTTCCTTCAGTTTATTATAAGTGTCTAAACTGAAATCCAATTCTTTATTTGCATTTCCATAGATTTGTTATCCATATGGAGGCAGTTATGTGAGTAAATTTCTGTAAATCTGGGTACTTAAATTTAATTTGAGTAAGTGTATAATCAACTTGATTGTGCTGTTAGAACTCTATCTGAAATGAGCTAAATAAAAGATAACCACAGATGCCATCTGGAAAGTTTTTCTAGCTGATTGGCTGGCTGTGTCATATCATGTCACAGCTATGGAAGCATAGATTCTGATTTTAATTAAATATTTTTTTTTTAAACACATGTACCTGATCAGATTTACTGAAGTAAATTGAATTATTCAAGTGGAAATTCACAAGAGCCATAGAACTATAATTTACTATTTGTCAAAGAGATTGACTACTTGGATTTGATTAATGAGTTTAAAAAAAAAAACACCAGAAAAACCTTATTCCATTTCCATATTATGGCAACCTGATGTTGTTTACTTGTTTATTTTTGGTAGCAAATTCTTTCATTAGACTGGGTGATAAGGCTCTAGACCAGT
Source organism: Laticauda colubrina (assembly GCA_015471245.1). Classification (NCBI taxonomy): domain Eukaryota; kingdom Metazoa; phylum Chordata; class Lepidosauria; order Squamata; family Elapidae; genus Laticauda; species Laticauda colubrina. The sequence continues at coordinate 37,857,545 of BLBF01000010.1, read as the reverse complement.
ATTTCTCTACGATGTAAGATCTAGTAAGATTGATGCAGCATAGTGAAACTATTAAGAAGCTGTTCATATTGCTTGTTTTCAGAGATAAGATGATTTACAGAAGTTCCTGTATAGGCTAATATATAAAAGTGCAACAAATCACCATACAGAAGGCTACTTGACAGGTCACTGTTAAATTTACATATTAGAAACATTGTACATGCAATGATTTGAATCTGCTGTCAGGAGAGGAAAGGATGCTCAGCATGAAGTCTAACTGCACCAGAAATGTGCCCTGCAATAATCTCACATGTAATTTTATGACTTATTAAATTCTTTTATTTTTTGTGGTTAACGAAGCATTTCAATGGTATGATTACTGCCTTCGAGCTTAAGCCCATGTCACACCGAACCAACGGATGCAAAGAGGATGTAAAACGGACAAAAAAGCTTGCCATCCATTGGAAAATGTGATGTACTCACTGCCTCCATTTGGCTTCCTCTCTATCCATCCAGCATCCGTTTATGGACGTTTCATCCACTCCAAAAGTTTTGGACTGCCCAAAACTTTTGCGTGGAAAATGTATCCAGTTCGTCCATTCTGCATCTGCTAGGCATCCGCTAGGCATCCGCTAGGCATCCGCTACACATCCGTTATGCATCCGCTATATCCGCTAGGCATCCGTTCCGCATCCGCGCAACTCGCATCCGCTCGGATGCAGGGACGAAGCGGAACGGATGCAGAACAGATGCAGAACGGATGCAGCATGGAAACAAAGCGTTTAAAATGGGAAAAACGTCCACAGAGGGGACCTATCTCAGATATTAAGGATGTCTAGAGGATGCCTAGAGGATGCAAAGGGACACCTATACTGCCGATAAAAAGGGGGAGCAACTCTCCTGCATCTCACTTTCAGAACAGCAGCCAAGCTGTACAGACCTCTGCAGCCTTCATCTCACTCTACCTCTTCCACAGCATCCAGTCATGTCCACCGTGGATTGTGACAAAGTCCTTTCGGTAGCCACCATCGTTCTGCAACAGTGCAAAACCATCTACAGGCTCTGTGAACTGTACTACGGGAAGAAAAGGAGGCACCCCAAAAAAGTCTGGATCCAAAGATGGTTCGCCAGAAGAGCAGAGGACGGACTGTACAACAAGCTGATGGTGGAGCTCAGGAGCGAAGACACTCAGGCATTCCAGAACTTCATGAGGATGCCTCCAGCCATGTTTGACGAACTTGTGCAGCGGCTGATACCCAGGTTGACCAAGACAAACACCAACTTCCCACCCAGCCTGGAACCTGGGCTCAAGGTGGCACTCACTCTGCACCACCTGGCCTCAGGGACCACCTACAGGAGCATGCAGTACGGCTGGAGGGTGCCACCCAGTACCATCAGCATTGTGGTCAGAGAAGTGGTACAGGCCATCATTGAAGAATACAAGGAGGAGCTCCTCCAGTACCCCTCCACTGAAGAAGGATGGAAGAAAGTTGCAGAGCAGTGGTATCAGAAGTGGAACTTCCCCCACACCGTTGGAGCCATAGATGGCAAGCACGTGGCCTGCAAAGCTCCAGCCAAGTCGGGATCCACTTATCACAACTACAAGGGCTTCTTCAGCATCATCCTCTTTGCCATGGTCGATGCTGACTACAAGTTCATGTACACCGATGCTCCAGACAACGGCTCATCTTCAGATGCCCAGGTATACAACGCCAGTGACCTCAAGGAGGGGCTGGAACGCAACCTCATCGTGGGCTTCCCAGATCCAGACCCACTGCCCAACGACACGCAAGATGTGCCCTACTTCATTGTGGGGGATGACAACTTCTCCCTCACAACCTACCTCATGAAGCCCTACACCTCCAAATACCTCACCCGTGAAGAGAGGATCTTCAACTAGAGGCTGTTCAGGGTAAGGCGGGTGGTGGAGAACGCCTTTGGCATCCTGGTCAACAGGTTCCAGGTACTTCTCACCAACATGCAGCATAGCCCAGAGACCATGAAGAGGATCGTGAAATCTTGCTGCATCCTGCACAATCTCATGCGCACCCGCTACCCAGTCTTGCAGAACAGGCTTGTGGACCATCAACAAGGCAATGGGGACATGGAGCCTGGGGAATGGAGGCAAGGGCAAAACCTGATTGACACTGAGGATATGCAAGGCCCCAACAGAGCCTCACGTGAGGCGAAGAAGCAGCGCAACCTCCTGAAACACTGGTGCAACTCCCCAGCTGGAGCAGGGGAGTGGCAAAACAGGATGGTAAATGCTTAATGGATGCTTCCTTCAGACTGTCTCATCACACGGATGAGATTGGGCCATGTATGTTTGGTTGGCCTACAATGAACAGGGCGTTTAATAAAGAGTTGTGTTTATGTTGACATGTGTGGATGATTGATTATATTGTTATTGATAATAAAGGGCCATAGGTGTGGCACCTGGGAGGGTGGACCATACAGTCCCACTATGCTTGCACTGGAGATTTATCTATCCCACTGGTATCCTAACCCATCCCAAAGCTATCCTTACCCATCCCACAAGCAAGCAAAGGCTTAAACCATTTCTAAAAGCTTCCACCAAGACTTTATTTAAAAAAAAGAAATGAAACAAGTGTGTGAATCATAAATAGACTTTATTAACAACAAGCTATAAGATAAAAACGAGTCTCTGGCACTCCTCTTGGTCGCTCAGTCTCAGGGGTGAAGGGTGCAGGTGCTGTGGAGGTGGCTGGTGCTGGAGTGCTTGTCATCAGCTCCTCCAGAAGCAGAAGCAGCAGAAGCCCCAGCCCCAGAAAAGCGAGCCCGTGCTGCAGAAGCCCCAGGAGAACCAGAGTGAGGGCCAGGGGGTGGGATGGTAGCCCTGTCCCTCTTGCCAGGGCTGGCAGCAGATGGCTGAGGCTTGCTGTGCTTCCGCATGGTTGTGGGGTTGCTGGCTGGCAGGGAGGCTGGCAGGAACCAAGGCTGGCAGGGAAGCTGGCAGGGAGGGTGGCAGCAAGGCTTGCAGGCAGACATGCAGGCAGGGCAGCCAAGGCAGCCAATCCGTCCAGCAGCAGGTCTTTCCTCTGAATGTGACCTGCTTCCGAGCTGCTTCCGTTATATCCGCGGGGCTGACGCAATGCATCCTCCCCGCATGCGCAATTAACACCAGGTATCCATTAGGCTTCCGCTGTGCATCCGCTGTGCATCCGCTGTGCATATGCTGTGCATCCGCTTCATCCGCTAGGCTTCCGCTCTGCATCCACTCTTTCCGTTCCGTGTCTGCTTTGCTGAGACCCCCCGGAAGCCCTGCGGATGTGCCATCCACTCCCATCCGCTTCCATCCTCTAGGCTTCCGTTCCGCATCCGCTTTGCATCCACCCTGCGTCCTCCATGTGTCCGTGTTATCCGCTCCGGTTATGCAAATTTTTGCCCCTTTTGAGAGAGGATAACAACGGATGGAACATTTTGCTCGTCCGCTGTATCCTTTTTGCATCCTTTGAGCAGTGTGACATGGGCTTAAGTAGGGAGAAAAGGGGGGGGGGGAAGAACTAGCAATGCCGTGGTGTGTTTATTATCGCACATGCTGTGTTTAGATTCACATGAGTCATTGCCCTACAGATAACCAGGAAGCTCCTGAACGAAATGAAAAGAGGCTGCTCATCTGCCTAGAGGCTACCTTGTTTGGTCAACTGTGAAATGAAATCTATAGAAGAAAGTGGTAGCTACATTGCAGCTAGGCTAAAAACAAAGTGTTTGTGGGAGAAATGAAAGAAACTAGTTCTGACTTGGAAAGCCATAAATAATTTGGCTGTAGTGAAGAAAAATCTTTTGCTGCCACCAATCATTGGATTCACCTGAGAAAATTTGGCTATAGCTGTTCTGAGCTCATCTTTCAGCAATTAGGAGTCAAACCTTTTGAAAGCTATTTCCCTTCTTTAAAATGTGTTTCCTGCTGAGTTGAGATGGTCCTTGTTTAACAATTGGTTGCTTAAAGTCTGTAGAAATTCTCAGTGATCCAGATTATGGTTGCTCCAAAGGCATTTTTTTCAGGAGGCAACTGGACTTTGAAGATGTTTGAAGATCTTTCACTTCTCATCTAAGAAACTTCTTCAGCTTTGACAGAATAGTGGGAATGGAAGGATTTATATTCCTTTCAGACAGCTGGTCATTTGCATCCTTTTAGAGGGTTGTGTCCTTTGGATCATCTGAACAGTGCTGCTAGTTCCTGTAGTCTGCAATTTCCCTCCCCCCCCCCCCCCCCCCGAAATGCATTCCTACTTCCACACCATTCAAAGGGTATTCATCCCAAATTACATAGCTGAAGGTCTGCTTCAATAAGCCTCTAAAACATGGGTGTCAAACTTGATCATGTCACATGATGTATCACTATACATCATGTGTCATAATGATTTTTGTTTTCATGAAGCCAGGGTGGGCATGGCCTGTGTGTGATACATCTGTCCCATGGGTTGCTAGTTTGACACCCTTCTCTAAAAGGATACAAATGACCAGATGTCTTCAAGGAATATAAATCTTTCCATTCCCTATCATCCAGTCAGAGCTGAAGAAACTTCTTGGTTGATAAGTGAAACTTCTTCAAAAGAAAAAACAGGAAAGTCCAGATGCCTCTTGAAAAAGCATCTTTGAGACATCTAGTTGCTTAATTTTAATGGTTCCTCAAAATGTTACTTATGGCATAGTCCCAGAGTACCAACATCTACACACACAAACACACACACACACACACACACACACACACACCATGGTCACATGACCATATTTCAGGCACTTGGCAATTAGTTTATCTTCATGACTGATAGCAGCATTCTATAGTGATGTGACTGCAATTTATGATGTTCTTTGGCTGGTTTCCAAACTTGTTGGCTAGTTTCTATGCAAAAAAAAAAAAAATACAGCCATATGAATTCATTGATTTGCTTAATAGCCAACACAGTTACTTAATGACTGCAGCATTTGCCTAATGACAGCCAGAAAAAAAGACATAGAATTGAGTCGGCCCATGTCAATGCTTTGACTTATGACTGACATGACTCATGATAGTAATTCTGGGTTTCATCATGCTTATACTCTCTTCATCATTTTTTAAAAACAAAAAAATACCAGAGGCTTTTGACTGTGGATGCCAAGAGTTTTTAGAAGACTGTTAAAACCCCTGGACAAAATAGTGCCTTCTATAATAAATGCTGAAAGACACATTTCATTTTTGTTGACTTTGCTGAACTCTGAAACAAAACTAATGCAAGACTATAGAATTAGTACACTAGTTTCATGTGAATTGTTTCATGATAGGTGACACTATTGGTGCAGATAGGCAGGGAGTTGCAATAATAGCTCTTATCAATTCACCTAGAAATATTGCTTGTGTTTCAAATGCTCCTCTGTTGCGAACCTGATTATGTATATACATTTATTCCTTTTTGCATTCAGAATCTCCTGGCGGCCTAAGAAAAATTATGCCCCTTTTTCTTCTGCTTCAAAAGTGTATAAAAGCTGTCTGGGGCAGGATATGCCTTTTGAAAATGAATGATCATTTGCAGTTCATAAAGTATTTGATGTGGACTCAGAAATCTTTGACAATGTATTTTTATTGTTTGTTTTTGAAGATGAAGTTAGTAACTGCTAGGCCTGTGAACATTATGCTTTCAAAGTTCTCCAGTATAGAATTGTAGCAAGACATTGTTTCTGTTCTATAGCTCCCTAAGACTGTAGAAGACAGTCAAGATTAATAGGATTATGTACATGCACAGCCATCATTGTGCATGACATTTCTTCAGTGAGCATCCTTGTCTATGTATACACACAAATACATATTCATGCATACAGTGGGAAAGATCTTTTAAATAGTTTTGTCAAATGGCACAACTGCTTTAACACATCAAGGAAAGGATTATTTCACATACCGACATCTAATGTCCTTCTTAATGTCCAGGAGAAGGGCTCCTCTGCTATTGTACCTGCACTCTGGAATATCTTGCCCCAATCTCATGAGAGGTTAGCCTCAACCCTCCTCTCCTTTCATAAGGGCTTCAAGACCTGGCTCTGCTAGTTAGCTTGGGGCCCCAATGGGGGAGTAACACAGTAGAGGTCATTGTTTGAGTAACAATACATCCCACCTCCGCCCACCTTCCCCCTGCCCTCCCCACCTGTAATACGTTTTTAAGGATTTTTATGGTTATAACATTACACACACACACACACACACACACACACACACACACACACACACACACACACACACACACACACACACACACACACACACACACACACACACACACACACACACACACACACACACACACACACACACACACACACACACACACACACACACACACACACACACACACACACACACACACACACACACACACACACACACACACACACACACACACACACACACACACAGT
>BLBF01000010.1:37825325-37846156 GCA_015471245.1 Laticauda colubrina | reverse complement strand
TGCCACATCTTCATGGTGGGTGTCAGTTTGCTTCTTGTATGGGTCAGAGGGGTTTGAAGCGGGTAGTGGTGCAGCTGCAGTATGGTTTCTGGTTCGTGGTCGTGTCTCCTCTTCTGTGTGGGTGTGAGTCTTTTTTCTGTGTGGAAGTGTGGTGGTAGCATCTTGTGTGGCACTTGCGGGTGTGGGTCTGGTGTCATTCTTCATGTTAGTTACTCGTTTATTAATGAGGGCAGGTTTCCAAATGGTTGGTAGGCAGGAGGTATCATCTCGTCTATTCATGCTGTGTGGGCGTTTCTCTATCTCTATGGCTTCTCTGATTATTCTGTTGTTGAAGTGTTCGGTTTTGGCGATAGTTCTGGTATTTTTAAAGTCAATTTCATGTCCTGTGGCTCTGAGGTGTTGGACCAGGGAAGAGGTCAGTTCTTCTTTTTTGATTGAGTTTTTGTGTTCTTCAATGCGTGCACTAATTCTTCTGTTAGTTTGTCCTATGTATGTGGTGGGGCAGGCAGTGCAAGGGATTTCGTATACTCCTTGGTTTTCTAAATCGATTTTGTCTTTAGGGTTTCTTAGGATGGTGGATATTTTTCTGTTTGTGCAGAATGCTGTTTTAATGTTGTGTTTTTGGAGGATCTTGCTGATTTTGTCTGTAGTGCCTTTTATATATGGGAGGAGGGCTTTGCCATTCTCTTGTTCTCTGTCTTGGCTTTTGGTTGGGGTTTCTTTTTGGATTAGTTGGGTAATCTTCTTTTTTGGAAATCCATTGGTTGTAAGTACATTAGTGAGGGTGTGTAGTTCGGTTTTTAAGTGTTGTTCATCGGCTAAGTATTTTGTTCTGGAGATGAGTGTCTTGGCTACGGAATTGATCTGTGCTGGGTGGTGGTGTGAGAGTGCATGTAGATAGCGGTTTGTATGTGTTTTCTTCTGGTAGATGGTGTGTCCTAGGGAGCCATTGGATTTTTTGTATACCAAGACATCTAGGAAGGGAAGTTGATTGTTGGCTTCTGTTTCCATGGTGAATTGTATTTTGGGATGTAGGCTGTTGAGGTGTGTGAGGAAGTTGTTCAGTTTTTCTTTCCCGTGTGGCCAGATCATGAAGGTGTCATCTACGTATCTGAGCCAGAGTTTGGGTTTGTGATCATATTTTTCTAGAGCTTGTGTTTCAAAGTGTTCCATGTAGAGGTTTGCAATGACAGGTGAGAGAGGTGATCCCATGGGTGCTCCTTCTATTTGTTGACCCATACAAGAAGCAAACTGACACCCACCATGAAGATGTGGCATGACCACGACCATGAAGCCAAACAACAAGATCACAGCTCACCAGCTCAAATCCCCCAGTAACTAAGACTAACCTGAGCACAACCAAGCCCCCACCTAAGCAGAACACACCCCCAGCCAATCAGAACACAGCCAACCCCCCTACCAATCAGAACACAGCCAAACCCCCACCCAATCAAGTCACCCCCCCACTAGCAGTTAAAAGGAAGAAGCAGCTGCAAGCTCACATTACTCTGAGAAGCACAGAGCTGAAGAAACAAGCCTGAAGATGATGAATGAGACTTCATCGAAACGTTGCCTAGATACTTCCAATTCTATGTGGGAGAAAACCCGAATAACCAAAGATCCACATACAAATACCCGCGGAAAACATATATATATATATATATATATACACACACACACACACACACCCCACCCTGTGGTAAGATAAAAGGCAAATAAAATAATAAAATAAAACAAATAAGTTTAAACTTGCTTTGAAATAGGATAACAAGCAAAGGTTGGTTCACCAGAAAGAGAGCAGGACTATGACTGATTCCAAGTGAATCCTCCTGGTTGAGTTTCTTATTCTCACAAGCTAGATAGACAAATCTTATCCCATTGGCAGTATTATCAGAACGTGTGCCTGAATTAGAAGATATTAGAAAGATTGTGTGGAGGATCCTCATTATGAGTCTGCCTACTTTCTCTTGACAATTCATCAACCAAATCTCCTGCAATGTGATTTAAAAGGTGTGAAAGAAGTTAATTTTCAAAGCATGCGGAAGAAAAAAGAATACCATATCGGATTCTATCACCCCCTTTTTGTATTGATATTGGAATACTAGCTGTACTAGGTGTCTTGATTGCATAAAATTTCTAATTGTTAGGGCAATGTAGCTGCTGGTTCTTAGATTATATTTTCATTTCAGATTTTCCCTGTTAAAGTTGAAAGGGAAAAAAATGACAGACCTGGATTATGTGCTCAATTCAGCTTCATAATTAGAATAGCTGAATGTCTGAAAACCATTCATACTATAGGACTAATAAATAGGGTTAATATTTATCCCTTTAGGGAAGGGAAAGAAAAATGCTGTATCCATGAGCTGGAAACTTGGGTGGAAAATATATATTTTAAAATATATTTCAATGAAACTGAAGGATGCACATCTACACTGATTGTGCAACTCACCGTACAGCAAGATGTAAACACAATGTAAAAATTGTATTAAAAACACATTTTTACATCAATGGTATCAAAAACAGGTTTTAAAAAACAAAGACTAAATGAAATTGAAGATCTTATTAAATAAAGAAATACCAAAACCAAAATAAATTTTACCTGGACAGATTTTTAAAAACTCTTTGCTCAATTGTTAAAATAGGTCAGAATAATTACCAGATGAGCATTCTGATGAATTTAGCAAGATTAAAAAAATTTTCACTGCAGAAGTCCTGTCCTTCTACACTATCTTGCAAAACAACTAATGTTAAAAGAACTTCCTGAAGAACAGTTTCTGACAATTTTAGTAAATCATTTTGTAAATCAACCCTCACATGTAGATATAAGTAAGGTTTATAATAGGTATGAATTAATGTTTTGATCAAGGTCATAGTTGAATGACGTATTTCAAGTATGAAAGAAAAAAATGAAATTATTTCATTTACTGTTCTGTAATTTTAGAAAGTTTTATGGATTTGGTCAAAGTAAGAAGTTTTAAAAGCAGGAGGAGTTAAAGAACCCCTTGCAATATTTTTCTTTATTTGGTTGCTTGTTTTTAACAGTCATTCATTTCACATAGTCGATCTAATTACTTTGCTATGGTTGTTTATATAATGGATGGAAACTGAACAAGGAGAGATTTAACCTGGAAATAAGGAGAAACTTTCTGACAGTGAGAACAATCAACCAGTGGAACAGTTTGCCCTTGGAAGTTGTGGGAGCGCCATCACTTGAGACTTTCAAGAAGTGATTGGACTGCCATTTGTCAGAAATGGTGTAGGGTCTCCCGCTTGGGTGGGGGGTTGGACTAGATGACCTATAAGGTCCCTTCCAACTCTGATAATCTGTATCTGTCTGAAAAATAATTAGCTTTGGTTATTTTATATAGTATTATTTCCCATTAATTGCAGTAATTAGTGATGCAATGCATTTAGTAAAATTCATTGAGTTACCTTGTTGCTTGGCATATGATTCTGAGCAGGATCATTAAGCATATTATTTTGATTAAAATCTATATTGATGCTTCAGTTAAACTGCTAGTGCATCTTAAAAACTGCTTTTACATTATCAGAGCTTCCATTCACTATTCATTTTATGAAAATGTTTAACGTAACAATAGAATTTAAGTGTCCTATTTCAATAAAAACAAAAAAGCTTAATTTATTTTTAATGTAGCATTTAAGCTATAAAATGCAGAACCTTGGAACAAGCATTAGATTTATTCTAGATAGCCAGCCTGGTGATATAATTACCAGGACAGCTTAAGAAAAGTCTTCTGAAGCTTTATTTTACAAGAAATATTTCCTGGACTCAATGAAATAGCAGTAATTTGATTTTATTTGATTTATTCATTTTATGTGCCGCCTGATTCCAAACTTTTCTGGGTGGCTTACCATATAATAAACAATAAAATACAATATGAATAATGAAAGAAAGTAAAGAAAGAAAGAACAAGAAAAACAATGAACAAAAGTACGAATAAGGTATTAAGCTGACCAATAAGGCATAAAATATTATTTTTATTGATTCCAGATTGTTTTCCTTTCATGACAACCTGTTAAGAGGAGATGACATATTACTGATTATAAAAGGAAATTTAATTGTAAAATGTCTGGCATTTGAAATGGTTAAAATGTCTTGTTTATGTAATAAATAAATAAATAAATAAATAAATAAATAAATAAATTATGTAATTAATAAAAAATATTGGACACCTTTATTTTTATGTGTTGTTAGATCTAAAATTAGTAATAAACTTTAAAAGACCAATCTTGTATGAACTCTTCTTAAGCAAAAGAAGTAACAGTCTGTATTGCACTAGAGTAACATTTCTCAAACTTGACATATATATAACCTTCAACTCCTAGAATTCCTCTTTTAAGGTTTGTTGGTGTGAGAACAATACAAGGTGGGAGCAGTGTATACGTTGCCTGAACTTGTGCAAAATAAATGTGGGATATAAATCTAGTAATAAATAAGAATTTCCTGGCATGATATTTAGTGCCTGGGAGTTCCAGAAGTTTGGTGTCAATATTAGGTCCTGTGGAAACCTGTACCTTGTACTCTCTCCCTAATCTTATTTAAGTTTGGCAAGAATCTTAAATAAATCTTTTATTTTTCACATTTTCTTAACTGTAGCTTGTTTAGATACATACAAAAGCATTCATTTGTGTGTCCATTTCTAATAATAACCTTCTTATTTGCACATACTGTTCACATTTTCTTTCTATCATTACTCCATTCTTTAAAACACTGTTAGCCGCTTCCCCAGAACAAGTAGTTCTTTCCTTCCTTTTTGAAGATAATTTTGTTTCCCTTTTTGGTGTTTTTGACTGCTTCTGACTCTTATAGATAGCCTAATTTATGTGTTTCTTCTATATATTTTTTCATTGCTTTTTGTTTTAAGCCTCTCCAAGACTTTATAGATTTTGGATGGTCCATATAGTTGTGCAGGGCTGACTGGTCAGCTTTTATCAACACAAACTCTGCTTCTTGTGTGACATCCAGACTTAATGTGAAAGGATAGAAGTTACAGTGTGACATAATCAGTCATAGGGACAACCTGGCTAGCTGCAGGTACCTATGTTAGTTGACAAATAATATCAAATAAATCAATGCAATTCACATGTTGTGCTTTCGATAATTGTGTACTTGTGTGTGTGTGTGTGTGTGTGTGTGTGTATGCACACCTTTCTATGTACTTTTTCAGTATATCATATTTACTCAAAAGACATATTATTCCCCACCTAAAAAGAAATGTTTAGATAGAGAAAATAATCAGGCTATATCTCTATTGCTATATTTGCAGTGAACATGAAACTGTTCCATTAAAAAGAAATCAAATATTTCTGAAGAAATGCCTGTTCCGTTGAATCCAATTTGACCTTGTACATTAATCCTACATCAGGTTTTCTCAACCTTGTCAGGAATTTGGGAAAGCCCCTGGAAAATTCTGGGAACTGGTCCACACATTTTAAAGTTGTCAAAGTTGAGAAACATTGCCCGATACAGTTTCCTGCTCTGTGGTGTCCTTGATACTCTCTGAGTTTGATTGTTTGCTTGCAAATGTTCAATTACCCAATTTAAGCCCCTGTCACACTGCACCAACGGATGCAAAGAGGATGTAAAATGGACAAAAAAGCTTGCCATCCATTGCAAAACGCGATGTACTCACTGCCTCCGTTTTGTTTCCTCTCTATCCATCCAGCATCCGTTTATTGATGTTTCATCCGCTCAGAAAGTTTTGAGCTGCTCAAAATTTTTGTGCGGAAAATGTATCCAATGCGTCCATTCTGCATCCGCTAGGCATCCGTTCTGCATCCGTTACGCATCCATTACGCATCCGCTATATCCGCTAGGCATCCACTGCACATCCGCGCAACTCGCATCCGCTCGGACACAGGGAGGGAGTGGAATGGATGCAGAACGGATGCAGAATGGATGCAGAATGGATGCCTAACGGAAACAAAGCGTTTAAAATGGAAAAAACGTTCGCAGAGGGGACCTATCTCGGATATTAAGGATGTCTAGAGGATGCCTAGAGGATGCCTAGAGGATGCAAAGGGACACCTATACTGCCTATAAAAAGGGGGAGCAACTCATCTGCATCTCACTTTCAGACCAGCAGACCAGCTGTGCAGATCTCTGCAGCCTTCATCTGACTCTTCCTCTTCCACAGCATCCAGTCATGTCAACCGTGGATCGTAACACAGTCCTTTTGGCATTCACCATCCTTCTGCAACAGTGCGAAGACATCTACAGGCTCTGTGAACTCTACTACGGGAAGAAAAGGAGGCGGCCAAGAAGCGTCTGGGTACGAAGATGGATCGGGAGAAGAGCAGAGTACGGACTGTACAACAAGCTGATGGTGGAGCTCAGGAACGAAGACACTCGTGCATTCTAGAACTTCATGAGGATGCCTCCAGCCATGTTTGACGAAGTTGTGCAGCAGCTGACACCCAGGTTGACCAAGGCAAACACCAACTTCCGGCCCAGCCTGGAACCTGTGCTGAAGGTGGCACTCACTCTGTGCCACCTGGCCTCAGGGACCACCTACAGGAGCATGCAGTACGGCTGGAGGGTGCCACACAACACCATCAGCATTGTGGTCAGAGAAGTGGTGCAGGCCATCATCGAAGAATACCTGCAGGAGCTCCTCCAGTGCCCCTCCACTGATGAAGGGTGGAAGAAAGTTGCAGAGCAGTGGTATCAGAAGTGGAACTTCCCCCACACCGTTGGAGCCATAGATGGCAAGCACGTGGCCTGCAAAACACCACCCAAATCGGGCTCCACTTATTTCAACTACAAGGGCTTCTTCAGCATCGTCCTCTTTGCCATGGTCGATGCTGACTACAAGTTCATGTACATCGATGCTTCAGGCAGCAGCTCATCTTCAGATGCCCAGGTATACAATGCCAGCGACCTCAAGGAGGGGCTGGAAGGCGACCTCATCATGGGCTTTCCAGATCCAGACCCCCTGCCCAATGACACGCAAGATATGCCCTACTTCATCGTGGGGGATGACACCTTCTCCCGCAGAACCTACCTCATGAAGCCCTACACTTCTAGACTCTTCACCCGTGAAGAGAGGATCTTCAACTGCAGGCTGTCCAGGGCGGGTGGTGGAGAACGCCTTTGGCATCCTGGCCAACAGGTTCCAGGCACTTCTCACCACCATGCAGCATCGCCCAGAGACTGTGAGGAGGATCGTGAAGCTTGCTGCATCCTGCACAATCTCATGCGCACCCGCTACCCAGTCTTGCAGAACAGGCTCGTGGACCTCCAGCAAGGCAATGGGGACATGGAGCCTGGGGAATGGAGGCAAGGGCGAAACCTGATATACACTCAGGATGTGCAAGGCCCCAACAGAGCCTCACGTGAAGGGAAGAAGCAGCGCAACCTCCTGAGACACTGGTGCAACTCCCCAGCTGGAGCAGTGGAGTGGCAAGACAGGATGATAGATGATTAATGGGTGCTTCCTTCAGCCTGTCTCATCACACGGATGGGCCTACAATGAACAAGGCATTTAATAAAGAGTTGTGTTCATGTTGAAATGTGTGTATCAATGATTACATTGTTATTGATAATAAAGTTCCAAAGGTGTGGCACCTGGGAGGGCTGACCATACAGTCCCACTATGCTTGCACTGGAGGCTTATCTATCCCACTACTATCCTTACCCATCCCACAGCTATTACCCATTCCACAGGTATCCCTGCCCATCCCATTGCTATCTTAACCCATCCCACAAGCATGCAAAGGCTTAAACCAATTCTAAAAGTTTCCACAAAGACTTTATTACAAAAAAAAAGGAATGAAGCAAGTGTGTGAATCAAAGATAAACTTTATTGAACAACAAGCTGTAAAAAAAATATGACTCAAGTCAAGTGTCCAAATAAAGTCCACAGGTAGCCAGCTACCCAGTCTCTGGCACTCTTATTGGTCCCTCGGAGGTGTGCCCAGTCTCAGGGGTGAAGGGTCTAGGTGCTATGGAGGTGGGTGGTGCTGGAGTGCTGGTCTGTATCGTCATTGGGGTGCCTGGCCCCCAGAGGACAACAGGGGACGGTGTGTTGAGGAAGCTCTCAGACAGCTGGCTCAGACCCGCGATGCTGAGAGGTCCTTCCTCCATGCCATGGGGTGTAAGCCCCAGTACTGATGAGAGATGTACTGAGGCCGGGCTTGGCTGTGGGGTGGAGGAAGGAGTAGTGTAGTGGGGCTGTCTGGTCTGCAGCTGGGTGAGGACTCGCATGGATGGCATCGCTGTCGTCGGTGGCATCATTGTCCTGGGTGGCATCGGTGGCATCAGTGGAACCGGTGGCAACGGTGTCGTCCGATGACTCTGTGCCTGGACTGGGAAGGGCTGCTGCCTGTGCTGCTGGACCTCCTGGTAGCCGTAGCCCTGGTAGGTGAGGGGCTGTGGGAAGCCTTGGAATGGGAGGGACATCACCTGTGGTGGAGGTGGAGGAGCAGACCTGGACTGGGTGGGAGCAGGTGCCTCTGGATCAGGAGGGTTGTGAAGCAGCTCGGTGATCTGGTCCTTCACCACCTGGTACTGTGGTTCCTCCATGTTCCTGAGAGTCTGGTTGACATAGGTGAGGAAGGGCTTGCGGTTGGAGGATGAGGAGTTGGTGTTGACCAGCTGAGAGAGGAGATCTATGCTGGTGCGGATGGTGTCCCTGATCTCCAGCAGGACAGTGTGGCTCTGCCCCTCCTGCTGTCTGGCTCTCTGCCTTTCTGTGGAGGCGGAGCTGGGGGTGGTGGATGCGGCTACGACTGTGGTGGACTCGATGTCTCCTTTCTCCCACCACACCAGGGAGTCCTCCACGTGCTCCACCACGGTTACAACAGCTGTTCACGGGTTCTCCGCCGTGGCACACTCCATAGAAACCTGCCTGGAAACAGGCCGGAAGAGGACTGGTTCTCAGCAGGCTGCCGGAGAGAAAGGGTCATGAGAGGGGCTCCTGGTGCTCCTCGGTGGCGGATCTCACCCTCCAGGAAGCTGCACCTGGCCATGACGTAGGTCTCTCTGTCCGTCAGCTTAACCATGGCCTCGCCAGATTTCTTCAGGTACAGCTTCCCATACCAGGTGTGCATGTGCTTCTCCCAGCCGAGGAGCACCTCTGAAGTGTAACCCATACTCTCCGCCCTCTCTCTCCAAGCAGCCTGCTTCCTTTTGGTGTCCCTGTACAGCCGGTGTCCCTTCCGCCACAGATAGTCATTCTCTCTCAGCCACTCCAGCACCTCATCCTCATGTTCCTCCTCAATGAAGTATTGCCTCCTCTCCCGTTGTCGCATACGCCTCTTCCTCCCTTTGGCAGGACCAGATGGGCCCTCATCAGAGGGGCTCCCAGGTGGTAGGGGCTGCTCCTCCACACCACCAGCAGCAGCAGCACCAGCAGCAGCAGCAGCACCAGCAGGATCATAATCATCATCATCAGCAGCAGCAGCAGCGGCAGCAGCAGCAGGATCATCATCATCATCAGCGTCATCATCAGTAGCAGCAGCAGGATCAGCAGGACAAGGATCAGCAGCAGCAGAGTAAGCACCAGGAGCCCAGCAGCAGAAGCAGCAGCAGCAGCACCAGCACCAGCACCAGCAGGACCAGGAGCACGAGCAGGACGAGCAGGAGGAGCAAGACCAGGAGCACGAGCAGTACGAGCAAGTCCAGGAGCACAAGCAGGACCAGCAGGACCAGCAGGACCAGCAGGACCAGGAGCAGCTTCAGCAGAGTACGCAGCAGCAGAAGCACCACCTCCAGGAGCAGCTTTAGGAGAAGCTCCAGCACCAGAAGAGCGAGCCCGAGCAGCAGAAGCCCCAGCAGAAGCAGAGTCAGGGACAGGGGGCGGGAGGGTGGCCCTGTCCCTCTTGCCAGGGATGGCGGCAGGTTGCTGAGGCTTTCGCTTCTTCCCCATGGTTGTGGGGTTGCTGGCTGGCAGGGAGGCTGGCAGGCACCAAGGCTGGCAGGAAGGCTGGCAGGAAGCCTGGCAGGAAGCCTGGCAGGAAGCCTGGCAGGAAGCCTGGCAGGCAGGCAGGCACCAAGGCTGGCAGGCAGACTGGCTGGCAGGGAGGCTGGAAGGCAGGCTGGCAGCAAGGCTGGCAGGCGGGCAGAGAGCAAGGCTGGCAGGGAGACTGGCCAGGAGGCTTGGAGGCAGGCTGGCAGGAAGGCTGGCAGCAAGGCATGCAGGCAGGGCAGGCAAGAACTCGATGTTTCCTGCAGCAGGTCTTTCCTCCGAATGCTGGCCACGTGTGAGCTGCTTCCCTTTATATCTGCGTGGCTTACGCAATGCATCCCCCCTGCATGCGCAATTAATGCCAGGCATCTGTTAGGCTTCCGCCGTGCATCCGCTAGGCTTCTGCTCTGCATCCGCTTCATCCGCTGTGCATCCACTGTATCCGTTCCGCGTCCGCTTTGCTGAGGCCCCCCGGAAGCCTAGAGGATGTACCATCCGCTCTCATCCGCTTCCATCCACTGGGCTTCCGTTCCGCATCTGCTTTCCATCCGCTCTGTGTCCTCCCCGTGTCCATGTTATCTGCTCTGGTTATGCAAATTTTTGCCCCTTTTGAGAGCGGATAACAATGGATGGAACATTTTGCTCGTCCGTTGTGTCCGTTTTGCATCCGTTGGGCAGTGTGAGTCTTAAGTAATGAATAGAGCACTGCTCCTAGGATGATCAGGAACTGGTTTATTTCAGTTAGAACCAGTACTAGACAAAATTTTCTAAATTGGAAGTTGGTAAGACTATGAAGGGCAACAGTTTAGAATTTAACAACAAATACTACTTAAGAAATTCATAATCCGAAACATGAGTCCTTGGCATTGTCTGGCTGTCTATTTATGTCTGTCTTTTGTTTATCACCTGTCATCTAATCTGTGATGTGCCTTATATTTGTAATAAACTCAAAGGACAGAATTGATGGACCACTGGGTCTTTTTCTGTCGTTAGTTTTTATGTTTCTATTTCATTGTGTGCATTATCCTTTTATCTACTCCAAAGCTATTTTATCATTTAGAGATTTCTTTTTAAAAAGTATAGTCTGATTATCAGGGTGAAACAGTTTTAAGTATTGTATTGTATCTATATTTCCAACTCTTCGATTGTTTACTGCTATTCAGAGTTGTATATGAGTGGGCAACTATATAAACTGAACAAACACATTGCTAAATGTTGCAATATTGTAACAATATATACTGACTGCATGAGTACTTTTACCTGCATCTGTTATTACCCATAATGGGTTTGTTTTACATTCATATTTTATTGTATCATCATCAATAATTTCTGTTCTACTCTGTGATATAGAATTAGCAATAGAGAGACAGACTGTTTTTAAAGTAGCAACCTTGAATTTTGTTTCAGTTAGAAAACTCAAAATATCTTAAGTGATAACCTGGATTTTGGTGAGCACATCTGCACTAAGAAAGAAATAACTTTTACTATGAGAATAAAAAAATTGGGAATTAAAAACAGCATGAATTAGGAATTATAGAAAGAGATAAAGGAGATGAGTTCTAAATCAAAGATTATATTATTGGATGACATTGCATCCTACAAGTGACCAGAGTCTTATTATATTAATCATAGTCTTTTTCAGTCTTTGTTATAAAAATTAATATGAGATGTCATATTACAGATTTATAATTATATCTACATTTTGCAAATCAGCTTTATGCTTCTACTAAATTGGTTTGCATAAGGAGGAGAAAAGAAGCAGATGAACTGTTTTTTGTGAAGATAGGATTTGTATAAGAGTTTTCCATTTGTTGTATCATTATGCTATTTGGAGATTAACCAACATATTCAAAATCATATTATAAAATCCTGGATATTTTAAGACTATCATTACAAGCATCAATTTCATGTTGTTTTGTCTTAGTCTGCTTTCTGGCAAGATTAAGACAAAATATCAAGGTAAATTCTGTGCCTAACTGGGAAATGATAAATGGAATACATTTGTCGTTTTCTTCTTTCATTACCAAAAAAATCAAGGCCATCATGTTGAGAAGGGGTTAGCAGTGACAAATCTCCTTCTAATTAATCTTAATTTAAAAATCTACTATGTCAAAGAACTTTTTAGAAGACAATAATCAAGGAAAATATTATGAATTATATAGATCCCATAATCTGCCAAGCATGAAATAATGCATCAACAGTGTAGCATATAAAATGAAACAAATAATTTATTCTAGCATTCCTCCCTTCTTTCTCCTTCTACTTCTCCTCTCCTCCTTCTTCTCCTCCTCATAGAAATTTAAAAAATAAAGATTTATATATTTCATTTCTTTCATCTCTAACAAATGGAATCTACCCTATCATTTTTTTTGCTTTAAGCAATTAGTCAAAATATTACCGGATCTTTCAGCATTCTCCCAGTGTGTATGTTGGAAACATGTTAATATTAATTCTGTTTGCTGTGACATTACAATATTTAGCTCATTTTTTTCTGTATTTTCCTATACTATTGATAATTTCTATAGTAATGCTTGATTACAATGCTTGATTATCTGTAGAGATTCTCAGTCATCCAGGTCATGGTTGTCCCAAAGGTGGTTTTTTAGGAGGCAACTGGACTTTCTTGTTTTTTCTTTAGAAGACATTTTGCTACTCACCCAAGAAGCTTCTTCAGTTCTGACAGGATAGTGGGAAGGATGGAAGGATTTATATTCATTCCAGATAGCTGGAATGAATATTCATCCTTGGGGGTCATTAAAGCACTTGGAGATTTATCTATGTCCTCAAGGTCACCTGAATAGTGCTTCTGGTTCCTGTAAGTCTACAATTTTTCCCCTGAAAATTCATTCCTGCTCCTACACCATTCAAAGGGTGTTCATCCCAAATTGTATAGCTAAAATTGTATTGATTACAGATAGTCCATGTGTTCCGAAATTTTCAAATTTACTAAGGCACTGAAAAAATGGACTTACAACCAGTCTCAAAATTGCAGTCACTGCAGTACCCCCAAGTTACATAATCAAAGCTTAAGTGTCCAGCAACCTGTCCGCATTTATGATCATTACAGTGTCCCAAGCTCAGGTTCTCCTGCTTTGCTTGATCTGCTTTGCCATCAGCCTATCTCCCCCACCCCCATTTCTTCCTTTTGAGTCATGCTGCATTGCATAGCCAAGATGAAGAGGCCACTGTATTCTGCTCCTGCCTACCCATCACTTCTGTTGACTTTTGTTGTCTCCTTTGCATCATTTCTTCACATTGTGTTCACTAACACATGTGTGATACTTGACTGGCAATGGACTGAGACTGGTGAAACAAAGTAGATCTAACAAGAGCCTGATGGCCAGTTGCTGAAGATGAGCCCTGTAACAACAGAGCTCACAGTGTGTGGGACATGCAATTGGCCAACATTGGAAAACCCAGCACAGGGAAGGGGAAGTGAAGAGAACAATGGTCAGCTGGAGGCAGAAGAAGCATGTGGTTCCCTAATAACCACAACCAGATCTGCCAGAACTTGCCATCATCAAACAGCACAGTCACTTCACTTGCTAACAGAAATTCCAGTTCCAGTTCTACAAGGACTGACTATATTACTAATCTATATTTGATAAATGGTTAACCAGTTGATAGAATAATGTTCATCTACTTCATCTCCCAGACTTTTTCCACGCATCAACCTCCTATTTTGTCTCATACATAGATTAATATAAGACTGTATATTTATTGTACAAATGGTAACATCAGGCAGTGGGGAGATGAAGCATTGCCATACTATAAATGCCTATGTATACCAAGAATCAGCAGTTTGTTTTGTTAATTTCTCGCTAAGGTACTGCAGCAGCATACCATATATAATACTTACAGTGAAAACAACTGACAAACAAGGTATAATCCCACATTGTGAGAGACATGTTTGTTTTGTGTTGCAAAATATACAGTTATCCTCATACAAATTATCCAAGTAAGATAATAAATTCTAAAATTCTGGTAAATCACACAAAATTTACTTTGGCTGCAATACATATTTTAAATGTGACTGTGGCATGCTTTACCTTTCAGCAATAAAAGTATGAGATTTAGGATGAAAGTAGTTCTCTTAACGCTGGCTTGGTGTTTCTATTTCCCAATAAATGACAGTATTTCCTTTGAAATGTAATCCTTACATTGTAAATAATATTAGTGGATTTGATGAGTTATGACCTTGTTGGTTTATGCAACATGATGTATGTAGAAAACTTGTGAATGGGATAAGACTGAATTCATTGGCTCCTGTCCCATTCAACATGCAGTTATTCAGTGTCAGAAATCTACAGAGTTTATGCTTGTATATCTTGCCTTTTCAAAACTGCATATGGATTATAAAATATTGCTGGAAGATATAATTCAGTTTTACAGGCCCAAAATAAATTGAATTTTAATATGAGAATAAATTACAGTGTCATATCTACTAGTAATTTTTATGTTCCATAATTTTAGATTTAAAAAAAAAGATGTGGGGGGGAGGATAAGAACCATGATAAAAGCAGATACAAAACTATGCAAAGTGTTCCTTGCTTCTTTGAAATACTGAAATTATGTTTTTAATAGTTCTACATATTATGCAACTCAGAAGTGCATTGCTGTCCTTCGCTTATGTTGAAAAGTACAAATCAGGAATGAAGCTAGTTAAAATTCGGATACCACTAGGAAATCCTACAAGATTATTGATTGGATTCAGTGAGAATAGGTGAAAATAAGGCAATAGCATACTATTTCTATATTGTTTGCCTTGGATAATGCAACATTTATTTAGTCAGCAAAAGTTGAGCTCTTTGTACAACTGGCTCACAAAGGAATCTTTACTGTTAAATGAAACAGTTGGTTTGGTCTAATAGTTAAACACCAGCTAGAAACCAGGAAAACAGGAGTTTTAGTCCTGCTTTAGGTATGATAGCCAGCTGGATAATTTTCGGTCATTTGCTCTCTCTCTTGGTCCAATTCATCTCATGGTACTTGTGGGGAAAACAGGAAGAGGAGGTAGTATTGTGTGTATTGCCACCTTGAGTTGTTTATAAAAAGTAAAAAAGGTAGGAATAAACAAACAAACATGCAGCAAACTATTTTTGAAGGTTAAGTGTCATGTGCAAAGCCATAATAGATATGGAATGTATGCCGACTATGTCATAGATTGATCTGCATCATGCGCTTATTTGGCTTCCTGTCATAGATAGATTACCATCGTTACCCTTTGCTTTATCAGATAGATTTTGATTCCATTCATTTCATACATCAGTAACTTATGTGTGTCACCTTCAGGAGGATATATAACAATACCAAGCCCCATGTTATATATATAATTTACATTGCAAGTTCATCAGGCAGAATGCTGATCATGATTTCCTTTAAATGAACTTTGTATTTTGAAAATTACATTCCTTCTTCTGCACCAAAATATATAAGCAAATTAAAGTTTAATTTTGCAGGGCGTTATCCCAAACATTAAAATTAATTATTCAAATTCAATCTGTAATCCAATTTTACAGACAGATGCATAAGCCTTGCACTTTGACCATTAAAGCAGTGTGGTGGTGGTGTTTTTTTTTAAAGAAACTCTTGAAGTGAGTAATTTAATATGCATTTTATGTACTGCATTCCATATTGTGCAACAAATTAAAGAAAGAAATCATGACAAATAAAATATTGTCTAGACGTTACTGGTAAAATATGTTGTTTTAGTATAACAACATAGAGTATTATCTTAATTAGCATAAAGAAAGGATAGATATTGTTGCCTTACATTTCTGCTATTTGTATATTAATTATTTTATAGCTTAAAATTTAGTGCCACATAACCTTAGAATTTGGTAAAGCACGAGATTTTACAATCTGCATTAACTACTCCTATTAAACTAATTTAAAGGTTTTTAACACCATAGTTAGTTTCATAAATAAAGAATAAGCACTTGAAACCATTCATATGATGTAAATAACATAAATTGAGATGTAGGGAAATCTACTGACATAAGCAGAACAAAAGTAATTTTTGCTTTTGTTGGATTTTTTAAAAAATGGAACAATTTAAAATATTGCTTTTTTTTTCACCTTCAATATATCAGCAAGATTCTACTAAGAGAGTAAAGCAGCATCCCATATGTCCGTGTTTGTATATATAGAGAGAGGCTTTGCAACAGAAGAGAACCTTTTATTGCAGTTGTAAAAAAACAGATGGATCATGCATGTTATCTCTTGAACTTCAAGACTTGAGTAGAATGAGATAATATTGTACACTGCCCAGTGTTGTCCATGAGTGAGAGGGGCCATTGATTTTTTTCAGACGTAGGCAAACCTGGACCATTGCTTGGTCAAGAAATCAATTCTGACTTCAGTCCTTCCCAACAATAACAATAAATGTCCATTGTGTACATTACAATTTCCAAAATCCTCAGCAATGTCTACCCTAGCTGCATAATTCTGGGAGTTAAATATTCACATGCCTGAAGAACATGCAAGCTGTTTTGCTTCTTTTCTTCTGAATTCTGTTAGTATATGCCTGTATGTCCTGTTCCAGTCAAGGAGCCTGCAGTAATCTGTGATCGATTTGCCTTTGAAATATATATTGTAGAAACGAGTACAGATTTATTTGCATTTACTCTAATTCTTATGAAACTTGTAGGTGTTCTTGAATATTTGTAGCTAAACAATCTCCAAGAAAAAGTGCACATTTTCCTTTGCTACTACCTTTCCTGTCTTTTATTTTCTATCATCAATCACCTCTATTCTCTTTTTCCAAAAGAAGAATGTTTTTCCTTGTAAAGGGGGGGCTGACATGCACACTGGGGCAGCAGTAGACATTGCTTATATATTCATGTTGAACATCCCTTCAATTTTTTTCAAGTGTATCACTTGAGTACTCAAGCAGCTGAATTGATTTGGGGCAAAGCTGTTTGAATAACTGATCAAGCATTCCTGCTGTTGTGCCATATTATGAAGCTCTGCTTCTGAAGTTCAAAACAAAAAGAAGATATCTAAGAAACAGAGAGCAGTGAAGTGAATAAAACTCCAATAAAAAAGTCAAGGACAATGAAAATTAAAAAGTGCCAGAGAAGTATTAAAGAAACAGTTATGTTGGCAGCATTTTCAACTCTTCTGATATGGGTAAAGGTTATTTCTAGTGAGACAAATATTAAGTCAGTGGTATTCCATGCACAAGGAGTGTTATATTAGAAGTTCAAGATCAAGCCCAAAACCAGTAGTGTTGTTTGTACAAGCCAGGGGTTGATTGTCAGTCTAGAATAGGGACAAGAATTCTGCTTGTGTTACTATATTTCTCTTACAACTCAAGATTGTAAACCACAGAAGATAGGCAGCCAGGTTTGTACTTACTGAATTTAATACCTTGTGCACATTGATCATATTTTCTATGTCTCAGCTATACAACATTTGAAATAAATGATATGGCTTCTTACATTTAGGTCGAGTTCGTCTTGAAACCAAACATGTTTTTTTTCTTCAACAAAAGCCTGGAGTGCAGAATAACAGCATATTTGCAAAAAATATTTTTGGTGTCTTAGTACACATCAGCAGTCATAAGTGCTTTAAAATCCCCTCTAAGCACTGGAGATTTAACCAGGTGCCTGAAAAATATTATACCTTTAATAGATATATATAAAAAGATGTTAGAATATACTAAAGAGAATAGGTACAAAATGGAATGAAGAATTGGAATGTTCAGTGTATGAATATCAATAGCAGATCATTTTGACATCTCATGACATATACTGTAGTTCTATAATTATGCTTAATTCAATAAAATATTACATTGGACAAGTTTTGATAACAATGGTCCTTTTTTAGATGGAAAAGGTGCCCATTCAATAGTTAAACAAAACAATGAATTGTTTTAAAGATATGTTGGTGTAATAAAACATGTTTCAGAATATAAAGCTGGATGCATCATAGTTATAACATTCAGCAAAAATAATAATGATATACAGAGTTTCACAGAGAAACTTTGTCCTAATGAAGCTTTGATAAAAACACACCTTCAAGGAATGTACCATGCAGTCTGTTAATCAAAACAGTGGACCATCACATGAAGAGTGTAGGTGTCAAAAAAACATCAAGATGACAGCCAAGAAAGCCAGCATGTGGTCATGACTACCCCAACAGCCCCATGTGTTGTTGCTTGAGTGTAATACAGCTTGGATATCCCAGCAATTGTATTTCTACTCAATTAGCATTCTCATAATTCTGTCTTTGTGCAGCTATTTCTTTGTGTGTTCCAGAGTTTTCCATATTGTATCTGACTGAACTAACTAATAGCAATCTGTTTTACTTCTTAAAAAGGGCAAGTGTAGGATCACTGCCTTTGTTAAAGCATTATGTACAATCATATAAATGGAACCATGTGTCTGTGCTTCTTCTGGTGATGCTTATTAATTTAGTAGTCACTAAATATATTTAATGAAATGTTTCTTATTTGGGATATATGCATGTAGAACAACTTATAGTTTGTGATGCCATTGAATTAATGTGAGAGTATGCCTTGTTTTGTCTCATCATTGCTGTTTTTGTAGCCAGCTAATGATTTTATGTCATTGGTAAAGACATTTCACTTGGAATTACAGCTAATGAATTAATTTATATGCCATCTATTTTACTAATGAAGAGACTTTGGAGTGCTTAAAAAATTATAAAAAGATAAACATATTTTTTTTAAAAAAATGATAACTATTAAATAGAAACTAAAAACCAAGAGGATAGACACCTCCAGCATAGAACACTCCATTAGAGTGCCAAGCCAGCCAGGGGAACAAGGTTCTAAGGCCTTTCTGGAAGACCAAGAGGGTAGAGAGCTTTGGCAGCAAAATGTGCCAGTAAACAGTAAACATAGCATTAAAGACTCTTCTCCTAGACTCAGACAGCCAAAATTCTTTGAATGATGAGGTCTGTAGCAAACTCTTTCTGCTGGACAGAGTGAGGCTGGCCAATCCCATATACCCTATAAATCTATAGAGATATAATAGCAGACTCAAAGAAAATCCTGCAGTGAAGAAAATCCACTGTTATTGGCTCTGGAGTTTGGCAACTATATTGTTTATTATAGTCTATTGGTGTTTCCTCTTTATAAAGTATGGATCATATTTGCCTTCATGTCTATGAGTCATTTTCTGCTAATCACTTTTTATCACTATACAACACAAGCAATCTTCTATGTGTCGGCAACATAAGGTCCATTTAGAATTTATAGACTATAGCCTGGCATTCTGATCCTGAAACACATTAGGATGAAATAAGATCCACTGATTTCAATACAACATATATCAATTAGAGCATCAATTCATGCAGCAATTTTCTAGTATTTTTTCTCATTGGTAACTTATGCTTGCATAATAAATAATTGAAATGTTCTAGGTTTAGACAGAGATATAAATATTACTCAAGGCCAAATTATACATGATGGGACAAAAACTCTCAGAATTTCCTGACAACATGGTCTCTGGATATGTTCAATTTCAGATGTTCTTTTTAGCACCAGCATTACAATCCAATCTACATCCCATTTCAAACTGATTGACTACCACTTGATTCAATAATGCTTAAAGCTGTCTTTGTTTATTAAAAAGTTCTAATAATTTTCATGACTCCTCAATCTCACCCATTTCTGTTATAGCTTTAGGTTTGCTTGTATCAATCTACTTTTCTCAGAAGCAAATAGGATATCCAAACTGAATGAACATACCTATAATCATGCCACACAATAGTTAAAATCAAATAATATCCAGGGTTAAATTTATTTTGAATCAAAAAATGAAAAAAGCAACTTTCTTCACAGGTTTGAAGAAAAAGTCACAAAGTAAGGTGTGGCACAGCCTAACATATGAGCTATAGAAATACCAAGCTCCAATTATTGGACTGTTTTTGGATAAGCTTTTTCATATTTTTCAATAAAAATTAAAATAGACTGAATTTCACCATAAAGCTTATGAAACAAAGCAGTGGTGGGGTTCAATTTTTCTTTACTACCGGTTCTGTGGGCATGGCTTGGTGGGCATGGCAGAGGGAGAATACTGTAAAATGTCCATTCCCACTCCACTCCAGGGGAAGGATATTGCAAAATCCCCATTCTCTCCCCACCCCAATAACCTGCTTTCCAGCTCCATTCTCCTGTGCAGGGCAACAAAAGAAGACCCAGCCAATCAGCTGGGACTTGGGAAGCAGAGAATAGATGGGGTGGGGCCAGTCAGACATGGCATTTGCCAGTTCTCCAAATTACTCAAAAATTCTGCTATCGGTTCTCCAGAACTGGTCAGAACCTACCTGCTTAATACCACCTCTGAAACAAAGATTAGAAGACACCATTTTTCAACATGACTATGTGGCAGCCCTTAGCTTACATTGTCTTTTCAATGAACGGAGGGATGTGCCATATATATATATATATATGTATGTATGTATGTATGTATGTATGTATGTATGTATGTGCTGTTCAGCTTCCTTCGGGTATTATCCCACGTCATTGTAGTTCTGTTAAAGTTGTAGCAACGTTTCAGCAGAATCTCATCTGCCATCTTCAGGCTTCTGTATGGATATGGGTCTTACAGCTCCTGGTTTTAAATTTGAGGCTGGTCCATTCTGATTGGTTGGGAGCCTGGATCTGTTTTCATTGGACTTGGAGTTTGATTGATTGGTGTTTCTGGTTTCTTCTGTCTGTTTTGTGGCTTTGATTGGCTGGCAACAGTCTGTTCTTGTGTTGGAGGCTTTTAGTGCAGCTTGGCTCCGTGTGAAGGGATGGCTGCTATTCATTAGCAAACTGGGTTTCACCTGGGTGCCTGGTGGGGGGGTTAGATTGGAGCTATCAGAGGGAGTCTGTTTTTGCCCAGGTGTTTGCCTGGCTTGTGGCATGGAGATCTTTCTGTTTGAGAG
>BLBF01000010.1:37797173-37825315 GCA_015471245.1 Laticauda colubrina | reverse complement strand
GAGGTTGAAGTGCACAGATTTTAAAGTTACCAAGGTTGAGAAACACTGATCTAATTTAACCAATGCCAGTGTAAGTAACCAAGAGCGGAGATGGAAAGGAAGAGTCCTAGATGGATATTCCTAATGTCTTGTCCTAGCATCTGTTACCCTTCTCCACCTCATAATGGATTGTTTCTGCCTCTGATAAAGAGCTTTGAAGCTGAGTTTCCACAGTGCATACTATCAGGATCTACTTTTTAATGTTTAATTGATATATTGTTAGTCTTGCCTGAAAAACATATACTGTAAGTAAGGAGATATTTTCCTAAGAACTAGTCATTTGGCAGTTGTAATATATGTGCAATTGAAAAGACTTAATATTAACAAATGATATTTTAATTCTTTAAAAAGGCAGCAATATATATGTATAATATATGGTTCCCTGGAGCCTGAGGGATGAACTCTGCTCCCAGATTGGCTATCAAACAGGACACAACTAGCTTAGAGACAGCACTTCATTAAATATTAAATGTACTCCAGGTAAACAATAATATACCTCAAAATGAATCATAGCCTATGCAGTTATGAATAAAGTTGGAATAGATTTATAATGAAATCTACAAGTGCTCTAATTTACAAGTTTTCATTCCCGCACTTTTTATTCCAACAAAGACACACACACAGACACACATATAGTTTTCTCACCAAGGGACTTTATGTGGAATTTATTTTGTTTTTTATTTAAACTCATTGAAGATAAATTCTTATTTTAATGACTTATTACTTAAATAAGATTTTTTTTCTAAATAATTTAAGATAAAAGGATCTCTAAACTCTGCTGGATCTGGCCAAGAATGTATCCAGCCAACTGTTATATATTCACCAGTAACCTTTGCCTACTTCCCAAGCCTCTCCCCCAAGAAGAGTTTCACCACCTCCTTCACCTCTATATTTTATTTTAATTTTGCAGTTTTCTACCAGGAGATCAACATATAATGCAATTTCCAGTTAATGAACCTACCAGGAATAGCTAGATCATCTTAATTCTGCTGTAAACTAGATTTTATGACTTCCCATTGTTTTTGTCCTCGAACTCTTAAAAATTTTCATCATTTCTTCCCTCCTTTCATCATTCCTTCCTTTTTTTATTTATGACTTGGCTTAATGCAGGTGTGGGATTCAAATTTTTAACAACCGGTTCTGTGGGCATGGCTTAGGTGGTGGGCATGTCTTGGTGGTCATGTGACTGGATGGACATGGCGGTCATGTAATTGGCTGGGCGTGGCCAACTCAATATCACTCACATCAAGGCACATATCTCCTTGCCTGGCCTCTCATGACTATGGGGATACTGCAACAGTCATAAGTGTGAAAAATGGTCATAAGTCACTTTTTTCAGTGCCATTGTAACTTTGAATGGTCACTCTACACAAGCAAAGTACCAGCAAAGGAGAGGAAAAAAAAATTCCAGAGAAGTTCCTGAGACAGGAAGTCTAGTCCTGCCAAGGATATAATAAGGGTTAATGAAGAGGCAGTTTCTGTAAGCAACACCGGAATGTTTCCTTCCTTTCCTCCTTACAGGATTAGGCCAGTAATTTCTTCTAACAACCAGTTCTCCAAACTGCTTAGAATGTTAACAACTGGTTCTAGAGAATAGGTACGAACTGGTAGAATCCCACCCCTGGCCTAACGAACTTATTTGCCTCAAAAAAGTATTGATCTAATGTAGCAATGTTTTTTAATCTAATGGCATAAGAAAAATGTTTTGTTAATAATTTTAATAACAATATAAGGAACATTAATGAAGCTATGACATTCAAAGTGTTTCTTGTTTGAATTGAGAACAAGGAGCTCTTAATTAATATTTAAGGGAATTTAAAAATTGAAAAGCTTTCAACATTCTAAAAGCAGCTGCCCTAGCTTTTCAAAAGAATAAATCCTATGTGTTATCTAAAGCAGGTAAGGTAACTTTTCTCTGCTAAAGGCCATACCTTTTCAAAGTTAATGAGATGAGTGTCATATGCCAATAGCAGAACTTTTTAAAGAAATGGAAGACTGTGGGTCACTAACAATGGCTCTCCTTTTGAGAGCTCTTCTTTTTGCTTTCTCATTTCCTCCTCTTCCTTCTCCTTTGTTCTTTGGGGTATCTGTCTGTCAAAAGCAAAGGAGAATATATATATTAAATTAGAGCATAGTGTGTTTAAGATTCTAACTCATACTTTATAAAAAGGAATATACTTTTTATTCAAGTGTGCACTAGTACTGAATAAGCTGGATTATTTGTTAATATCATTGATGTTATACTATTAAATTCAATGGTGTAATATTGGTCTTTGTTTTATATATATCATACTTCAATTACTTCAAATTATATATTTCAGAAATAGGTTAAGATATTGAGAAACTGGTATTTTAATGCCTCCCTATTTAATGTCATATACTTTGTATAACAAATGCAAGTACCTCACAATGTTTTGTTTCAATTCAGAAATATCAGGTATTTGAATGACAATGATACAAAATATATGTTCAATGTGAAATTAATCCTTTCATATAAAATTAAGACTTAAAGAAAAAAAGAAAATAATTTGAAAGTTAAACAGAATCATTTATGGGCACAGATGGTTAGGTACCCCCATATATAAAGCCCATGTCACACAGCACCAATGGATGGAAAGAGGATGTAAAACGAAGAGAAACACTTGCCATCCGTTGGTTAACGCGATGCATCCGTTAATCCGTTCAGCTGCACAAAACCTTTTGAGCAGAAAAAGTATCCAACGCGTCCATTCTACATCCGCTACGCATACAGTGAACATCCGTTATACGTTTGTTGTCATCCGTTACACGTCTGCAATATCCGCTAGGTATCTGCTGCGCATCCGTCAACTCGCATCCGCTCCAGCAGAAAACAGACACAGGGAGGAAGCGAAATGGACAAGGAATGGACACGCAGCATAAGTAGCATGGACGTAGAAAGGATGAAAGCAGATGCAGCTCGCATACAAAGCTTTAAAATGGAAAAAACATTCGTATAGAGGATGTATCTCACATATTTAGGATGTCTGCAGGATGCCTAGAGGATGCAAAAGGACACCTAGTGAAAAACCTATATTTCCTATAAAAAGGGGGAGAAATCACCTGGATCTCACTTTCAGTCCAGCAGCCCTGCAGTGCAGACCTCTTCAGCCTTCATCTTGCTCTTGCTCTTCCACAGCATCCAGTCATATCCACCATGGATCATCACACACTCATTTTGGTAGCCACCATTGTTCTACAACAGTGCAAAGCCCTCTACAGGCTCTTTCACCTGTTCTACGGGAAGAAAAGGAGGCAGCCAAGAAGTGTCTGGGTCCGAAGATGGATCGTGAGAAGACTCGAGTATGGACTGTATAATAAGCTGATGGTGGAGCTGAGGAACGAAGACTCTTGTGCATTCCAGAACTTCATGAGGATGCCGCCAGCCATGTTTGATGAAGTTGTGCAGCGTCTGAGACCCAGGTTGACCAAGGCAAACAACAACTTCCGGCCCAGCCTGGAACCTGGGCTGAAGGTGGCACTGACTCTGCACCACCTGGCCTCCGGTACCACGTACAGGAGCATGCAGTACATCTGGAGGGTGCCACACAACACCATCAGCATTGTGCTCAGAGTAGTGGTGCAGGCCATCATCGAAGAATACCTGGAGGAGCTCCTCCACTGCCCCTCCACTGGAAGAAAGTTGCAGAGCAGTGGAATCAGAAGTGGAACTTCCCCCATACCGTTGGAGCTATAGATGGGAAGCACGTGGCCTGCAAAGCTCCAGCCAAGTCAGAGTCCACTTATCACAACTACAAGGGCTTCTTCAGCATCATCCTCTTCTCCATGGTCGATGCTGACTACAAGTTCATGTACATCGATGCTTCAGGCAACGGGACAGCTTCAGATGCCCAGGTATACAACGCCAGTCACCTCAAGGAGGGGCTGGAAGGCAACCTCATTATGGGCTTCCCAGATCCAGATCCCCTGCCCAATGACACACAAGATGTGCCCTACTTCATCGTGGGGGATGATGCCTTCTCCCTCAGAACTTACCTCATGAAGCCCTACACTTCCAGATACCTCACCCGTGAAGAGAGGATCTTCAACTACAGGCTGTCCAGGGCAAGACGGGTGGTGGAGAACGCCTTTGGCATCCTGGCTAACAGGTTCCAGGTACTTCTCACCACCATGAAGCATCGCCCAGAGACTGTGAGGAACATCGTGGAAGCTTGCTGCATCCTGCACAATCTCATGCGAACCCGCTACCCAGTGTTGCAGAACAGGCTCGTGGACTGTCAACAAGGCAATGAGGACATGGAGCCTGGTGAATGGAGGCAAGGGCGAAACCTGATAGATACTGTGGATGTGCAAGGCCCCAACAGAGCTTCACATGAAGGGAAGAAGCAGCGCAACCTCCTGAAACACTGGTGCAACTCCCCAGCTGGAGCAGTGGAGTGGCAAGACAGGATGGTTGATGCTTAATGGATGCTTCCTTCAGCCTCTCTCATCACACTGATGAGATTGTGCCATGTATGTTGAGTAGTCCTACAATGAACAGTGCATTTAATAAAGAGTTGTGTTTATGTTGAAATGTGTTGAGGAATGATTACATTGTCATTGATAATAAAGGGCCATAGGTGTGGCACCTGGGAGGGTGGACCATACAATCCCACTATGCTTGCACTGAAGGTTTATCTATCCCACAGCTATTACCCATCCCACATGTATCCCTGCCCATCCCACAAGCATGCAAAGTTTTAAACCATTTCTAAAAGTTTCCACCATGACTTTATTTACTAAAAGAACTGAACCAAGTGTGTGAAGCAAAGATAAACTTTATTAATAACAAACTGTAAAAGCAAAATGACCCAAGTAAAGTGTCCCAAGCAAAGATAAAGTCAGCAGGTAGCAACCCAGTCTCTGGCACTTTTCTCAGTCACTCTGAGGCGTGCCCATAGTCTCAGGGGTGAAGGGTCCAGGTGCTGTGGAGGTGGCTGCTGCTGGAGTGCTGGCCTGAGGAGCCATTGGGGTGCCTGGCCCTGAGAGGTCAACAGGGGATGGTTTGTGGAGGAAGCTCTCAGAGAGCTGGCTCAGTCCTGTGATGTTGAGAGCCCCTTCCTCCATGACATGGGGTGTCAGTCCCAAGACCAATTGCAGATGTTCTGAGGCCGGGCTTGGCTGTGGGGTGGAGGAAGGAGGAGTGTAGTGGGGCTGTCTGGTCTGCAGCTGAGCGAGGTGAGGCGTGGGTGGCATCTGTGGCATGGGAGGCATCTCTGGCATCGGTGGCAACTGTGGCATTGGTGGCATCGGTGGCATCAGTAGTGTTCGATGAACCTGTGCCTGGACTGGGAAGGGCTGCCTGTGCTGCTGGAACTCCTGGTAGCGGTAGCCTTGGTAGGTGAGGGCCCATGGAAAGCCTTGGAAGGGCTGTAACATCACCTGGGATGGAGGAGCAGACCTGGACTGGGTCGGAGCAGGTTCAGCTAGGCCTGGAGGGTTGTGCAGAAGACCTGTGATCCTCTCCTTTATCAACTGGTACTGTGATTCGGACATGTCCATGATGGTCTGGTGTACATTGGTGAAGAAGGACTTGCGGTTTGAGGATGGTATGTCGGTGTGTACCAGCTGAGAGAGGAGATCTACACTGCTTTTGATGATGTCCCTGATCTCCAGCAGGACAGTGTGGCTCTGCCCCTCTGGTCTGGCTCTCTGCCTGCTTTCTGTGGAGGTGGAGCTGGGGGTGGGGGTGGGTTAGTCTCTGGTGGCAGTGCCCTCTCGTTGCTCCCACTGCATCAGGGGGTCCTTCACGCGATCCGTCACGGGGAGTGCAGGTCTCGGGGGGGTCTCCATTGTGGGATGCTCCATGGATACCTGCCTGGACACAGGAGCTGACTCTTGGCCAGAAGAGGACTTGCTCTCTGTGGGATGCCTGAGAGAGAGGGTAGACAGAGAGTCTGTTCCTCAGTGGTGGATCTCACCCTCCAAGAAGCTGCACTTGGCCATCATTTAGGTCTCCCAGTTGGTGAGCTTGACCACGGCCTGGCCAGACTTCTTGAGGTGCAGCTTCCCATGCCAAGTGTGCATGTGCTTCCACCACCCAAGGAGGACCTCCGAAGTGTAGCCCAGGCTCTCTGCCTTCTCTGTCCAAGCCGCCTGCTTCCTTTTGATGTCTCGATAGAGCCTGTGTCCCTTCTGCCATAGGTACCCGTTCTCCCTCAGCCATTCGAGCACCTCATCCTCATGTTCCTCTTCAATGAAGTATTGCCTCCTCTCCCTATCTCGCATATGCCTCTTCCTCCCTCTGGCAGGGCCTTCTGGGCCCTCATCAGAGGGGCTTTGAGGTTCTAGGGGCTGCTCCACCACACCACCACCAGCAGTAGCAGCAACAACAACAGCAGCAGCAAAAGCAGCACCAGCAGCACCAGCAGCAACAGCAACACCAGCAGGACCAGCAGCACCAGCAGCACCAATAGCACCAGCACCAGCAGCACCAGGAGCACCAGCAGGACCAGCAGCACCAGCAGCACCAGCAGCACCAGCAGAAGCACCAGCACCAGGAGCAGTACCAGCAGAGTAAGCACCAGCAGAAGCACCCGCACCAGGAGCAGCACCAGCACAAGCCCCAGCTCCAGCAGAGTCAGCCTGAGCAGCAGAAGCCCCAGCAGAAGCAGAGTCAGGGCCTGGGGTGGGATGGTGGCCCTGTCCTTCTTGCCAGGGCTGGCAGAAGATGGCACAGGCTTCCTCTTCTTCCCCATGGTTGTTGGCTGGAGATGTGTCTGGCAGCAGGTCTTTCCTCTGAATGGCGAGCTGCATCCTTTTATAACCCCGGGGCTGACGCAATGCATCCTCCCCGAATGCACAGTGAATGCTTTGCATCCGCTAGGCATCCACTAGGCGTCCACTCTGCATCCGCGTCATCCACTCAGCATCCTCTCTGCATCCGCTCCTTCTGCTGCACGTCCGCTATGCTGTGCTCCCCCGGAAGTCCTGTGGATGTGCCATCTGCTTCCATCCGCTAGGCTTCTGTGGAGCATCCTCTTTACCTCCTGGCTACGTCCTCTCCCCGTCCATTCCTTTCCGTTGTTGTCCGCTCTGTTTTTGCAAATTTGGGGCACTTTTGAGAGAGAATAACAACGGATGGAAAATTTTCTCGTCTGCTGTGTCCTTTTTACATACTTTTTGCATCCGTCGGCCTATGTGACAGGCCCTTAAGTTTGTATAGAAAAACACAGAAAAATAAATATGAATTAACTACTATAAAGTATCAGCAGGCAGATTTCATGCTAACATACTTACAACAAAGATACTGGTAAAATGGCAAAAATCCTGGTAGGATGTTTGGTGATAATTTTAAACAAAAGAATGATAGGAAAATGATTCTAATTATTAAAGGTGAAAGAGACATAATGTATAAATTGACATGGATATAAACTGTCAATCTTTAAAATGTTATTCAGAAGTATTTGGTAAACCAGAGAATGTATCAAATGAAGATATAGAGCCCTTTTTTTAAATAAAATTAATCTTCCATTTTTAGATAAAATACAGAAATAACGTTTATTTACTTCTCTATCTGAGGCAGAGATTAAACAAACAATTTTAAAAACAGCAAGTGGTAAAATATCAGTTCAGATGGACTCCCTATTGAGTTGTATAAAAATGTTATAGATCTTTTTGTGGCAAAACTGCCACCTGTAAAAAGAGACATTTGATAAGGGAATTTTATCACCAGCATTTATATTATAGTTATACTAAAACCAAGTAAATATCACATCCAATATCATTTATTCATAGTGATACAAAAATTTAAAAAACAGTATTAGCAATAGATTACAGCAAATGATATTATTTGTTATTAAGAATGATGTAGCAGAACTAATAAAAACTAGGCAAGTAACAGATAATATCCGATTAGTTTTACATCTAAAAGACTTGAATAAATATAAAGTTAAATTTGTAATTTTCTCATTAAAATTTTTGAAACACCAAGAGACAAAATACACCTACAATACATATTTACTGCACTAAATAAATTTGGATTTCTTTTGGACACTACCATTATTGAGAAAGTGGCACTGGTTGTCAATTGCTTCCAGATATAATTAAAAGTGGGAGTTGTCTTCTTTAAAGGTCTACATGGCTCAGAACCTGGATTTGCGTGGAGCTACCGTTCTCCAGCACTTTCTGCTTTTCCAATAAGATCCCTTCAAACCCATCTCTGAGGAGGTTTTATTCCTGGAGACCACAAGACTATATCTCCTCCATCACGACCCCTCTCTTTTGTAACATCCTCAAATTGAGCTCAATTCAATATCAATACTGCTAGTAATCAGGAATGCCACAAACTCTGCTTTTCAGAAAGACTTTGCAGTTAGTTAGTTTACTTTGTTGATTAGCCCATGGCCATAACAAAGTGAAGAGTTCCAAATACATATTATTACTAAAATACAATAAAAACAATTTAAAATGAGATTGGAATAAAATACAATAATATAATATATGAATAAATAAAATATGATAAAATTGTATTTCAGTATCACCCCTGCAATTTACCCCAATCAGTCTCACATATGCCGATCTCAAACATTTTGCTCAAGTTTTGTGCTATATTAACTGTTGTTTTTAAATTCTGCATGCACATCAGGTAAATTGTTTTGATATGGGGTTCCCAAAGGATAATTCATTTAGTATATAGACCAAGGTACCTGTCTCTGATCCTCTTATATAGGCAACAATCAAATAGGATGAGAGCTAGGTCTTCTACCTCGAACACTTCACAAATGCAGATGCGTCCTTATAGGGTGTAAAATGGAATTTCCCATATCTGACCATTGTGTCAAGCTGTTCAAATCTTACTCACGTAAATATATCTCTAAGATGTTTGGGCAGTTGTAACTTTCAAAAACTGTCCATAGAAAGACTTTGTAGTTTGATAAGAGAGCTTCATACCTTGAAGCAGGCATTGTTTATAACTAAAATTATTATTTCTCAGCAAATACTGTTACAATTGAGTGAACTGTAAAATTAAGTCAGCAAACACACATATATTTACTTGCTTATTTATAATAATTAGAAACTGGGCACCTTTACTACATAAAATGACTATATTTAGTTCTAAAACAAGCAACAATTAATTTGAAAATTGAAAATAATTGCACTGTAGTTTGAATGATAATATTTTATTTACAAAACCAGATTGTTTTCCTACCATTTTAATGGGTTATAAACAGCACTAATTATGAATTGCATATGTATGAAGTACAGTTATTTAAATTGAATCAGCTTCTCATTAAAACTGTTGGGAATACTAAGAAACACATTAACTTTTTTCTGATGTCCTGATAGAATTGGTAATGACCAGAATTGCTAGATTTGGGGAAATTGCTAGATAATGGGAAAATATCCTGCAGTTTTGCTTAATAATCTCTTGACAAACAAATCTGTTAAGAATGTCAATCTGCTTTCAAACTGCAAGCTTTCCTGGTACAAATTTTATGAGACATAGTTTTCTGTCACATGGATGGAGGCAATATGTTAATTCCTTTGTCTATTTGGGAAACAGATATTTTTTGTCTTTTTAAAATTAACATAGAAATGCTGGGCTGAGAAAACAGGGGATAACAGAAGCTTGGAATAAAATTTGGAATTTCTATTTTAAAAAGTCCAAGTAAAATAAAAAGGAACAGAAACTCCACATTTTAATCCTGAAGAATTAAGGGGCAAGTTTAGAAATGAATTTACATTAAAAATTGAGAGAGATCTAAGAGTCCTACTGGATAACCACTTAATTATGAGCCAATAGTCTGTTATAGCTGTCAAAAAAAGTCAGTGCAGTCCTAGGCTGCATCAACAAAGAGATAGCATCAAGATCATGTGAAGTGATAGGACCACTTTATACTGCACTATTGAGATCATACTTGGAATACTACATTCAGTTCTGGTCACCACGATACAAAAAAGATGTTGAGTCTCTTGAAAGAGTACAGAGAAGCAACAGTTGAAGTTGATTAGGAGACAGGAGGCTTAAAGTATACAATGAATCCTTGTGGCAATTAAGGAGATATTTCCTATCATTGAGTGCAAATATTCAAAGGAATGTCTTGTCTCCAGAAGTTGTGGATGCTCCATCAATGGAGGCTTTTAAGAAGAGATTGAACAGCTATTCATCCAGAATGATATAGGGCAGGGAAATAGAGTGCCCAAGACCCAAGACCCACTTATTTATTGCAACCCAAGTCCCACTTATTTATTGCCAAATGCCAGTACGGCAATTTAACCTGAATACTGAGGTTTTAGTTTAGAAAAAACAATTCATAAACATATTTTATCTTAAAAGAAAAACACAATAACAGAGCTTTCAATGATACAAACAACTTTTTATTCAAAGGTAAAAGTTTGCATTTGACTTGCTTTTGAACTTGGGAAAGTTAAGAGTCAAGGCTTCTGGGTTATAGGTGTGGTGTATATAAGATAACACAGTGAACCCTAGACTTTTAAAGACAAGCTATGAACAGTTTTAATTCAGGCTTTGCAGATAACTTTTAGGATGGGCTTATGAGCATGTGGGGAAAAACCAAGCTACTGATCAGGAGGGTATTTCAGCTAACCAAAAACTGAGAC
The DNA here is from genome assembly GCA_015471245.1 of Laticauda colubrina. Lineage (NCBI taxonomy): Eukaryota > Metazoa > Chordata > Lepidosauria > Squamata > Elapidae > Laticauda > Laticauda colubrina. The sequence goes on along the minus strand of BLBF01000010.1, from coordinate 37,814,695 downwards.
TCCTCTGCACAACCCTACTGAATAACACACAAGAGCTAAAGGCTAGGTCACACTGGCCAACGGATGCAAAACGTATGCAGAAAGGACACAATGGACGAGCAAATTTTCGGGGGTGTCTCCATCCATTGTCATCTGCTCCAAAAAGTGGCAAAAATTTGCATAAACAGAACAGAAAAGAAAGGAAAAGAATGGACGTGGGTAGTATGTAGCAGGGATGTTAAAGGGATGTTCATAGGAAGCCTAGAGGATGTATGTCGGATGCAAACCGTTCACACACAGTGTGACATGGGTTTAAGCCAGGCACATGGAAAGACAGCAGGGGAAGAAGAGTTGTTATTTCAGCACCTCTTCCCCTCCCCCCCAAAAAACAAAGGAGAAATGGAGCATTCCCCTCCTTTCTCCCAAGGCTTTCAGGGGCTTCCTGGCTGTCACCAAGGGCTGTGAACAGCGGCATGGAGGAGGAAAGCCCAGGTACACTCTTCCCAATTCACCAGCCAAATTGCTCCCACCAGTTTCTGCAGAAAAGCTTGCCACTGAATTGACTTGAAAGCAAAAGGGACCCTCGAGGTGACCTTCCATGTGAATCCTTTGTATGCTGCTTCCTCCTCCACATTAGGCTGATGGAATGGACCGCAGCATGTAAAAAGCTTGTGCCAGAGGGGAGGGGGAGAGCAGTGTGCAAAATTCCTCCCCTCTATCGTAAGGTTCTGCTTTTAAAGAGGAAGGGGGGAAGTTTTCCTTGTAACCCAAGCTGAAGAGTCTATTATCAAGAGCTCATTTTCTTTGTTTTTTGGGAAGGCAAGCAAGATAGTCTAGCACTGTGATGGTGAACCTACGCTATGAAGTGCCAGAAGTGGCACACAGAGCCACTGTGCCATCTCTCCAGGCACAGAGGCCATCACCCGTTATTCTCCAGGTTCTGCCAGCTGGTCTTCGCATGCGCAAAAATGATCTAGCAGCTAGTGTCCACACAGAGAGGGCTCTGAGTGCCACACAAATACCATAGGTTTGCCACCACTAATATAGAGTCTCCTGCTTGAGTAGGGGTTAGACTAGAACACTTCCAAGTTTCCTTCCAACTCTGTTATTCTGTATTCTCATATTTATTTCTATGTGCTAAGCAAGTGTTCTGTGGGGTCCTTGATGCTTTCTGAGCTTGGTTTTGTTGTTGTAGATGTTTCATTACCACACTAAGTAACATCTTCAATGCTAGAAGAGATTGAGGTTTGCTCTCCCTTCATTTATTTCTTCATATAAGCTCAGTAACTAAATGAATATTTCAGGTTATGCATAAATAAATAATTTTCTTTAGTAATTATCATTTTAAATAATAAATGAAAATGCTATTGCAATCTATTTACAGCATGTTCTCCTTTATTTATAGAAGGTTTGTGCCATATTTTGTTCTGCTTGGAACACCTTTATTAAAATTTCTCAATAAAATTGGTGTTTTCTTTTTATTTTAAATAGTTCCATGCCTTTCTTCTTCAAAAGGGACTGTTGACATTCTTATGTCTAAAATTTAAAGTACTTTTTCAATTTTTATTTTCCTTTTTTTAAATAATTTTTTTTATATCTTGTGAGATTGATTTATCTCCAAAAGAAACACTGAAACTGCTGATTACATAGTCAGGAAATACTGCGATAGGAATTATTTCATTCTTTCCATTTTAATTACTAGAAAAACAACATATGGTAGAAGAGCCCCATATTTTAATATACCAGGTTTAATATATATGGTAGCAGTAGGAACTACCAAGTTATTAATCAAAGCAGTGGGGTGGGCCAGAATGTGAAGACACAAAGGTCCTTGGAAAAAGGTTTTAGATCACTAGCTCAAATCTTGCAATAATATTAATATTTAAAATAATAATTATTTTTGTAAGAATAAATTTCATAGATTGTAAAAATATTTATATAGAGAACAGCATGGCAAAAATGCAAACAACTATTAAAGAAAAAGGATCAAAATGCATCTTGAGGGATTTTTTTCTCATTTTGTATCCAAGAAATAGAGGTAACTGAATTTTTACTTGTTTTATATTAAAATTTCATTCATCCTGCATAATCAGAATTTTTGTACAATACAATTTTTTTCAGTATTTAAAGTAATATGCTTTGTGTAAAATATTTGATTGGTGAAAGAAAAGGTATTCATTCCAATAACCGAAAACATTAACATATTTATTTCACTTCTATCAGTCAGATCTTTCATAATCTGATAAAGAAAGCAATACATTTTAAGTTTTTTTTTAAAAAAGTCTGGAAACTCAAGTTATTCCAACCTACATTTTATTTTGCTTTGATTTATAGATTGATCTTCTTGTCCCTACAAAAGTCACGGGCATCATTACTCAAGGAGCTAAAGATTTCGGTCATGTTCAATTTGTGGGTTCCTATAAAGTCGCCTATGGCAATGATGGACAACACTGGACCATATATCAGGATGAAAAGCAAAAAAAAGATAAGGTAACAAGGTGGTTGATATTTGGAATATACAGGAGGCATTCTTCAACCCCTGACATTCTCCAATCTAGTAAACTGCAGGTTAATGTATAATGTGTGGTTTTATGGGATATTCATGTTGTGGTTTAATGGTTAAAGGTCAATGCAAAGTAAAAATTAATATAAATACACTGACATTTACTCATATTTTAATTTTAATATGAAGTGTCAAATTTAAATAGCAAATATAACATTTAAATGAATAATAAAAACCGTTAAATAAAGAACCTTTATCAAAATGTTTTTTTCAATGTGTTAAAATAGTGGGTCAGAACATAAAATATATATACTGAAGCAAATAATGTATATAATGATTTGAAAAAATATTTCTCAAACTATTCATACATCATCTGGAAGAATTCATATAATATGAAATATTTTTTTATTTTTTTATTTTTATTTACTTATTGAATTTATGTAGCCAATCCTCTCATTTGCATGTGACTCTGGGTGACAGATCCAATGAAATCACAAAAAATTAAACAATCAACATAATTCAACCATGAAGATTCATTAAAAGTAGTTAAAAAAACTATTAACCTTCTACTTTAATCCCAATATCTTACATCAGAAGTCTCCAATATTTGTGAGCTAATGAATAGATCTGACAAAATGGGTGTGATCCAAATGGTTCACAAAATTTGCCAAATGACGAACTGGAAATTTTTTTTTCCATACCTCTGCCCCTGGTTTTTCCAAGTTTCCCTCCGAACCTTAGATTTTTGTTTAATAGTTTAGGAGCTTTGAACATCATTTCATCGTAAGTTTCAGTAACTACTTGAATTCTTATTGCTTTCTGTTCTGTATTAAAATAGTAGATTCCTAAATGCATAATTCTGATTGGCGAAGAAAGCCAGGATAGGGATTGGTTCACTAGGAACCAATCCACAGAGCTGCTTAAAGGCGGCAAAAATGAATATCTGTCATTGGCTACAAGCCGGCAGGCAAACCGCTATAAAAGGGCTGCCACGGCTTGAGCCAATGTTCCGTTCTTCAACCACTGTTAATAAATAAAGACTTTGTTGTTGGAACCCGGTCTACCTTGCGTTTTTCCGGACGGAACACTGGCGACGAAGGTGGGATCATCCTAAAACGCGAGACTGAGCATGCGGCAACTAAAACCAGACTGAAGACTATGGCTGGAAACAACATGCCACCCGCACCCTTCAATCCCAATGAAGAGGATTGGGAATCCTACGTAGACCCTTTCCAAATGTATTTGGAAAGTAACGAGATGGAAGAGATCTCAGACCAACGTAAGAGGGCTGTTTTCTTGACACATTGCGGGCCCACGATCTTCAAAATGGCCAAGGCATTAGCGAAGCCCCGAGATGTGAAGCAAATGACTTGGCCTGAGCTTCAAAGAATACTGAAGGCTCACTACGCTCCGGTGGTGTCAAACCTTATCAAGCGGCACAAATTTTACCTAAGGGACCAGAAAGATGGCGAGACCATCGCTGATTTTGTGACAGTTCTCTGACAACTGGGGGGAGCCTGTGAGTTTCTGAACTTAGATGAGGCGATGCGAGATCGAGTAATATTGGGTTTAAGAGACTCTAATTTACAAAGCAAGCTGTCGCCAGAGCTACCGCAAAGGACCCATTGACTGCCCGCATACTGAACTGGGTAGGTAAAGGCTGGCTGGAAAACCAAAAAACTGAGAACTTTAAACCTTTCCGGACCAGACAAACCGAACTCTCGATTCAAAAAGGTTGTTTATTGTGCGATGATCGGGTAGTTATCCCTCATAAATTACAAACTAGGGTACTGGGTTTGCTTCATGAAGGCCACCCTGGTATTGTTAAGATGAAAAGTCTGGCTAGAAGCTATGTCTGGTGGCTGGGTATAGATAGGGACATCAAATACTGGGTAAATTCTTGCAACAAATGCCAAAAAACCAGGCCTTCCCCACCACAAGCACCTATAAAGGACTGGGAAACCCCACGAGGCCCCTGGTCGCAAATCCACATTGACTTTGTGGGTCCTACTAAGGGACATACCTTCCTAATTGTCGTAGATGCATACTTGAATTGGCTGGAGGTTGTAATTATGCCATCTACGACAACTGAAAACGTCATTAAACAACTTGACAAACTCTTCGCAACCCACAACCTGCTGGACGTCCTAGTGTCCGACAACGGGCCGCAATTAACAAGTATCCAATTCAAACAATACCTAGCCTCCCTAGGTATACGCCATGCCCTAACCGCGCCGGCCCACCCGGCTGCAAATGGTAGGGTGGAGAGAATGGTCAGTTTACCAAAGAAGGTTTAGGAAAAATGGACATTGGGGATGTCCAAGACAAAATTAACCGCCTACTCGCCCTCCAGCATAGCACACCCATATCACAAATAAAAACCTGGCGGAACTACTGATGGGAAGAAAACTTAGGTCACAATTAGACAGATTGCACCTGAATTATACACCAGAGAAACCCCCCGATTCCTCTACCTGTTTCAGGACATTTGAAATCGGTGACCTAGTCTATGCAAAAAATTTCACCGGGGACCCCTTATGGCTTCCAGGCACAATCACACAAATTACAGGCCCCTGGTCCTACCGACTAGCCGTGGACAATGGCAGGGAATGGAAGCAGCACATAGACCAGCTTCGATCCCGGAACATTGAAAGAACTACAATCACACCACCATAAATAATAAAAAAGATGAAAATCAAACCAAAGGGGGGGGGGGGGTGGAATGCAAGAAAATAATAAAGAACCGTTTAAATTAAACCCAGAATACGATAACAAACAAAAAGAGCAAAAAAGAGACTTACAGTTAGAAGAAACGTGCAAGAAGAGTCCACTCGAAGGGGCCAGCCAAACCAGCTCGACCTGCCCGGAGAAACCAGGAGGGAGTGGCAAAAACACTGGCCTGAGAAACTCAGGTGGCAGTAAAATGGCTGACTCACCCTTCCAGGCGGTTCCATGGGAAAGAGCTGGAGAGACAACAACCCCATCCGAACCGGTCGAAGTCTTTGGCAGAAATGAACCGCGCAAGTCCAGTAGAGCCAGGAGAAGCCCCACCTACCTGTGCGACTACATCACTACGTAGGACTAAACCAAGAGGGGAGGGGTGTTCTGTATTAAAATAGTAGACTCCTAAATGCATAATTCTGATTGGCTAAGAAAGCCAGTATAGGGATTGGTTCACTAGGAACCAATCCACAGAGCTGCTTAAAGGCGGCAAAAATGAATTTCTGTCATTGGCTACAAGCCAGCAGGCAAACCACTATAAAAGGGCTGCCGCGGCTTGATCCAATGTTCCATTCTTCAACCACTGTTAATAAATAAAGACTTTGTTTTTGGAACCCGGTCTACCTCGCCTTTTTCTGGACGGAACACTTTCTGTGTTTATTTTCAGTTATATACTTTGCCTCTTTCTTCACTGCTTTCCATTTTTTAAAGTATCAGGTTCTTCAGTGATTTTTACACATTTTTGTTTTCAAAAGATTATATTTTATTTTTTGTTCTTTCAGTGAACACTCTTTTTATTTCATCTAGTATTGAATTATTTGTACTTCTTGTAGTCCAAGATATTTTCAACTGTTTTTCTTTTCCAGTACAGTATTCACAGGCATCATTTTTCTTTGTTTAGCCTTTCTGATGATCTGGCTTTCATAGCCATGTCTAATAACTTAAAAAAAAAACAAAACATGACATTGGCAATACCTACTTTTCTTGTTAGTGTGATATCTCTTCCTTTAATGTCCACAGTCTCTTTGCTCTTCTTGTGAACATCTGGAGACATTCTAAATGCGATAATGAACTCCGATGACCCCTTCATTCCTCTGTTGAAAAATTGCTTACATGGTTGTGAGACCCAGAGGAATTTTAGTAAATAAAGAAATGTAAGAAACTGGTGTTTTGCTGCTCTCTATATCAGTATATCTCAAAGAACACAGCATTATTTTCAAAAATATCATTCAAAGAATCTTTTTTTAAGGCATTGCAACAGTTCTACTCATTTAAAACTGCTCAAGGTCAAGAAACAAGCAAGCACAGCAGGGATACCAGGAATGCTGCTGATTACAGTCAATTAGAATAACAGAATTTTGAAAGCCTGGGCAGGTTTTTCTCTGTCTCTCCTTATGCTACACAAGGAGTTTTTAACCTTTTTGTACAATGGACCTGCTTGGGATCTAGTCATATCTATGAGCACTTTTTCAGAAAAAATGTATTTAAATGCATATAATAAAATACAAAGATGCATAGCGAATTACAAAGTAAATCAGTTATTGTCCAATACAGTTATCATAATATTTAAAAATAACAAATATAATATATATAATATTTTATTAATAACCAGACAATATAAGTAATCCCTGATTTACAACCACAATTGACCCCAAAATGTCTGTTATTAAGCCAGACATTTGTTAAGTTAATTTTGCATCATTTTATTATCTTTCTGGCCATAGTGGTTAAGCGATCAGTTGACAAGTGCCTGAATTTTGATCACATGACCATGGGGTTTGGCATAATGGTTTTAAGTGTGAAAAATGATCACTTTAGTGTGAGTAGTCACTAAATGAATGGTTGTAAGTTGGGAAGTACCTGTATTTTAGGATGCAATAATTTTGGATATAGTTACAATCCTATAATAATTTTAGAGATTTGTTAAATCAAAAAAGAATATTCGTGTCTAGAGACTGTAATTTATCTTGTCCACCTATGTTATTGAATAAAAATCTAAATTTGATTTAGAGGTTAGTGAAAATAAAGTTATGCTTTTTTTTTCCCCATCCAAGTTCACATATCCCTGTGACCACCCAAAGCCCAGTGTAGAAGCCTTTAGCTAAAGGAGCTATACATTCTTCAAAAAGAAGTGTGATGTAGGGATTAGGGAGCTATGTAGATAAAACAAGGTATGTGTGTATATTCTTGCATGTGTGCATGTATGGACAGCTGTGTGTATATGTATATACACACATGTGTATACATATATACATATATATGTACATATATGTATACACACATGTATATAGCAATAGCACTTAGACTTATATACCATTTCACAGTGCTTTTACAACTCTCTCTGATTCAGCATATTTCCCCAAAACAATCTGGCTCCTCGATGGAAGGCTAGATATACAGCTATATATTTTTCCCTCCTCCATTTACTATTGTTCACAATAGTTCCCTGATAGAAAATTATATCTATTTAAATTCTCTAATGAAATTGTAAAGGGAACTGTTGTGACCAACACGAAAGCAAGGAGAGAAAAAATCCACCAGCTGATTCTTTTCATTTCTGGAGTTTCCAAAAATCAGATTTCTGCATCATTTGTGATTGGAATGATTTGTTGTATAAATGAGGTCTGATATGAACTGGAATGAGAGCTTAAATTAACAATATTATCTAGGAAAAAGATAATACATAGAAAGATAGTACATAGAATATATTAGACTAAAGCATATTTATCCAAATTAAATAACAGTAACAAACACTAAATCCATATTCAGCAGCATCATAGCATCATAGAACCATAACTGTTGTCAGAATCAACATCCTTAGCTATTCATCCAAAGCCATGGAAGAGACAAAACAAAATGAATGTGTATGTTTAGGAGTAATGAAAGCCATCAAAGAATTGATACTGTTTGGGCTCAACTCCAGTTGCACACTTTCCAATGGAAGCAATGTAAAAATAAAAGTATTCCTGCTGTTTCAAACAGCTAGGCATTCACGTTTAAATTATTGCTCAGAGTTGGCTCCCCTGGGAATACAGACCAGCGAAGCTTTTAAAAGACGCCAGTAGAATGTTGTTCTAGTTCTAAATGAATAAGAGGTTTGAAAAGTGAATACTTAACATGCATATTGCTTTTATACATATACTGAGTGGAAATTGCTGAAATGGTTGAAACTATGTTGGAAAAAATAAATTTTAGAAGAAAAAAAACTGAGTTAAATGGTGATCTTTCTCTTCTCAACTAGAGGTCAGTAGATCATTGCAGTTTCAGGGCCTGAAAATGGTATCATATATGGTAAACAAATCTTTTGAAAGATCTATTAGAATCTGTGATTTGAAAAGAAAGAAAACATATTACATCACATGAAATAAACTCTTATTATTGCAAATCTTTTTTCAGTGATCTTGGAATGTAGCAAACTGAGTATAAACATGCTGGGGAAAGAAAACTCACCATTATATTTTATGTACAGGGGATGTGTGTGTGTTTCTTATATATGTCTTTTCACATGAGAAGGTTCTCTTTACACATGAGAAAGTTCACTGTCCTCAAGATTTATTTTGTGTTCCAGTTTGGCAGTTCTAAAATAACCTGATTTGACTTGACCCTTTCAGATGCCACGTATCAGATTTGGAATCAAATCAAAACCAGAATTTGGAAATATAAAGCGATCATAAGAAAGTCAGTAATGCCTGCAATTTTATTAAATGTTAATATAACTCCATGCCTTTGGTAGCATTGCCTTGGCAGAGCATCATGCAGAATTTCAGATAAATCCACAGCAATTTTAGTGCCAAATATTTGGATTTTTTTAAAGTGCAGGATAATCCATCTACTGTACATTTTGGGTTTTATTAAGTATAAATTGTATTATTTAACTCTCCATTCCCACCATGACATATAGCTATGTGAAATATAGTAAATGTTTGGACAAGTTGCACATCTGGCACATGACATCATACTACATGTTATGCATTACTTTTATTAAAGACTACCTGCAATTTCCATATAACATGTTTTGAGATTTTTTTTAAAGGAAAAGTGAAACAGATGTCAAGGGACTGGAAGAAACAAAGTTATATGAGAACAGATTGAAGAACTTGGGTATTATGGTCTTAAGAAAAGAAAACTAAAATGTTACATAAAAACACATTTTAAATACTCAGAAAAAAGACCAAAACCTTTTTCATTCCACTCTGCAAGACATAAGTAACGGATACGAGTTTCACAAAAGCAGATTTGGCACAGTAAAAGAAGAGACGTCATGAATCCCTTCATTGTATTCAGTGAAGTTTGGACAGCCATCTACTGAATCTGAGATGCTCTAGTTTGAATTCTTCGACTGAGTATAGACTTGGACATGATGGCCCAAACAATATCATCAAACTCTAACAGTAGTCTCAGTCTTAGAACAGGAGTATACAGTATTTATTTTTATTTATTTATTTAGAAAATTCATATTACTGCCTACTCACATATGGAGACTTACAAGGATATAAAAACAGCATATAAAAGAAAGAAAAATAATAAAAAGAAAAATAATAAAATAATAACCCCCACCCAAATAGTATAATAATATTGTAAAAAAAAAAAGTATCAATAAAGCAGTCTTAGTAAAGCTAGTGCAGCATTGTTCCTTAACTCTGCTCTACTACTAGTAGATTAAGAATGGATAAATCAAGGCTTCATTCTTCTTTCATCCATTTTGCTATCATAAATTTCAGTATTTTCAGATTTTTCAAATATATTGCCCAGAAGGGGAAAAAAAGCTTTGCTCTGTTGGAGATCATTGTAACTACCTCAAAGAAGACAGTTTAATTACATCCCACAGCTACTATTGAAAGATAAAGGGTGTATTTCAAACAACCTTATGTTCGGCAATTAAACAGACTGAGTTTCCTAAAAATTTTCTCATAATTGAATGGAACCTAACTATTAAAGAAAATGTTTTTATTAAATTGTTTAAATCCTTTTAAAATTCAAATTAAATCTTAACTTTTATTTTCAAATTATAAAGCCAAAAAATTAAGCCCAAATATATAGTTGCATCCTATAAATATTCTTGCATCCCTGTAATATTACACTTGTTTATGTTAAATGCAAGAGACTGAGTTTTAAGTCTGTGTTATACTAATTCTCAGTGTTGCAATGAAACAAAAACAGGATACAGCCCATAAGCAAGGAAAGAAATTAAAATAAATAAATTTTAAAATAGTTTTAGAAAGAAGACATCAGATTGTAACTCTTTTTGATACTATTATGCAGATGTCATCAAGATAACAAAAAATTGTCTTGAGTGAGAAAAATTGTTATCAAAACAGCTTAAGTATCTTATAGGTTTACAAGGGCACCTTGTTATTTAATAAATTAGAATGGATGGCTATGTCACTTTTGGTTTTGTTCTGTTTCTCATTTTCCTGATGGATAAGTTCATTTCAGTTTATTTCCACATCTGACCGTCATCTCCAATGACATAAATAGTCAAATACATGTCTCTAAATATTCACATTTTGGAATATATTAATTATGTATATATTAATACGTAATTATTGTGCACTAGCAAACTTCACAATAAAATTCTAAAAATTGCAAGTTTCTAGGCAAGAGTTCTGGTTCACATAAAATTTGAAATGACACATTTTTATAAAAAATTCAGACCAAATATTTGCTTGTTTGTTTTTCACATTTCTGATTGTCTTCCTCAAAGAGAGATTTTTCCTCACTAATTTTGAGAGCCAGATGTTTAGTAGTTCAGGAATCAAGCTAGAAACCAGGACATTGTAAATTCTAAAGCTGGCTGCCTGATTTTCAGTCAGTTATCCTCATTTACCCAGCCCATCTCACAGAGTTTTGTTGTGGAGAAAATAGGAGGAGGGAGTAATATTAGGTACATAGCTTCCTTGAATTATTTATTAAAATGATAAGGATGGAAATAAATAAATAAATAATAAATTTTGGTTCATTAATTTCCAGTATAATTATAATGCTTTGATTTATTTTGTTGTTCTATGACACTGTTCTCAGCTAGCATGAACTATTCACTTTATATTTTTCACCTTGGGTTTTTATTAAATCATCCAGGAAAGATATACTGTATATAAGGGCTGGCACAACAATGTGACAATATGTGTGAATTTTGGGCTGGAATTTTGAGGCAGGACAAGGAGACAGAACAATTGACAGGCCACAAGAAAAGAGTGACAATTTCTAACTGAATTATTTAATTTGCTAGTTTGAATTACTGGGAATAACTTGTGCTATTTTTCCAAGGACATTCTCTATTCCTGTCTCTCTTCTTTACTATTCTTCCCCTTTTTTTCATTTCCCACAGCTTTACCAGCATAAATTTTCTAATCCTTAAATCACTTTCATCCCATAATTTATCATTTTATTCATGATGAAATAGATGTATAATGGTATAAATCAAAAGAGACTTAAGGCAGCATGCAAAATTAAAACAATTCACAACCAAATTCAAAAAAAAAAATCAATGTATTGGGAAAATACACAGATAAGAACATTCCACCACCTATCATCAGTCAAGCAGAATTGCAAATCTGTTTCTGGCCTGTGTGAAAAGCCAAGTTTAAAGCTTTCCTGAAGGATGGTACAATTGGTGCCAAACAAATCTTAAAGGAAGGATTAAACAGTGACACATAATGTACATGTCTAAAATATGTGAGCTTCTGCTTGCTAAACATCATTTCAAGAAAGCAGTCAGTCAGTATTTGGCTAAGGATAATTGTTTCTTCCTACATTCCATAATACCTGTATTAACCATATCCAAATCCATAATCAGAAGACATCTTTTTTCTTTGAATCTTTTTCAACATCCAACTCTCAAAACTGAACATTGCCTCCGGAAAGACCTTCAGCTATTACAATCTTCATTGCGACTGAAATTTTCTTGTTCTTCAAGTTGAGTTTATCATCTTCCCCTAACATTAATTTCTTCACTGTTCCAGCACATTGTCCATCTTTATCTCTTTTTCAGCCCAAGAAGACAAACTCTGCTTTCACTTCTGCACTCTCATCTATAACTTTAGTAATCATATTAAAGTGATGTACTACATACATCATGATGTAATTTTTCTCTTCCTAAAATGTAATAATCCACAATGTTACTTTACTCTTTTACCTATTACTACTGGCACAATATTTGCTTTCTTTTACCAGTCACTCTACTTCTATTTGCATATCTTTGTATTTTGTGATTATTTTAGTTCTTTCTCTTTTATTCTGCTGTTTCCAGGTACTGATCTTATTATTACTATTGGTTACTCACACAGACACCATCACACATAGCAGATCACAAAAAATTTGAGTTTAGACTGGATTCCACATTTTTGTCCACCTATTAAGTCTTTCCCAAGGATGTGAGATAGGCACTTGTTGTTTGATGTTAAAAGTATTGCTGCATGATGTAAGCCAATCCAAGTAAAGTTGCTTTTTGCCATGAATTTGTGGTGATTTTGTTAATATCAATATTGTTCAGTAGTGCTCCAGATATTTTGTGCTTTCACCCAAGGTGCTTATGCACAATGTGAAATCACGACCACCAGTTCTTTAGCTAGTGTTGCACTTGATATGCATTCTTCCCCAATACTTAGGATGTTGTGATCTATAGTATGTGTGTTGATCTAAGCAGTGTAGTTTTTTGTAATAGATGGAAATTTTGTCAATATGCAGATTTTCTAAGTGGCATCCAAAAATTTTTGGTTTGGCATCCAATGTGCCAATAACCACTGGACCACCACAGTCTGTTTATGCCATAATCTTTTTATTTCAATGTTCAGATATTGATACTTTATGATCTTCTTGAATTCTTTATCTGCTGTTCTTCTATTTCCTGGTCACATCAATTATCCACAGTCATTCCTTTTCAACCCCAGTTAAATCTGATCTATTATGACCCCCATTTATCAGTTTGTATTCAGAATTCCTGCTCATTTTCAACAAATTTTAACTCAATTTTGACAATTTTTACAGATATTCCAGTGAATAATTTTGCTGATTGCATTTTATCATTGTTTAAAAGATTGTGTAATCTTTTTGCATGAGCTAAGTATAAGATATACAGTTTCAAAGTCAGCCTCTTTGCACAATCGTCTGCTTGAATCATTTGACAATTTTTGCATTCAGACCTTGATTGCATTAATTTACATATCTAGTTCTTAAGCAGCCAAAATCAAGCCTTCCAATTTTATTTGTAATGTTCCAGTATGTAAGCCATTGTCACAGTTTATCTTTTTCCATTGTCCCTTCAGTCTTTTATATAAATTGACCATGTAATCCTTTTCTTTCCCAGCATTCTGTTTTTGTTTTCATTATATGGATGTTCATGTTTTGTTTCCTGCCATAAGTTCCCATTTTTAACTTGCATCAATGCTTCTTCTTGGTTCTCTTTTATGTAATCAGCCTATGTGTGCTATTATTTAATAGTTTGACCTGAAGTAAACTTCTTTCTCCATTTCTGAAGGACACATGTAATCTATTAATATCACCCGGGGGATTTAATGCATTGTAAATAGTAATTAAATTTCTTGTTTTTTAGTTCAACTTATGACCAATTATGGAATACTCTTCCCCTGGAGGTGAGGCAAGCCCCCATTCTCCTAGCCTTCTGAAAAGGGCTTAAAACATGGCTCTACAGTCCTGTGTGGGGAGCCCAGCAAATCACTCAGTGTGAGGCTGATTAATCCCCTAATAGTCCTCACCTCTCCTTTTAATTAATTTTAATAGTATTTAATCACTCTTGTTTTAACTTTAATAGATACTATTTTATATAGTTTACCTTTTTCTGCACACCACCCAGGATCCCTCTTAGAGGGAGATGGGTAGTTCAGAAATGTGAAAAACAAACAAACAAATAAAATTAACATTTGATATATTTATCTTTGGGGAAATTTGGAGATTCTTTTTTCTATTTCCATTTCCTCATTGCCTCTTATGTGTTCCCAGAACTCCACAGGTAACCTTTTGCACATATTAAGTGTCCTAAGTTTGTTCTGTACAAATTTCTGTGAAATATTCTCATAAATAAATAAAATATTTATATTAAAAAAAACTTTCCAGTACACCTTATCTTTATAATTTTCTACATTTAACTCATATGTTTGATCCAGTAATCGCTTGAAATCCTCACAATTATTTAAAAATGTTCAATCTGCATACTCTTTCATTCTTCAGATTTTTTTAACAATTAATTTCCACTTTGGGGATGATGCTTGAATGATTACCCTTCTGCAATCATATGGCAAGGAAAAAAGGAATATACTTCTGCACATTAGCTTATCCCACCTTAGCAAACGAAGCCTAAAATGTGACCTGTATATCATGGAGACATTTACATTTAATCAGTCTGTTTTCCTGTTGGAAATGATGATCTTGTTAGCATATATTTCTTTGGGATTGATATAATTTCATTCATTAGCAGCTTTTTTAGAGAAATCTCCAAGCTGCACACCAGTGATAAAATAACATCTCAGTTTTCCAAAAGTGCGCATAAACAATATTTTTCCTTATTGTCTGCTTGCAAAATTATGCCCTGTACTGAAGTATCATTAAGGGTAATTAAATTATAAAAGTAGTAAAATATTTGAGGGAGCTACAGACATATACATATTCTATATTGCTGGAGGGATTGCCTTCTATCAATATATCTTTAAATCCATGCCATTTCATGGGTGGAAGTGTAAAACTGTTTTCTTAGTTTTGAGTTTATCTCTGAAATTATCTCTGAGAAAGCTTCCACTGTAGGGTCCCCTATCAATATCTCTCTTTTGTCTCTTTAAAACCAAGCATGCTAAAAATTCCCCCACCAGCAGAATTACTTGATACTTGATATAAAAATCACTATTGAATTCAATGGGAATGAATCCCCTTGCCATAATTCCCCAAGCTTTAATGCAGGATTGCTATTCTCTCTCTCTCTCTCTTTCTCTCTCTCTCTCCCTCCCTTCTTCCCTCCTTTTCCCTCTCCCTCTCTCCTTCTGTTACCCAGCAGTCACGAAGGCATCAAACAATCCAGAAAGCTTGCAAACAGGAGAAATTTAAATGTAAACAAACCTCCAACAAGGAACAACTGATTGCCTATGACAGCAAGCCTTGCCCACCAATATCAGAATGAAAATCCCATCTTCACCGTACTGCATGGAAAACAACATACCACACTCATTAGAACTGATAGTAGATGTTACTACCTAGTTGGATAATGAAATCTCTGTAACTAAACAAACAAGTTGAGAGACACCAAGGATCCACACATAAAATATTTCTAATAGTTCATAATACCATAAATACCATAATACCAAAACCTCCAGAAACAAAGAGTCTAGATGGGGAACCTCAGCCTTTACTGTCACAATATCAGCACTAGGTTTGGTCTACTCCACAGCTGAATGCTGTGTCCCCATTTGGCTTAATAGCTGTCAAACTAGCAAGATCGATGCTAGACTAAATGATACAATGAGGATCACAAGTGGTTGCATAAAATCTACTCCTACTTGCTGGCTCCCTATCTTGAGCCAAATAGCACCACAGCCCTACAAAGGCAGGAGCCTTAGTGAAGGAGTACAACAAAATTATGAGAAACCCATTTCTTCCTGTGCATGTTAATCTTTCTCATCTAACATTTGGCAGGCTTTAATCCAGGATACTAAAAAGCATACTAAAACTAATAACATCACCATGCCAACAAAAGCGCCTATAGTCAGTGCTGTGGTGTTCCCAGTTGCAATGTATGGCTGTGAAAGTTGGACCATAAGAAAGGCTAAGCACCAAAGAATGAAGCCTTTGAACTATGGTGCTGGAGAAGACTCCTGCGAGGGACTGCAAGGTGATCAAACCAGTCAGTCCTAGAGGGGATCAACCCGGACTGCTCTTTAAAAGGCTAGATCCTGAAGATGAAACTCAAATATTTTGGCCACCTAATGAAATGAAAGGATTCACTGGAGAAGAGCCTAATGCTGGGAAAGATTGAGGACAATAGAAGAAAGGGATTACAGAAAATGAGGTGGCTGGATGGAGTCACTGAAGCAGTAGATGTGAGCTTAAATAGACTCCAGAAAATGATATAGAACAGGAAGGCCTGGAGGAACATTGTCCATGGGGTCGTGATGGGTCGGACACGACTTCACAATTAATAATCCAGGAAGTTTTCTCTGGAATTTGTTAAACAGCTATATAACAACTTTGACATCAACCCACAGTGGAAAGCCAAATGGGCTGCTGAATGCCCAGATACAGGCAGTTACATAGATGACCCTACACAAAAAATAACAGGTTTTGACCTTCCTCACCAGCATTGGTCAACTCTGAACAGGATCCATACCCAACATGGTGTCTGCCAGGACTCATTGTTTAAGTGGGGTCTTGTCTCCACCCCTCAGTGTGACTGTGGTGCTCCTCAACAAAATATCCATCATATTATGTCCAAATATCGATCAAGAGCTTACACCAGCTCAATGTTTGATTTTTTCAACTTATACCACACTGTCTTTGAATGGCTGGGTGGCTGGACATTAACATTTGTCTATAAGTCTATAAGTCTATGTATTTGCCATACGCTTAATAAATAAAACCATAAATTAGTAGATTGGACTTTAAATAGTCTATGAGTATTTAGCGATGCTTTGAGTAACAAGTTATTTTTAATAATAAAATATAATGGTCTTTTATTTATTTGCATGTAAGCTACAGTATTACAGATCTCAGAGAACAGTTAATCAGTTGATCAGTTGATAAGAGAAGAGTTTGTAACCATAGACACCCATAAAACCACTCAGGATACTTATGTTAAGAATAAATCTTCCATAATTTAGAAGGATTTGATCTCTAATAGATTGATATATTTATAAATCACAGTTTTTAAAAATATTTTCACTGAGTACAGTATATGAAATTTATTCCATTAAGCCAAACATCTATTTTAAAAATAGAATTATTCCTTTCTGGATAACTTTTCTTTCATGTGACAAAATGTAATTTCCTTTATGAGGGCAGAAGGTATAAAATCCTTGAAGTGAACATTTTTATTTACTTTGTGCACTACATATATATTTTTATAACTATATCTTGCTGGTTACCTTTCAGGTTTTCCAGGGAAACTTTGACAATGATACTCACAGAAAAAACGTTATTGATCCTCCAATCTATGCACGGCACATAAGGATCCTCCCCTGGTCATGGTATGGCAGAATCACTTTACGGTCAGAGCTTTTGGGCTGTACGGAAGAGGACTGATGCATAGATCTGCACTTAATAGCACAACTCTTTATATATATATATATATATATATATATATATATATATATATATATAT
>BLBF01000010.1:37779304-37797163 GCA_015471245.1 Laticauda colubrina | reverse complement strand
TATATATATATATATATATATATATATATATATATATATATATATATCTCCATAGAAGAAACTGCAAAACCTGTAGGAAATTGAATGGGCTTTTCATGAATAAGTGCTCACTTTCTGGTAGGCTGTTCTCTTTTGTAAGGAAGTCTAAGCCTGCCCTTAAAATGGTCCAATTCTGATGCATATTCTTACTTTTTTCCCCCTTTTGTTCCCTTTTAAATTTGCTCCAATTATTTCTCTGTTTTACTGTGAAATTTCAAGTTCTCTTCTGAGTTGTTCTCATTGGCTAAAATGTGATGAGAGATAAAACAAAAATGCCGTCATTTTTGCAAGGGAAATGAACATGGTTTTACCGAGTTCATTCATAATCTGAGAACAAGCTGATGGATGTCATTATTTCCAAACCCATGCAGTCATCTTACTTACTTACAAGTGATACTGTGGCTTTAGCAATAAGTTTTTTCTCGGGAATGACTTCATTTGATTCTTTCCCTTGTGCCTATCATATACTGTCATGACAAATGATACTATTTTTGAAAACAAAACTCTGTGGTCTGTGATCCTTCCGATATCACGCATTACATTTTGTAATTTCTTTTAAAAGAGCTGAGTCCATGCACTTTAGATTTTGTTTCCAGTTGCTTCACTTTTCATTAAGCACAATGGGAACATTTCATTACTTTTTACATTTAATCCCATTAACTGCTGCTGTTTATTTTCGATAAGCAAAACTGAATTTTATAGGACAAAATCTGTCATTGTTACATCATGAAATCTATGATTTTGTAAATGAATTCAGCTTACAGATTTTCCACACACACACACCCAAACAGTGCTGGGCTGACAAGGATATGGACCAAATCTAAAGCTAGTTCTCTGTAAAAGAAAGTTGCATAAATAGTTTAATATGGCATTCATGTGCTGCTGTCTTTTCTTCCTTCAGAGTTGGTTGTTAATCTGTGAAGGAGCTGCCCCCCACCCCTTGGATCAATGGGAAGGGAGTCAGTGTGATAAAAAAATCTAGCATTCATTCCAAAATGAACCAATGTATCTGTAGTTCAGAAGTGTAACCTGGCTACAGCATTGTCCATCAGCTATACTTCAGAGGAACAGATACAAGTAATGGTCTGGATGCTGTTATGATCTTTCAGTTATTGCAAAATTCAGCTGTACAAAGTTATTTTGGGCACATAAGTTTGATAATAGGGCCAGGAATAAGCAAACATAGATGGAAAAGCAGGAGAAAGCAGAAGGGTTTTACTGAATGCAAATATCGGACTTAATTTCAAACTGCACATTTCTCTGGTTATTAAGACTGTAAAGACACTGGTGGACTAAGTTGTATATAGCACCTAACAACATCGCAATATTAAGAGTGTACTTTCAATTCTTTTTAAAACAAGGAATATTTCTTTCCCTACTAAAAGATGCTATGTGTGTAGAAATTAGGCTACTAAAAGACAGCTAACCAGCCCAAGATCCCTGCTACTGGAATTCAGCTTTCACTTACACTGTAACCCAGGACAACCATTATGCCAGAGCTTTCTAACAATATGGAAGAAAGTTATTAGGAGAGGGTTAAGGTTTTCAAAGAGATGGTCCAGGTAAAGATTGTTATCATTACTGTAGCTCCTATGTCTCTGATACTTATGTGACAAGAATTACCTATAATTCCAGGTCTCATGCACCTTGATTAAGGAACATTTCTTTTTGTGCCTTGGATATACTATCTGAAAATATACAGCTAGGATTCAGTGCACACCAGTCAATGCTAGAGCACCATGTATCCCTAGTTTGTGCTCATCCTTAGCCAAACAAGATATGATATGCTGTTGTCATGGGAAAGAGGGTACCAAGGTACTACAAAAGGATGGCTGGAATGGCTTTTTGTTTCCACTTGTGTCCATCCACAATGGCAATTATATATAGAAAGACTGTGCGAATTTGACAGATGACTTAATAAGTAAAATTTCTCTTGCAAATGGAACTCCAGTTTGTTCAGGGGGTTCTGCTGGACAGTGATCCTGGCCACTATTGCAAAGCACTTTCATTTAAACAAGGTATTTGCTGAATGTACTTTTCTTACTTGAAACTTGATATCAAACACCATCTCCTTTCTTATATTCATAAAAGATATGTGGGAGGGATGAGATGGGTTTTTTTTTTAAGCCTCATTCAAATAGTTCACACTAAACATTTTTATTAACTTGCATTTCTTTTTTCCAAATCATGGCAATATACAGTAAGCATGGGTTCTACAACCTTGATATATATATAAAAGAGCTACCCTATAATTGTAGAATATAATTAGAAAAAAAAAAGATTATTGCCAGCACTGGCTTCCTGCAGTGGGATGAATAGTGGGACAGGTTATTCTTTTTAAAAATAAAATCTCTTTCCCCATGCAACCTGAAGTTTAGAGAAATCCGTAGAGCACATTTGGGAATACATGGGAGCATGGGAGAAAACCAGCAAAGGTAGGAGACAGTATAGCACAAGTAGATGTAATGTTTTATGCATCACAAGTTCTTCACAGATTCTCCTATAGATTTGCTTCATGTGGTCTGGACTACATAAGTTTTTAATTTTCAGGTGATATTTCCTAAAAATATCACTCTAAAAAAAAGTATACCAGTAAAAAAAGAAGATGGCTGCCTAGACTTTAAAATGATCAGAACTCACACATTTAATTTGTAAGGCTTAGACAAAGATACTCAGAGATGTTCAGTAGTGGAATCTAATCAAGGTAAAGCAAGTACCGCAAGTATCTGTAAGGAATGCCAAGGTTCTATGTATGTTTATGACTTTTGTGTATGTGTGTGTATTTTAGTTGGATTTGTGCTGCATTATTGTCTTGTCTGTAACTGTGTTAACATTTCTTAACAATGTTATTTGTGGAATTGTCTTTGATTGTAGTGAATAATTTTAAAGAGAAAGTCAACTCTGATTGTATTAGGGAGCAAAAGTCTGATGGAATAAAGGCAGTAACCAAGATGGCATTGAACTATATACAGACCCTATTCTGCATTTTAGGCTCTTATGAAATGCTATATAAGTCATAGCCAAGCGAATCTGTTCAATTCGAAAAATTTTCTAGAAGTTAAAGCAACAGCAATCATCTGTAGCTTGTTGTTAAGTCCTTCCTTTTATAGTGGATCTATACTTTAAAGCAGAGATTAGCTAAAGAGTGCAGCTGAGATATAATTCTTCAGCCTTCAAAAGCCACAGGGGAAAGTAACAATTATATTGAAATGCCAATCAGAGGGAAACATTACATTTAGAACTTTTTAAAAATGGGATCTATGTCAATAAGGGTAAGTTAAACTCTATGGAAATGTTATGATCCTATAATCTATGCTTGCTGAGGTATTAAAAAAGGTTAAATCCACCAAAAGGTAGCTCAGTGAATGATTGCAGAGGCTTCAAGAATAGGACTGGGAATTTGCTTGCGGCAGGTTGCCCATTCTGGTTAACAACCTCATTCCTTCTTTCAGTACTATTGGACCGAAGATTTCACTTGTAGCCAAATGTTCATACAATGCAAAATAAATTAATTCAGGTCTTGGCACTGAAAACAAATTCAGAACACATATGCAGAGGTCTATGTATGACTCATCTTGAAATCAGACAGATAAAATCTAGATTAACATCCCAAGCAGGTAACCCATGCCAACCAAATCACTGCTTTTTTTTTTTTTTTTTTGTGCCAGGCACATAGCTATTGATTTGTAAGAGAAATTGCAGAAATAATACATTTTGGCAGATGTGAATTCCAGAGCAACATAATACTGCCTCTGATAGATCAGGGTAATAAACATATATTTTTTACTCTGTAGAGAGTCATATGGAGGAAATTGGCCTGGGTCTACAGCATCCCTTCAATAAGGAATGTTTTCTATATTGAATTTCAATATGACAAACTTCTGATACTCCTAGTATCACTTCATTGCACTGATGAAATAGTTTGTGCTGCTAGTCATTACAGATTTATAAAATGTATTAGTGCTTTATTTTTTTAAATGCAAAGAAGTGAATATTTATTTGGTTCATAATTAACATATGTATAACAATTTACAATGCATAAAATGTCATGTTCAAATGTAGTAATTTACATTCATTCTTTTTTAAAATAATTGTGTTATTTTCCCTTCTTTGTTTATTTCTGTAAACTACTTAATTTGATTCTGAAAGTGTCTGCTTTTAGCAAATATAGGCACAATTTGTTGAAAAATAATTCTTGCAAGATCTATTTAAATGAATAAATGGATTATCTTACGATAGCTATATTTGTGTCCTAGTACAGCTAAAGAGAAACTTGTTCAACTTCAGAATTATGTTAAATAGAAAATGGAAGCTTTCACTGATGTCAATGGAAGATTCCTTTGAAGTAAAACTGTCTGCTTCTCATGAGTAATTTTATTACTCAAGGAAAGGAAAGAATTGTTTTTAAATTCCCTTATCCCCCCATAATCCTGTTAATGCTACCTTACAGCCGCTATTTATACAGAAAAAAAATGTTATAAAACTGTTACACTCATATAATGAATATATTTAATTTGTCAGTCAATTAGACTTGCAAAGGATACATTTCTCAGTGAATTGTGTTCTTTGGATCTTAAATATGTTGACAACTAAATTGCACTTTTTAATTCTTTGTGTCATTGTTTGAAATTTTCTACTGCTTTAGGATGTATTCTGCAGTAAGAATAATTGCTAGTGAATGACACTGGTGAAACAGCCTTCACTAATTAAATACCTCCAAACAAGTCAATCCCATCAAATAGAAAGCTTTTTCATACAGAGATTTCACACACTCAATTCCAAATCTTCATATTTTAATAACTGAGTACTTGAATAGCATGTGATGTACATGTGTGTTTAAGTCAGCCTTAGGTCTATAAATTGCATCTTATTAAAGAAAAATAATCCCATCATGAAGTTTTACATATATTACATTTGGCTGGCTGTAATTTACAATTTGTTTGTGCTAAGTCAGTTCAGTAGCCAGTATTCCAGTCCAAGATAAGTAGCTGATGAATGATAACTGGAACTTTTGGCCTAAAATAAAAAGAATAGATTCATAAAACTAACCAAACTAGCCTAACATTGCCTCACACAAAATGGTGAATTTAGAATTAAGTCATGAAATTATTCCATATGTAGAGTGTTTTCTACAACCTTAGGCTTATGTGTATTTTTGAACATAAATTTGCTCTGTTCCTGTGGCCTGTTTGCCCCTTCTAGTGTGATCATTCAGTAAGAAAATATCATTAAATGTTTCATTGGTTTTAAGACATTCTGTGATTTATGTAAGTGCTCATCAAAATATTAGAACATGACAAACATAAAAGGACAAGTATAGACTCTTTACATGGAATGAGGAAACCTATCTTTTTCAAGATTCAGTAATCATGTCGCAGGATTTTGTATAGATAAAATTTATATACATATTCAGACCTTGGATAAATGAAACTACGAATAGGGGATGGCATTTGATTGTCCCTCTAGTTCTTCACCAAAAACATTCTGTCTGTGCATGTGAAAATCTGAGGCACTCTTTTGATCCATTTCACTTGTGAGGCAGACAAGAGAGAGAGAGATGTGAACTTGCCCATATTCAATTTATGTTATCTGAAGCCAATGAAAAATTTCCAGAAGTTGGGACCTTGAGATTCACAATTAAATTTGATTTAAAATCAACAAGTTAGTTACTTTAGAATAGCATCTCCCAAGTCATTTTCTTTTGAGTGACTTATAACTTAATATCAAATGTTAAGAGAGTAAACATTTGTTGGAACAATATAAGAAAATTGTTTTTAACTTTTGTATTATCTTCAATAGTAAAACAGGTTATGAAATTTAATTTCCCCTCTATTTATCCTAAAATGATTTAGTTAGTAACTTCTAGCCAGATTTCACCTTTCTATAGCCTTCCTAATTTGCTACTTTTATAGCCTGGGAATTAAAACATAATGCACAAGGCTTAGGATAATCTACTTAATTGTATTAAGGGCTTGTCACAAAATCAACCACAATGAAAATATCCAGTTCAGATTTTTAGATTGACTTTCTCTTTTGGAATGAAGATATACAAATTCATGCAGTTTTGAAGACTAATGAGTGTAACTGTGCTATGCCACAAATTAGGAAATACAATTTTCAAAACTAGCTTTTTATTTGTCATCAAGTACAGAACTCGCTCAGATACCTTGACAACCTGTGTAAAGTTCCAATGTATTTTGTATATACTTAAATTACGTAGAATGATGTTAAAGCAGTACAACCTTGTCTAGTCTTCAACCTTAACAATAAAACTTTTGAAAAACTAGCATGTTCTTGAAGTATTTTGAATGTACACACTGTACTCCCTGAAAAGTATATTTACGTGCAAAACTCAAGTGTGAAAAATGTGAAACCATCTGATATTGCTTAGTGGGGGTTAAATAATTAACAATTCCACAAAAGGTTTTCTCAAGCCTAGTTCAAAACCAATCCAATCAAGTGTGTTATTTGAGACAAGGTTCAAGAAAAAGAGCTTCATTCTCTCACAGAATGGAGGAAAGTACAAAGAATTGTAAGTTTTTGTATTTCAGCAGTTGATAAATTTTTGAGGTAGTCTAGAATATGAGAGGGTGAAACCTGCAAATTTCATGGATGTTTTAATTAAACTCTTTTATATATTAAATTTCCTATTGCTTGAAATGTGGAAATAATATATGATAGTGCATCCATCGATGGTACTATTATGTCGGGATTATGTATGGAACTGTCTGAGCAAAATTTCAGATGTACCATTGAAAAATTTGTCATTTTGCCTTGGAAACTTAACCAAATCTGATGACCCTGTGATGAAAAACAGTTTTTTGTTTTGTTGTATGAAACACAACACACTGCAGCATGCATGCTATGATAGCTCTATGGAGCACTCAAGATCAAAACTTACCTGAGAAACAGATTATTTGTACAAACAGTTTGCACATACATTTTTCATTTGTTTTATTCTTTCTTAAAATCTTACACTCATCTCCAGTCATGTGAGTAGATTTCTGCTGATATAAATGAAACATTTCTGTTCCATTTGTAGGAGCCATCTGGATTTAAAGGTAATACTTTCAGAAGGCAGGCATCATGACAGGAAAGCCACACTTCCCATGTCTCACAAGATGACACTTAATTTTTATATTGGCTTTCATACAAAAACAAAACACTGAAAACAGTTTTTTGAGATTGAATCCTGTCAAGTTTACCTTGCTATTCTTTGCTTAGAACACTGAATTCCACCCCCTTTGTGTCTCTTCCCTGGGATTTATCATTTATTGAGTTGCTGGTCTCAACCAGTGCCAAGCCTGGGACAACATTTATGCTTGCTGCCTTGACAGGACACTTGGCTTCTTAAAATTCTGCCTGAATTTGCTAGCACTAGACTATGGCAAGCATCCAGCTTTGTATCTTTTTGGCTGGCAGCCAATAGTGCTGCCCAGAAACTCCCAATCCAAGGAAGGGTACAACTGTTAAAGTATATGTACCTTTGCAAAGTCTTCTTAGCTATCATTGCCATCTTTTTGACCAGGAGCTTTGAATACAGGACTATCTCCAATTTGATGGAATCAGTGAATAGTTGATAATACAAAGACAACTTCAGAGGACAGCCGTGTCTTACACAATTGACCAAAACATTTCTCTCATCAAGAAAATGATTAGATTATTCATTGTGAAGTTAAATACATAGTTGCAGAAGTTTATTTATTTATGTAACATTCATAAATAATGAAGATCTTACTGAAAACAATACTATTGTGGTTGTTCCTGATCCTTATGAAGATGAAGAATATTCTATTACACATCAGAAAATGTTAGTTTTATTAGTTTACTCAAAAAATGAATACAGCATGCTAGGAAACATCTCAAACAGGAATATATATTTGCCAACTGCTTATTCATATAGTTAAGTAAGGAGTGATAAAGATATGAGAACATTAAGAATTGGGATTCTTTTATTTCTTATATGTGATGAGACAAAGAAGATTCTCAATAAGGTAGAAGACAATACACTAAGTTATCCTTTTTGCCTCAATAAAGTTTATTTAAGTTACATATTTTGTAAGATGGACAGCAATATAAATTTGAAAAATAAATATGTTTACCTAAGAGTTTATTTTTTATGTGTGTGTTTATTCAAACGTATTGTTGTAGTTGTTTATTCCTTACTACTGCAAATCCTGATTCTTGTTCTTTACTGATGTCTGCAGGGGAATGCCAGAAAAGACAAATCAGTGGTCCTGGCAGCACAGTGAAAGCCTTTTCCCTTTAGTATATGTGTTGACAGTGATTTTTTATCAAATGTAATGCCAATTTGCTCTGCATACTACAATTCTACAGTTGCCTAATAATGCAGTGGATTTAGTAAAAGTCTATTGACAAATCAATAAATTAAGCATTTTAGTTTTAATTAAATCATTACAACAGTGAAGAGTCCATAGGTTAAACAAAGGATAGGAAAAAAGGAAGTAAAGAACCCACCAATTCCCCTCAATCTGCCTCTCAAAATGAAAGAAAACAAAAATATAGATTGCTTATTTTTATTTTTATTTATTTATATCATACCTTTATTATTTTTATAAATACCTCAAAGTGACAAACATGCCTAACACTTTTTCCTTGTTTCTATTTTACCACAACAACAACCCTGTGAGACGGGTTGGATGAGAGACAATGACTGATCCAAAGTCACTCAAGTGGCCTTCATGCCTAAGGCAGGAATAAAACTCACAGTCTTCTGCTTTCTAGCCTGGTGCCTTAACCACTAGGCCAAACTAGCTCTTTGGCTCTTTATTCATTGTAATAAATAGTTGATTTTAAACATTTTAAACAGTTTCCCACAATGTTCAATAATATAATTCTGTTCTCTAATATTACAGCAAGTTTTGTATGCAACACTTATATAATAAATCTAATATTGCTCCTTTTTCACATTCACATTCTACTTATTTTTGCAATATGACAATATTTTTGTGAATAAGGTTTCTGTGCATCTGATGTTGCAAATGCATTGCTCTTATTGTTTTCTAGCATTTAAGTTTGTTTGTTCATGATACACAAGTATTAAAGTTATTTCCCAGCAACATAATTTAGTCAAAAACAGCTTAAGGTGTAAGCAGAAAATGAAGATTTCTTGTTCTTTTGAAAACTGATACATCATTTTATCTAAAGTTATACAGTATATCAGGAAATAGGACAATAGGTGAATTTTTTTAAATCTTCCATTGACTAGATAACCAGATCAGCATCCAATAGAAAAATGCTTTAAATTTAAATCAATTTAAACATTTCTAAATTGATTAGACTGACACTTCAAATATTTTCTCTCAACATTCAAGAATTGTTACAAGAATAAGATCTCCAAACTATACCAATTGATTAAACTTTATAATCTGTATAATTTTCATTTGTTGCCCTAATTTAATAAACATATTCCAACATATAGTAGGTAGCAACATAAAACACTCAATAATACTCTCTTAACAAAATGAGAGTATATCAGAATATGGAATTCAACCTAGAAATAAAGATCAACCAATATCTCAATTCAAGATCTGTGTTAAACAGTCCAATTCAGCATCTTTGCAGTCATACATTGCACGAACTGAAATTCCCATTTTCTTGGGAAGAATCATGTAGAGAAGTGGTGCAGTGGCCTAGAGGTGGAGCTCCGTCCTCACAATCAGGAGGCTGTGAGTTCAATCCTAGGTAGAGGCTGATATTTCTCTCTCAGCACAATTACCTGCTGCAAACTCTGCATTGGTGACAGTAAACATTCAGCTCCATTCAGTTGCCCCAATTCCACCCTGATATAAGGGATTACAAGGTCATTAAAGGACAAAAAGAATGGGCAGAATCAGGTAGAAAATATAATAACCCTGATGAAAAATTAGCTGATCATGAATTATTATTATTTCCAAGGCATGTCTGTCTCTCTATATATATACACATATATACATATTTGTATATGTTATTGATGTATTACACACATAGTGCACATCTTACACTTACTTTCCAAGCTCTAATCAATGTTGACATATATGTGTGACCCCTTTGTGCATATTTGTACTCTTCTCCTGTTGTATCTGTATGTATGTTAGGAACATTCGAACGCCTTGATATAAATGTAGGCCTCAACTTGCAACCACAATTGAGGTCCAAATTTCTGTTGCTAAATGAGACATTAGTGACTTTTATTCCATTTTGCTACCTTTCTTGACACATTTGTTAAGTGAATCACTGCAGATTGTTAAATGAACCTGACTTCTCCACTGATTTTGCTTGTCAATATTACAAAAGGTGATCACATGACTCCAAGATATTGCAACTGTCATAAATATGAGTCAGATGCCAAGTGTCTGAATTATGATCACATGATCAAGGGATTGTGATAAGTATGAAAAACAGTCATAAGTCACTTTTTCAGTGCTGCTGTCACTTTGAATGGTCACGAATGAATTGTTTTAAGTCGAGGACTATCTGTATTCTTCTCTAAACTGCATGACTGAAAAAGGGGAGGGATAGAATGGAGTTGCTGTCTAACTATCATTTTTATGAAGTGAGAGAATTTTTCAGAATTTTATTTCTTCCACAGCCTCAAGCCTGATGCCATCCATTTGCAAACTCAAGTTTTTCTATGACTTCTTCTACTATTACAATTTTAATCCAGTTCTGCACCTTATAGACAGAGAGATGGACACAGTCCAAAGTACGTTTACATATTTTCTTTCCAATGCATGTTTGCATATTTTCTTTCCAATGCTCCATTGGATTGGAAAGAACAAGAAGGCAGGGAATCCTTTCCAACTCATTTACCAGCAGTGATCGTAGGAGAGCATCTGTCTTTTATTCTGTGTAATAGAATGGGGTGTGTGTGCTTGTGAATGTTCTCATAATCCCTCTTATGTCTCTGTGTTTTTGTGTAGGACTGTATGTGTGCACTGGAAATAGGAGTCACTTTTGAAGGCAGATATCCTGATTAATCTCTGCGGGCTTTTTTTTTTCACACTTGTACCCTGCCACAACACAAGCAAAATCATTGTTCTGCCATGTCCCCAAATCATTATCTTCATTTCATAACCAGTCCATGAATGCTAGAGGCTAGAATTATCACTCTTGTGGTATTTCAATTCCTGACAAATAGCAGTATTTAAAGCCTCTGTCCCACTGCACTTATGGATGCAAAGAGGATGTAAAACGATAAAAAAAAGCTTGCCATCCGTTGGAAAATGCAATGCATCCTTTGTGTACTCATTGCATACATGTTTCCTACACTCTATCCCTCCAGCACCTGTCCACTGCGATTTCATCCATGCAAGAAGTTTTGAGCTGCACAAAACTTTGTGACCGGATGAACTTTGCTCCTCGTATGATATACATCTGCGACATATCCAGGCAACAAACATTCTATGTCCGTTATCATCCGTTAAACGTCTCTTGTATCCTCTGCATCCTCTGGCCATCCCCTCAACTCACATTCGCTGCAGCTGAAAACAGAAAAAGGGAGGAAACAAAAGGTGCACGGAACGACTACACAGCGCTAGTAGCACAGAAATAGAAAGGATGAAAGCGTAAGCAGCTCGTATATAAAGGATTAAAACGGACAAAAGTTTGTATCTGGGATATTTAGGTATCTCAGATATTTAGGATGTCTGCAGTATGTCTAGAGTATGTAGAAGGACAACTAGTGGACGACCTATATTTCCTATAAAAAGGGGGAGAAAATCATCTCGATCTCAGTATGAGTCCAGCAGCTGTGGTGTACAGACCTCTTCACCCTTGGTCTTGGTCTTCCACATCATCCATTGTTCTCCACCATGGATCATGACACAGTCCGTATGGTAGCTGCAATCATTCATCACCAGAACCAAAACCTGTTCACACTGTTTCACCTTTTATACACAAGGAGAAAAAGGAGAGGTCCAAGAGCTGTGTGGGTCCAAGGATGGATTGTGAGAAGAATGGAGTTTGGACTGTATGACCAGTTGATGGTGGAGCTGAGGAATGAAGGCCCTTTTGAATTTCATCACTTCATGAAGATGCCACCAGCCATGTTTGACAAACTTGTAGAGCATCTGAGACCCAAGTTGACCAAGCCGAGCACCAACTTCCGTCCCAACCTGGACCCTGGATTGAAGGTGGCACTGACTCTGAGCCACCTGGCCTCTGGAACCACATACAAAAACATGCAGTATGGCTGGAGGGTGCCAACACAATAGCATCAGTAAAGTGGTCAGAAAAGCGGTGGAAGTCATCATCGAAGAATACGTGGAGGAGCTCTTCAAGTGTCCCACCACTGATGAAGGATGGAGGAAACTTGCAGAAGAGTGGTATCAGAGGTGGAACTTTCCCCACACCGTTGGAGCCATCGATGGGAAGCACGTGGCCTGCAAAGCTCCAGCCAATTCAGGGTCCACTTATTTCAACTACAAGGGCTTCTTCAGTATCATCCTCTTTGCCATGGTTGATACTGACTACAAGTTCATCTACATCGATGCTTCAGGCAGCTTCAGATGCCAGGTATACAATGCTAGTGACCTCAAGGATGGGCTGGAATGCAACCTCATCATGGGTTTTCCAGATACAGACCCTCTACCCAATGACACACAAGATGTGCTCTACTTCATTGTGGGTGATGACACCTTCTCCCTCAGAACCTACCTCATGAAGCCCTACACTTCCAGATGCCTCACCCATGAAGAGATCTTCAACTATAGGCTGTACAGGGTAAGACGGGTGGTGGAGAATGCTTTGGCATCCTGGCCAACAGGTTCCAGGTACTTCTCACCACCATGCAGCATGAGCCACATACTATAAGGAGCATTGTGGAAGCTTGCTGCATCCTCAACAATCTCATGCGCACCCGCTACCCAGTGTTGTGGAACAGACTTGTGGACTGTCAACAAGGGAATGGAGACATGGAGCCTGGTGAATGGAGGCAAGGGCAAAACCTGATAGACACTGGGGATGTACAAGGCCCCAACAGATGTACAAGGCCCCAATCTCCTGAGACACTGGTGCAACTCCCCAGCTGGAGCAGTGGAGTGGCAAGACAGGATGATAGATGATTAATGGATGCTTCCTTGAGCCTCTCTCATCACACTGATGAGATTGTGCCATGTATGTTGAGTGGTCCTACAATGAATAGTGCATTAATAAATTGCTTTGTTTATTTTAAAATGTCTTGATCAATTAATAAATTGTTATTGATAAAAAAGGTCTACATGTGTGGCAGCTGGGATGGGGGACCATACAGTCCCACTATGCTTGCACTGGAGGTTTATCTATCCCACAACTATCTTTATCTATCCCACAAGCATGCAAAGGCTTAACCCATTTGTTAAAAGTTTTCACCAACACTTTACTAAGGTAAAAAAATGAACCAAGTGTCTTAAGCAAAGATAACCTTTATTAACTGTCTTAGGTAAACTTTATGACTTTATTAAAAAAAGCAAAATGAACCAAGTAAACTGAATTAAGTGTGTTAAGCAAAGATAACCTTTATTAACTTTCTTATGTAAACTTTATGACTTTATTAAAAAAGCAAAATGAACCAAGTAAAGTCTCCCAAGCAAAGATAAACTGAACAAGTAAACAATTCAGTCTCTGGCACTATTCTCAGTCACTCTGAGTCATATCCATGGTCTCAGCTGTTAAGCGGGCAGGGACTGTGGAGGTGGCTGTGGCTTGAGTGCTGGTCTGAGGCACCATTTGGGTGCTTGGCCCCGAGGGTACAACAGGGGATGGTGTGTTCAGGGAGCTGTCCGAGAGCTGACTCAGTCCTGTGAGGTTGAGAGGCCCCTCATCAAGGACTTGAGATGTGAGGCCCAAGACTGATGACAGATTGTCCGTTGACAGGCTTGGTTGTGGGATGGAGGAAGGAGGAGTGTAGTGGGGCTGTCTGGTCTGCAACTGCGTGAGGACTGGCATCTGTGGCATCCGATGAACCTGGGCCTGGACTGGGAAGTTCTGCTTCTGTTGTGGGAAGTCCTGGTAGTCGTAGCCTTGGTAGGTGAGGGGCTGTTGAAAGCCATGGAAGGGCTGTGACATCACCTGGGGTGGAGGAGCAGACCTGGACTGGGTAGGAGCAGCTTCAGCTGGGCCTTGAGGGTTATGCAGAAGTACTGTTATCTTCTCCTTCATCACCTGGTACTGGGCCTCGGGCGGGTCCCTGAGCATGTGGCTCACATAGGTGATGAAGGTGTGGCAGCCCGAGAAACCTCTGTCCAAGTGGACCAGCTGAGAGAAAAGTTCTGTGCTGGTCTTCATTGTGTCCCTGATCTCCAACAGGACACTGTGGTTCTGGCCCTCCAGTCTGCCTCTCTGCCTGCATCCTGTGGAGCTGGGGGTGGGGCTGGGTTGGCCTCTGGTGGCTGCTCCATTTGTGACAGGGGATCCTCCAAGTCCGCCGGCATAGGTAGTGCATTTGTCGGGGGGGTCTCTGCTGTGGGGCCTTTTGAAGACACCTGCTTGGACAGGCTCGCTGGCTCCTGGCTGGAAGAGGACTGGCTGTCTGTGGGCTGTCTGAGTGAGGGTCTCAGAGGGGCTGCTCCTCGGTGGTGGATCTCACTCTCCAGGAAACTGCACTTGGTCATGACGTACATCTCCCGGTCAGTGAGCTTGACAGTGGCCTGCCCGGATTTTTTGAGGTGTAGCTTGCTATACCAGGTGTGCATGTGCTTCCACCATCCCAGGAGTACATCTGCAGTGTACCCCAGGCTCTCTGCCTTGTCTCTCCAAGCTGCCTGCTTTTTCTTGGTGTTGCGATAGAGTCTGTGGCCCTTTCTCCAGAGGTAGTCGTTCTCCCTCAGCCATTCCAGCACCTCCTCCTCATGCTCCTCGGAAACAGTGTACTGTTTCCTCTCTCCCTTCTCCTTCTCTTGCCTCTTCATCCCCTCTGGCAGGGGCTTCAGCAGGGCCTTCAGGGTCTTGAGCAGCAGGGCCTTCAGGGTCTTGAGCAGCAGGGCCTTCAGCAGCAGGGCTTTGAGGGCCTTGGGGCTGGTCCACAGCAGCAGCAGCAGGTTCAGAATCATTGCCAGGGGGTGGGTGCTGGTTCTGTCCTTCTTGCCAGGGCTGGAACAAGTAGGCACGGGCTTCCTCTTTTTCCCTGACTGACGAACCATGGTGTTCCTCCTAGATGTATGTGGCAGCACGTCTTTTCCCTGAATGTTGACTGCATGCATGCTGCATCCTTTTATATCTGCGGAGCTGATGCAATTCATACTCCCTGCATGTGCAGTGAATGCTTTGCATCCAATATACATCCACACGGCATCCGCTTTGCTTCCTATAGGCGTCCGTGATGCATCCACTTCTTCCACTATGCATCCACCCCTTCCGCTTTGCGTCTGCTTCGCAATTCTCCCCCGGAACCCCTTCGGAGGTGTCATCCGCTTCCATCCACTGTCATCCGCTAGGCTTCCTATGAACATCCACTTAACATCCCCGCTACGTACTACCCATGTCTGTTCTTTTCCGTTCTTTTCCGTTCTGTTTATGCAAATTTTTACCACTTTTTGGAGCGGATGATAACGGAGGGAGCCACCCACGAAATTTTGCTCGTCTGCTGTGTCCTTTATGCATACGTTTTGCGTCCATTGGCCAGTGGGACCTAGCCTTTAATTTCATCCATACTGTGCCCATACAGATCCTCTCCTCTCCTCTAGTAGCCATTTTGCTGCTGTTTACTAAAAACTGGACATAATGCATGTGAAATGTGAATGAAATTATATTCCAAAAATTTAAATGGCAAAACATTAAAATGATATAACAGTGAATTGGAATATTGTAAAAGGCTGAAATGATGTGAGCAATCCCTTCCCCATTAACTTTTAAATAGGGCAAGGAGAAATCTAGCAGTTGTCCTTTGTTGCCTAAGTAAAGAAAAGAAAGGAACAGGGGATAAATTCAAAATAAAAACTATAAAAGCGTTATCAAAAACTAATGCCATAAAGTACACATTGCAACATCCTTTTAAAAAAAATCAGAACTTAATGTGATGAAGGAAGTCTACTCTAAAGTGAGAGAAACATATATTAAATCACTGTTTTTGGCTCATCCTTAAGATATTTAAGAAAAGAAGACAAACTATGATGAAGGAATTGATCAGTATGGATGAATCATTCCATAAATCATGAGCCAAGTTAAAAAGAGAATTCAGCTTGCCCTTTACATCCATTTACATGAGAATGATTTTGTGTTTTCTCATGCTTTTTCACTGTTCCAGCCTTAAGATAGTCATTGATGATAGTTTAAAGTTAAGTTTATTTTATTTCTGCCTCAGACTTAAAATATTGAAAAAAGTTCATATAGATAGGGCACTTTTTATTAATTAAATGTCTGAAGAGTTTTGTTTTTCATCAGTAGTGGTGACTGTAATGTGTCATACAGGATACTGTGCTCTTATTCAAGATCCAAGCCATACCTTAGTAAAGTCAACAGTGTAGCATCATTTCAAGAAAATACATATCCATGTCAGAAAGGAAAATAGGGCCAATGTGACATTTAAAATCCCTGCCAATAGATTTTTTCCTCTTTTTATAGAATCCTCAGTTGATGTTTATATTTCATATACATACTCATAATTCCCTTTCCTTTCCTTTTCCATTTCTGGAAAATACTGTTTTGCCATGGGAGATATGCCATCTTCTCACAGATGGCTATTCATTTGACATAAGCTCAAACTCTAATGATCACATTTTCCAAACAGGTTTAAAAACCTAAAACAGATTGAAAAACCAGGCAGTAACCATAAAAAGTTTCATGTGGGTTAAGGAAGTTTATTCAGCATCAATTTATTCACTGAACTGACCAAAGGCATGCATGGACTGCACCTGTAAGTGGAAGGTCAGCAATGGAGACTATGAAAGAGAGAAAAGTATAGTAATATTCACTGCACCAAAATTGTGGAACATAAAACTCTAAACTTGTAAGCATTGTACAACTAATCTAATCTAGTTAACATGAGCTGTGACTGGACCTCACTGATAAAAAGGTTATCTGAACACAGTAGTGACCAGTGGGAACATGCCAATTTCTTTGTGAACATCTCCTGAAGTTATTCATGTACTATCACATGTGTCACCTTATCCAGCATGAAGCTTTTCAAAGAAAGAGCCTCTATTTGTTCCACTGAACACAGTTTTCTACCTGAATAGCACTATATAAGTTCCCTCAGGATGGGATTCTACCGTTTCAGGCCAGTTTGGGTGAATCAGATGTTAATTATACATCTGGTTTGGTGAACCGTAGTTCTGAAGACCAGCTGACCCCACTCACCCTGCCCCATGCTTCCCAGGAGTCCCCATGCATCTGGTTCTGGCTCCCAGGTAAGTGCAGGAAGGCTTGCAAAGCCAAAAATGGGGTGTGTGCCTGAGAAAGGTGTCAGAATAATAGAATAACACTTAGAAGGAATTTTGTGGGGGATCCTATACTATTTCAGAGAAATGGCTGTCCAATCTTTTCTTAAATACCTTCAGTGTTGGAGCACCCAGAACTTCTGAAGACAAGCAGTTCCATTGGTTAATCATTCTCACTGTCAAGAAATTTCTCCTTAGATTTAGGTTGCTTCTCTCATTGTTCAGTTTCTATCCCTTGCTTCTTGTTTGCCTTCTGGTGCTTTGGAAAATACATTGTCCCTCCCTTCTTTGTGGCAGTCCCTTAAAAGCATGTGAGCCATTTCCTCCTTTCAGTGGTCCATGAAAGTACATCTATAGTACGTAGATAATAAAGTCAAAAACAGTGAACAATGTTTTTAGACAGATAGATGATAGATAGATAGATAGATAGATAGATAGATAGATAGATAGATAGATAGATAGATAG